>JANHMN010000005.1:106297923-106309198 GCA_030674055.1 Rhabdomys pumilio
GTGTGTGTGTGTGTGTGTGTGTGTGTGTGTGTGTGTGTGTGTGTGTGCCTAGAGACTACAAAGATCAGAAGAGGGTCTGGATCCCCTATAAGCTGCCCTGTGGATGCTGGGAACTGAACCCAGTTCTCTCTCTTCAAGAGATACCACAAGAATGATCTCTATCCCAGTTCCTACTATTGTTCCCCTTTGAAACTTTTTGAGCTGGGCCTCTGAGGTCAGCAGAGCTCTCAGCACTACTGGCTTCCAAGGTCCTACTAGGATTGAGCATTAAGCTCTGCTTATAGCATAGCATTCAACCAATTTTATAGTCCAAAGGTCCAAAGTCTTCCACATTCTTCAAAAACAAACAAACAAAAAATTACATGGTCAGGTCTATCACAGCAATAGTGCAGTCTCTGGCACCAACTTCTGTCTTAGTTTCTTTTCTATTGCTATGATAAGAGATCATGACCAAGGCAACTTTAAAAAAGAAAGCATTTATTTTGGGCTTACTGTTCCAGAGGCCTAAGATTCCATCAAGGCGAGGCAGCATGGCAGCAAGTAGCAGGCATGTTGGCTGGAGCAGCAGCTGAGGGCTTACATCTCAAACAGGAAGCATAGAGAACAAACTCGAAATAGTGCAAAGCTCCTGAAGCCTCCAAGCCCACCCCCAATGACATACTTCCTCCAGCCAGGCCTCCTAATTGTCCCCAAATAGTCACCAACTGGTCCAAGTATTCAAATGTCTAAGACTTATAAGGGATGTCTCATTTGAATCACCATAAGCATATTTTTATAGTAATAGTAATAACTCAGATATGGAGGTGTTCAACTATAATCTCAGTGTCTGAGAAGCTGAGATAGAAGGACTGTGAAGTTTTGGGTACCCTGGGCTACATAGACCCTATCTCAAAACAAACATAAGAACAAACAAAAAAAAGTAGTGATAATATTTCACCCTCATAAAACTGTCACAGAATTCAAATCACAACGTAGATCTTCAATAATTCAGGTATCTTCCCTCACAATTAAAAGTTTTTTAGTGGGTTTTATAGAGTTCTTTACTTCCAATTTTACACAGATTCTAGGGATCAAACTCAGGCCACCAGACTTGGATAGCAAGTACCTTTCTCCATTGATCTATCTTTCTAGCGGCAGTCAGCTTTACATATAATGGTACAGTTGAATTAAACCATTTTGTTATACTTGTAATTATAATCTTATTATTGGTCTACCTTACAACTTAAACTTTATCCTATGTACATGTACATAGGAAAACTTACACCTTTATAGGATTCAGTACTATGGTTTTAGCCATATACTAGGAACTTAGGTCCTGTACAGATAAGAGATTACTGCCTAATAAACACAAAATTACTCATTTGGGAAATGCAAATCAAGCTAAAATGAAATACTACTTCATATCCAAGAGGATACCTACAATAAAAAAAAAAAAAAGACTGTAACTGGCATTAACAAAGATGGAGAGAAAACAGATCCCTCATTCATTGCTGGTAAAAATGTAAAATGGTTCAACTAAATACGGAACATTGTGTGGTTGTTCTCCAAAAAGTTAAACAGAGTTATCCCATACCACCAAAACTTGTCTGTAAAACTGGGGAAGCCCTGGGTTTGATATAAGTGCATATGAAACCAGACATGGTAGACCAACAAAATGGCTCGTTTGACAAACCTGAATTAAACCTCTGGGACTTACATAGAGGAAGTGGAGAATCAACTCCTGCAGGTTATCTTCTGACCTCTGCATCAAGTGCTGTGGCCCAAGTACAAACATACACACATACAATAAATAAATACATAAACAAATAAATGTTTAGTAATTTTAAAAGACAGAGCTGGAGTCAGTGGTTAAGAGAACTGGCTGCTTTTCCAGAGGACCAATGCTCCCTTCTGGCCTTCATTGGCACCAGATACACACAAGTGTTGTACAAATATACATGCTGGTAAAAAAACACCCATATACATAAAATAGCTTTAAGTTTTTAATTAAAGTATATGTATGTGTATATGCACATATGTAAAAAGTTATAGCAGCATACAGTTGTAATCTCAGTATTTGGGAAGCAAGATCAGAGTCTAAAGTCATACTCCACCATATATCAAGCTGAAACCAATATAGGTTACATACGACTCTGTCTCAAAAGAAAGAAGGGAATGATTCAATGGGTAAAGGCACTTAATACTCAAGCTTGGAAACCTGAGTTCAATTCCTGGAAACCACAAAAAGATAGAACAGACTCCAGACTCTACAAAGTTGTCCTCTGACCTCCTCACAATACAAAGGAATGTCATGCATGCTTACAAAAGACTTGACAATATTACACTAAGTGAAATCAGCCAGAGGAAAATGCCACATCCTTCAAAATTTTATTTATGTGAATTGTTCAGAACTGAAAATCTTTAGGAACAGAAAATAATTAGTGGTTAACTAGGGCTAGAGTAATAAGGTAAATGATGATGTATGATCTTTGGAGGCAATGGTATACTTTAGTCAGGCTTCAACTTGCTGTGATAAAATACTTACAACTTAAGGGGAAAAGCTTTATTGTGGCTCAACCTGTCATGGCAGAAGGCCATGGTACAGTTCACAGCACAGCAGCTAAAACCTTCTAAGAGCTGGGTATGGTGACACATGCTTTAATTCCAGCACTCAGGGGGCTGAGACAAGAGGATCTCTGTGAGTCTGACACCAGCCTGGTCTACAAAGTTAGTTTCAGAACATGGAAGGATATATAGTGAGAATCTGTATCAAAAAGAAAAAAACCTCTAGAGAGAATGGCTGTGCACTAAGATTGCCCCCTTTTATTCCATGTAGGCTCCCAGCATACGTGATGATATTGTCCACTTAGTTAATCCTCTCTGGAAATGAATGCCCAAATGTGCTTCACTGATCTTCGATGTGCTTCTCAATCCAATCAGGTTGACGGTCAGATTATCTCTCACCTAGTAACTATTTACAACTAGATTGTAGAGCTAAGGGAATAGCTCAGAGGTAGAATATATATGTTTACCACTAGCAAAAGCCTGGTGTTCACTATCATGAAAAATCAGTTTTTAACGTTTAAGTAAAAATGAGCCCAGTGTTGTAGAAATGCTTGTTGTAATCCTAGCACTGAGAGATTAAGGCAGGAAGATCTCAAATTGAAGGCCAACCTGGGATACATAAAACACCTACTCTCAAAAGACAAAAGCAAGTCTGGCCCAGGATACAGGCCTATAGTAGCAGTCACTTGGTAGGCTCAAGAATGAGGAGCATAAATCCAAACAAAGTCTACCAGAGTGAGTTCAAGTCCACCCAGGGAAACTTAACAAAATCCTATCTCAAAACAAAATAGAGATGGAGAAATGGCTCAGTAATAGGATGTGATTCAGCCCCCAGTATGACATAAAAAGCAATCATAGTAAAAATGGATTATAATTAAGCCTACAGAACCTTATAAATTCACTAAAATAATGAACTATGAACATTTACAATGGGAATCTTTTCCCTCTTTGAGATGGAATCTCACTATCTTGCTGGGCTTGGGCTCAAATACCTGAAAAAGGTTGGACTCTGGTTCCTCCAAGCCTGACTTTCCAATGGTGAATCTTTTGTGCAAATTTCATCTTACACTGATTATACTGGGGGCACACCTGTGATCCCAGCATTTGGGACACAGAGGCAGGAGAGTCTTGAGTTTGAGAGCAGTTTAATATACATAGTAAGTTCAAGGATAGCTAGGGCCTCATAGTAAGACCCTTTCTCAAAAGAAAGAGAGAAAAAGAAGAGAAAGAAGGGAGAAAGAAGGAGGGGAGGGGAAAGGAAGAGAGGGAGGGGAAGGTTGGCCCATACATTTAGAGCTTAGTGTAGCGATACACACCTGTAATCCCAACACTTGGTAGGTAGAAGCAGAGAGATCAGACTTTCAAGGCCAGCCTAGGCTTCATGTCTCAAAGCAAACAAACAAGAAGTCTTTACATTTTTTTTACTAAACTTAAAGCCATTATAATATCAAATATGTTTTTAAAAACTATACTTACTACCCTCTCACTCCAATCTTTGTGGGGTTTTCCTTCTATGTCTGTCTATAATAAAATATTCCTTTACTTTAAAAGTTCTTGTTTTACAACAGTGGTTCCCAGCCTATGGATCAAGACCCATTTGAGGGGGTCCAACAACCCTTTCACAGGGGTCACGTATCAGATAACCTACATATCATATACATTAACATAAGAGTAGCAAAATTACAGTTGCAAAGTAGCAACAAAATAGTTCTATGGTTGAGGGTTACTGAAACATGAGGAACTGTAAAAAAGGGTCACAGCATTAGGAAGGTTGAGAACCACTGAGAGGGAAAAGGCCCAACAATAACAAGAGTAACAACTATAACTTAAGGACAAATAATGAATAAGAAAAATGAGTTCTAGGACAAGTGCTGGGATCACATTCCTAACATACAGAAGACTCTAGATTTGGTCCCCAATGGGGATCACATTCCTAACATACAGAAGACCCTAGATTTGGTCCCCAATGGCACAAAATACTCCTCCTCCTCCTGATATTAATAAATCTCTTTAAAGCAGGCAAAGAACATCACTAAGCATCCATTTTCTGATCTCTTCCTCATGGATCCAATAGCTGCTGCTGCTGCTCCTCACTTCCTCCTCACACATTCATCACTGGGGACTGAACTTAGGATCCTATGTGTGCTACATAAGAACTTTAGTGAAGACCTAAATGGCTGTGCTTTCTTTTTATTTTCAAGAAAGGATCTCAAGTCAGTTGCCCAGGCTTGCCTCTAATCCACCATGTAGTACTGAGAGGCCCTCAACTTCCCAAGAAGCTGAAGTTATAGGCCTGTTGTCTTAGGGTTTTACTGCTGTAAGCAGGCACCATGACCAAGGCAACTCTTATAAGGACAATACTTAATTTGGGCTAGCTTACAGGTTCAGAGGCTCAGTTCATTATCATCAAGTCTGGAACATGACAGCATCTAGGCAGGCATAGGACAGGAGGAGCTGAGAGTTCTACCTCTTCATCTGAAGGCTTCCAGCAGAATACTGACTTCCAGGCAGCTAGGATGAGGGTCTTAAAGCCCACACCCAGTGACACACCTACTCCAACAAGGCCACACCTACCCCCATAGGGCCACAACTTATATAGTGCCACTCCCTGGGCAGAGCATACACAAACCATAACACCTGTACAACTAGGCCTAGCTTTCTAATACCTTCTTGACCATAAAACAAAACAGAGGCAGAGTTTGGAGTCAGAGAAATCTGGAATCGAGTCCCTTTCAGCCAATAACTTAACCACACTCATTTTTATAATTTCATTTGTGAATCTCACAGGACTAATATGAAAATGCATATAAAGTACTTCCCCGCAGTGCCTGGCACAATATAACAATCAATAGATAAAAGCTTTTATTTTCCACTTCTTAATATCCCTTAGGGCAGCATTTCATTAAAGTACTATTCAAAGCCATTGAGGCGGCTTTTCAGTAAAAGTGCCTGCTGCCAAGTCTGACAACCTGAGTTCAATCCCCAGAACCTAGGTAAGAAAAGAACTGACTGATGTAAATTGTCCTCTGACCACATGATAAATGCATACCTATTTCCATATACAAAAAGATAAGCAAAAAAATGTAAAAATCATTAATAAAAATAACAATTTTTAAAAGCACTATTCAACAATATTGATGAAACATTAAATGGTTTCTCAAAAAGATTCAATTCAGGAAGGCAGAAATATATTATTTTTAAAAGACTTTCCAGCAATAAATAAATATATTAAGTATAATAAATTTAATATGACTCTCACCTCAAAACAAGATAAAAAGTAGTACTTTCCAGCAATAAATAAATGCCATGTTGGCATTGCTGAAAAGATATGCTGCAGTGAACAAGCTATCTCTTCTATATTTAGCAATATAGAAATGTGGCCCAACAAAAATGTTTACACACACAGACACACACACACACACACACAAATCAGCCTTCAAATCTGGAGTTTCCTCAGACCTAGAATCACCTATAATCACCTATTAAATTCACAGCTATATTATACAGCCTAAATGTAACAATTTTTCTTTCATAAAATGTTAACATAGTAATCTAAGCCCAGGAATACATATAAAGGCAACTACAAAACACTTGTATGAAGACCCAAATGATAGACAGGGACTCATGAATTTCTATCCCACCTCTATTCCCTCAACACAATTATTATATAAGCTTGAAGTGCTTGATTTAAAAGTTCAAAATAACTTTCCTAGGTAGTTTACCTTACTTAGTTCTATCCATGGGGAAAAAAATCCAACCTGAATCTGGTACATTGCTGCACATCAGTAATCCCAAATACTCCAGAGACTAAGATAGAAAGATAATTTAAGACCTGGAGTTAAGAAATAAATTTAATATGACTCTCACCTCAAAACAAGATAAAAAGTAGTACTTTATCAATCAATGGATCAAAGGAATTCTTTAACCTTTATAATAACTGGAAGAAGGCATACTTAAACAGTAAAACTTGTCCATTAACAATATTACATCTGTGTTTTCTGGTGATCGTAGGACACCCGGAAAGGTTGCAAAGCACTGGTTGAGATCCACTGGTCTAAACCTTTACATGGGAGCTGGAGCCCTTGAATGACAAAGATAATAGTTATTTGCTTCACTCAGCTAACACATTTTTTTTCTTTTTAAAAATATCCTGATTAATGAAACTGCTAATTGACCTACAATTTTATGTCTTTCTAATACATTTTCATAACAATAACCATCAAGTACCAATGCATAGTCACTAAGTCAACATCTAAGAATAAAAGAACAAAACTCAGTCCTTGTTCTCAAACTTGTATATTATAATTAGTAGGATTATTGCCACATTTTTTATTCTATTAGCTTTTGCTTTTATCATGTGTGAACTATCTGTTAGGTTTGAGGGTTTTGTTTGTTTGTTTTCATTTCTGAAAATGTATTGCTATGTAGCCCTGGCTAGCCTGGTAATTACTATGTAATACAGTCTGACTTTAAACTCAGCAAACCTCCTATCTCAGCCTCTTAAGAAGTGCTGGCTTTAAAGGCATGTCACAATGCTTGATACCATATTTCTTCATTTGTTTTTCAATGCTGGGATGTATTCTAGGGCCTTAAGATCATGGACACAAGCTAGGCATGTGCCCTACCACTGAGCACCTTGAAAGTCTCTTTAGAAAATATGCTTATCTTTGCACCATCCAAAAGTACAGTATACAATAAGGTTCATTTGTTTTGTTTACGTTACTAGACGCTGGACCTTCCACATGTTAGACAACTGTTCTACCATTGAGTTCTGGCTCTCATTAAGTTGCCTAGGATAGCTTGAATTCAGTTCATAGTCTATTGTCTACCTTGAATTTGCAATCCTCCTGTCTCAGCCTCCTGACTAGCTGGGATTATGGGCCTGTACTATCTGGCCCAGTTTGCACAAAATTTGGAGTGTTTTGTTTTTGTTTTGAGGTAAGCCTTACTACATTACCCAAGATGGCACAAAATTCTGGATTCAAGCCATCCTTTTGCCCTAGTCTCCCAAGAGCTGGGACTACAGGTGAATAATACCATGCCCAAACCACTAAGCTTTTTTCTTCTTTTCTTGTTTTGGAGTTTTGAGACAAAATATGCCTATGTACACCAGGCTATCTTTAAACTCTGAATGCTGGGATTGTTCTTTTTTTATAATCATGACTTAGGGTATTTCTCTTTCTTTTTTTTCTTTTTTCTTTCTTTCTTTTTTTTTGGTTTTTCGAGACAGGGTTTCTCTGTGTAGCCCTGGCTGTCCTGGGACTCACTCTGTAGACCAGGCTGGCCTCGAACTCCAGAAATCCACCTGTCTCTACCTCCCAAGTGCTTAGATTAAAGGCGTGCACCACCACCGCCCGGCAGGTATTTCTTTTTCTTGTCAGCACATAGACTCTTACTCTGTAGCATTCAAATATTTTTGCTGTATAAATATTTCATTACATGTGTGTATGCATATATATTTATATACACACACACACACATTTGTAGCAGGCATACATATATGTATAGACATTTTTAACTTTCATTGAAATATTCTAATATATAAAAATGAATAAATATAATCTTTATACAATGTTGCAAAATTGCTTCTCACGACAATTATACCAATTTAAACTTCCCCATACAATATGTATCTTTTGACTTAGACTCCTGACAACAAAAAGTCTTATCAAATATTCTGATTTTTAATACTCCAATGGGATTTTAAAGGGTCTTAGTTTGTTTTCTTTTTATAAAGTACAGAGGATCAAACCCAGAGCCTTGTACATTAGCAAATACTCACAAAGCTACAGCTTCAGCCCTCAATATGTTTTCAGTTAACATTTAACTTACAAGTGAGGTTAAGCCATCTTCCATATAAATAATGATTAACAAGCCAAGAATAAGCCAGGCCTAGGGCTGTAGCTCAACTGATGGAGTGCTTGCCTAGCAGACAGAAAGCCCTAGGTTTGATCCGTAGCATCTCACAAACCAGGCACAGGGTCTACAACTGTAATCTCAATACTCAGAAGGTACAGGCAGAAAAAAACCTCAAAAAAGATAAAAGCAAAAATTACAGACTAGACTACATGATTATTTAGAAGAGCCAGCAGATCTACTAAAAAATAAGAGGAAACAAGGAATTCAATAGAAATGCCAAGGTCAAAATTAATACTCTGACATATACATCAGTAATAATATTAAAAATTATAATTTAAGGGGCTGGAGGGATGGCTCACCCACACAGTGGTTTACAACTATCTGTAAACCCAGTTCCAGGAAATCTAATGACCTCTTCTGTCCTCTGCTGCTACCAAGCATACACATGGTGCACAGATGTACATGCAGATGAAATACTCACACACATAAAAATAACTTTAAAAAGAAAACATAATTTAAAAACAACTAGCTGGAGCTGGGTATGGTGGTGCATACCTGTAATCTCAACATTCAGAAGGCTGAGTGAGACAAGATGACAATGAGTTCAAGCCCGGCTTCAGCTACATCATGAGACAGAATCTCAATCCTGCCTCCCCACAGAGAAACAGAAAACACCTGCCATGCTCCCAAGAGCAACAAAGCTAAAAAGTACTCATTTAAGAATATACTAAAGGGGCTAGAAAGATGGCTCTGTGGTTAAAAGCCCTTGCTGCTCTTCCAGAGAACCAAAGTTCAGTTCCCAACAACCATGTCAGGTGGCTCTCAACTGCTGGTAACACCAGCTACAGGGGATCTAACACCTTCTTCAGACCTCTGAGGTTAGCTGTATGGTATACCCACATAGAAATACACATAGACACAAATAAAAATAAATCTTAAAAACAATGCTTTATAAAGAACAAGCTTAAGAAGAAGAAATATGCAGCACCTATATAAAGAAAACGGAAATTCTACTGAAACACATAAATAACATCAACATTGCTCAGAGAAAGACCCACTACTGATATCTTGTTTTGTTTTGGGTTTTTGACACAGAATCTCATGCAACCCAGTTTCATTATAGAACCAAGGATAACCTTGAATTCCTGAACCTTCCAGCTCCTTCTCCAAGTGCTCGGATTATAGGTATGTAACACCACACCCAACTCAATGTCTTCATTATTGTTTTTTCTATTTTGTGATACAGGGTCTTGTTATTCAACCCAGTCTGTCCTTGAACTCACAGCAACCTTCCTGTCTCAGTCTCCCCAAGTGCCAGGATTATAGGAATGCACCACCACACTTGCACAACCACCGTCCCTGCCACCAGTTTATCAAAAAGTCAGAGTGAAACCAATCAAAATCCCAAACAAACAGCTTGATTCTCACAGGGCACACAAGAAAAACAAAAAATATCTTGAAGCAGAGGGCATGTTAGCTCATTTCTGGGAGGCTAAGGCAAGCAAACTGCCATGGGTTCCTGGCCACCTTGGGCTACAGTAAGGCAGCACCAAAATTCCCTCACCCTTAAAATTTTGAAATAAGACAATGAAATTTTTTTTTTATCAAATATCAACATACGATATAGGTATATAATTTAGGTATATAATTACCTAAACAATATGGTTTCAGCACAGAAATAGACATACATTTTCAAAGAAACTAAGAACCCAGCACACTTGGGAATATACTCCACTGTAAAAACTTCAAATTTGTGGAGAACAGATAGTATAATAAATTGTGTCAAGATAAATGGCTATCTACTGGGGGAAGAGAGTTAAAGATTTACCCAAAGTAAATTTAATGTGGATGATAGAGCTAAATATAAAAGCAGAGCTACATCAATTACTAAAAGAAACTAAAAGAAACTCTAGCACAACGGGAAGAAAGGCTTTCTTTAAAAACTGAAGAAAGGCTTCCTTTTTGTTGTTTTTGTTTGTTTATGACAAGGTCTCTCTATAATATAGTTCTGGCTTCTCCTCATCCAGAGCTCTGGGATTAAAGGTATGAGGCAAAGGCAGATGAAGCTCTAAATTTGAGATCAGGTCAGTCTACAGAGTTCTGGGCCAGCCAGGGTTACACAGTGAAACCCTGTCTCAAAAAAAAAAAAAAAATAAGAAAGTAAGTAAGAAAGAAACAAGAAAAACGGCTGAAGAAATACATAACAATAAGGTACATATGCAAATAAATTTTATCAGTTACAACTTATTGAGAGTGTTTTAGAAACTCACCATGTGTTTCTAAATCCTCTTACACATGTTTCCATTCAATCATCACAAGAATCCCGAGATAAGTAAAACTGTTATTATTCTCTTACAAATTAAAAAAAAAAAAAAAGAGGCTCAAAAAAATTAAGTGACATGTGGTGAACATGGCCCATGCTTGCAATCTCAGCACTCGCCTGCCTGGGCTGACTATAATGAGATCCTGTCAGAAAAAAATGTGGGTGCTCCAGCTACTCTGACAGCTGATACAAGAGGATCCTTTGAGTACCAGACTCGGGGCTGGCCTGGGCTCCTAGTCTCTTTTATTAAAAAGATGGCTGAAGGGGAAGGTTGGGCTTGTGAGATGGCCCAGTGACTAAAATAAGAGTGTACGAATACTGCTCTTATAAAGGATCGAACTTTGGTTCCCAAGACCCACTCAGCAGTTCACAATTGCCTATATCTCCAGGTAGGGGGAATCTGATGCCACTGACCTCTTGCTGTACCTGTGTTCACATACTAACACACACACACACACACACACACACACACGCACGCACACACACACACACACACACACACAGAGAGAGAGAGAGAGAGAGAGAGAGAGAGAGAGAGAGAGAGAGAGA
>JANHMN010000005.1:106313536-106350568 GCA_030674055.1 Rhabdomys pumilio
CACACACACACACACACACACACACACACACACACACACACACACACGGGAGGGTGCAGAGGGGTCATGGAAAGATTTACCAGAAAAATGTCTAATGTAAGAGGTTTGGGGTTTGTATTGTGATTAGAGACTGAGCAAAGCCATTGAGACTGGCAAATAAGAGTCACTGAGTGTTAGAAGTAGGAGAATAGGAAGCAAACACTTAATGAGTAAGTACAGAGTTTCCTTTCAAGATGATGAAAACATTTTGGAATTAGATACACACCCCACATACAGGAAAGTTCCTTAATGCCAAAGGCATATACTTTAAAAATGGTTTAAGACCAGGCTTAGTGGCTCACACCTATAATCCCAGCAATTTAGAAGACTGCGGTAGGAGGATCACAAATTCAAGGCCTTCCTAGGCTACAAAGTTAGTTCAAGGACAGCCTAGGCAACTTATTGAGACCCTTCTCAAAAAGAAAAGAGGGCTGAGGATATTGGTCAGTGGCAGACTGCTTTCAGGGCATCTGTAGAGCCAATAGGTTCAATCCCAAGTACCACACAAAATAAAATTATTAAAATCGTAAATTTGTTACTGGGTTTTATCACAATTTAAAAGAACCCATGCTAAAACATGACAGATATGAAAGATATATTTCATTTCTTCTAAGAGTTTTTATAGGAGATGGAGTGGGGATGTACAGGTTTCCCTACACCGAATGTTTAAGTAGCTGGCAGGAGAAGGTGAGAGGGAGGGGCTGGAGAGATGGCTCAGTGGTTAAGAGCGATGACTGCTTTTCCACAGGTCCTGAGTTCAATTCCTAGCAACCACATGGTGGCTCACAATCATCTGTAATGGGATCTGGCGCCCTCTTCTGGTGTGTCTGAAGACAGCAACAGTGTACTCATATACATGTATAATAAATAAAACTCACTATGTAGATCAGGCTGACCTTGAACTCACAGCGCTTCTTTTAAAAAATGAGAGGGAAAGGCAACCAGAAGAGAACAGTTTATATGGAAAGAAGGGAAGAGGAAAAATGTTTCAGAAGGAATATATATCCCTGAAAGAAAGAGCATTAAAGGCTCATTTCTACAATAAGTCTCTCTCAACAGCTTCAACATTTTGCAAAAGAAATATCTCATGATAGTTACAGAACAACTATGAATATAGTACTCATATAGGAAACCCAAAAATAAAAATTAAATTAAAATTAGCATCAATTCTAATTTCAAATCAAATGCCTTTATATGTGTCCTTTACAGCTATCAAAGTTAGTTGTTGCCTAACAATATCACAAATTTTATGATATCTTGACTAAAAATGGGCAAGACTCTCCTGTGAAAGAACCCTTGCTTTTAGCCAGGGGACCTAAGGATCTCTACAAATAGAGCTGGACACTTAATACTAAATAAAAGACAGAAATTATTTTCTTGCACACAATTATTCATCCTCACACAAAAACATGTACACAAAAAATTTAAGTTTTTTTCCTAAGATTTATTTATTGTGTATATAGCATTCTGCCTGCATATATGCTTGCTGGCCAGAAGAGGGCACCAGATCTCATAGATGGCTGTGAGCCACCACGTAGTTGCTGGAAACTGAACTCAGGACCTCTGAAAGAGACATTGTTCTTAATCGCTGAGCCATCTCTCCAGCCCTTACGTTCTTCTTTTGAGAGAGGGCCTCATTATGAATCCCTGGCTGTCCTGGCCTACTATGTAGACCAGGTGGGCCTTGAACTCACAAAGCTTCATCTGTCTCCACCTTCTGAATGCTGGGATTAGGCCACCATGCCCAACCCTACTAATTACTTTTAATTCGGTTACATAACAACTAGATATTTATTACTACTAGATTATTTCTTGTTTGCTGTATCCCTACCTATCGTTTCTTGGCAGACTTTGGTCTTATTAATTACTGTCTAAGCAATGGACAACTTAGTGAAAACAGAAACTTCTGCTTTATGAAGAAAATCTTAAACCAATTTTACAAATATCTAATGCCCAAAACACTAAGAAATAATTACGGTAGTGAATGTAGACTTCTGATGTAAGCATTAACATTGACTAGATCAAGCATTTTGTTTTGTTGTTGTTGTTAGTTTGCTTTGTTACTTTTGAGACATGGTCTCACTAAATAACCCCTAGATGTGCACCAGACAGGCCTTGAACTCACAAACATCTGCTTGCCTCTGTCTTCCAAGTGCTGAGATGAAAGATATTATACCACCACGTCAGACTTATCTTTGACCTTTATAATCCCTTTAAAATATGAAGACACAGGAGGACAGTGTAAAAGTATGTGTAAAAGTATGTAGACAATCTAACGAGGGGCACAGTGGAGAAGACAGCAAAAAGATAAAAGGAGAGGCAGAAAAGGCTGTCAGAAAATAAGCCTATTACTTCTCTTCAGCTTCACTCCAAGAAAATCTAGCTAAAAGCTAGGAGACCCTCTTTCCTGAAAGAATTACACATTTCAAAGCTCTCACTGTACCTATTTCTGCTCTACAATAATGTGTGCTTGATATTATATATATTGGTATGTATGCAAATATACTACCCCATATATTTGTATTCATACACAAAATATTCATCTCTATCTCAGTCTCAAAATAAACACAATATTAACCTTTGTGTTAAAACTCTAAGTAGTCAAAGGATTATACTCTTTTCAATTTCAAAGCAGAATGAAATGTTCTTAAATTTACATTTCCACGAACTCAGATGTATGTCGGCGAAACCTGTAAAAATAATCATGAAAAGTTAAAAATCCATAATCATTAATCTTGACCCAGAACAGAATGAAAACATCACAAGACCTCTTTACCAGAAGCTAAGTAACATATTCAGAGAACAAAATGTCCAAGTAATCTATTGTAATTTAAAGTTCCACCAGCTTCAGATGCACCTCAGTGGTAAAGGGATAGATGGCCTAGCATGTTCAAGGCCCTGAGTTGAACCCTTATCAAACAAAGAAACAAATACACTAAAAGCATGTGCCATTTTTCACAGAAAATAAACTTCAGAATAACCAAAAACACCAGGTTATCACTATTAAACACTCAAAATCCAATTTTGTACATTTTAGCTAACATTTAATACAAAGTATCTTTCCCTCGGGCTGTTCAGTTTAAATAAATTTTAAATTCAACAACCCAAAGAGTTACAGACTGTCTAAAAACACCTCCAACCATACACTAAGGTCTGTTTTAAAAGTTCTCTTTATGTTAAAATTTAGAGGCAGAGGCACACAGATTTCTCTGAGTTACAGGCCACCCTGGTCTACATAGCAAGTTTCAGGTCAGCCAGGGCTGCACAGTGAGACCAAGTCTCAAAAAAAAAAAAAAAAGCCAAAACAAAACTGTACCCATGAAAAATGGATACAAAGCCTCCAAATATTGGATGCAATCACTACTGCACAGATTTTCACTACTCAAGACTATTGATTGATCCATGCAACTGTCTCAGCAGTAACCCTTAAGGAATCACACCTGAAGGCTGAGGCAGAAGGATGGAAGGGAATTCAAGACCAACCTTGGCTACATTAGTGAATTTCAGGCCAGCCTTGGTTACAGGATGAAACCCTGTCTCAAAAAGGGAAAGAAAACGAAAAACAGACAGAAGAGCAAACTCGCACCTCATTTTTACAGTATATCAATTGGCAAGATATAGAAAGACACACTGGGGTTTCCCATACACATCCCTCTATATAAATATTTCACAGCTCTTAACTAAACAAAAATCTCTTTGAATATAGCGAAACCACCTCGTGACTTTTCTCCTACCCCTATCATCCCCTCCCCTCCCCATTCCCAGCAAGTCAGTCACAGAGCACACACCACACCTCTCAATTCCTTTGCACCTAACACAATTTACACAATCAGTCTGCTATATCCCTCACCCAGATTTCAGTCCTATCGACCCTCCTACATCAAATGAGCCTGTAAATTAAGCCTATTCTTTCCCCCCACTCCATTTCCATCAATACAACACATCCAAACCTTGTTGAACATCCCACACCCAAAGCGATCCTTTTAGTAGCACCAATCTCACTTAAATGATCTCTCGGTCCCTTTGTCAACCATCTCCTGTATCCTCACCTTCCTTGTCTCTTGGTCTTCCATCAACTGCCAAAGTTGCCACCCTCCCCAACAGAAACAAAAAAGGAGAAACGCACCTTAACCTCCGATCTGTCCTTCCCCACCCCCCCCCCCCCCCCTTTTTTAATTTCTCTCTCCGTATTCCGTCACTTCGACTCCAGCTCTTACAACCCCAAGACCTGAGTCCGGCCTCGTTCAGTACCTTTGGGTGACCGCACGCACCATGCCTTGGTCAAGCAGCTCCCCCTCAACACATACATACACAGACACACACCACACACACACACGCACGCACGCACACACACACACACACACACACACACACACACACACACACACACACACACTGGGGCGCTTACTCTGAACAGACTGTTGGCCGCCGCTGCCTCTTTCCATTCATCCTGGGCCCATTCATCGCTCAGCCCGATCCTGGACACGCCCCCCGGCCTCCTCCCTCTCGCAGGGTCCCGGGCTGGCCGGGACCCTCACCTCACTAGAGACTCTGACCGCTAGAGAACGACTCTATTCAGTTCTCCCTTGCTGTCTCGCAAGCCTTCTCCAGCCCCCCGACCGGCTACAGCTTAGACTAGACACATACACATATACCTCCTCCTCTAACGCCTTCTCCGATGCTTCTTACTCCCCTCCTCGGTGTCTCGAGCTCGTCTCCGAGTCCTGTGCGCGTGCGCGCGTCTCCCCGCGAGCCCACCGAGCCAGCAACCGCGGTTAAGGGAAGAGCGGGCGGGGTTAGGGGGAGCAGGGTGCGAGCCCAAGCTCGCGCTCGCCCCGCAGCTGACCGAGCGCACGCGTACTGAAGCCAGAGAATTCTGATGGACTGGAGAGGGGCGGAGAAGGGAGGGGAAGGGAGGGAGGGAGGGAGGGAGGGGGAGGGGCGGAGAAAGCCAACTGAGCAGCCCAAACTCGGAACGGCCCCTAGCAGTGCGAGGTGCCCAGAGACTGGCCAGCTGGCGCCTGCGCACACCTTCCCCGAACTCAGCGCAGTGAGGTGGATGCGCGTCGAGGAGAGACTTCTCTCCCTAGCACAGAGAAAAAAAAAACCAATCTCAGCGAGGAGCCACGCAAGACACTGCTTGTGTGTTCTGAAGCACTCGTCCTCGCGGCTGCTTTACCTTTTTCCCCCTCAAACACAAAGAAGTAAATACATAAAAAGAGGTCCAAGCACAGGCCACTTCTTTGCCACCAGCAGATCACTTTCACCTCATCGTAAACCGTTAAATGACCCAGCTCTGTGGCTATGTGGTACCCACCAGTACCCTTCGCCCACCACCCCTTACTCACTTTTGCTAGGTCCCGATTTATCTCGCGAGACCCATACCTGCCGGCTTTGGGATTAGAAGTCGAAGCACAGATTTACAAATACCTGTCTCCTGATTATGTTGAGAGGGCGATGGCCATGGTATATACCACCGCCGCCCCCCCCCCGCCCCCAGGACCTCAGTGCGCGCGGGGGAGGGGGGGCAACAACCAAAGAAGGGATGGGAGAGGGAGCTAACCGATTTTTGACGGCCTGTAACCGCTAGGCCTAGGCACGTGGCCTGTGCCTCACAAGCGGGTGCAGTGTACCCTGGGAATTGTAGTTTTTGTTCCCACCTCTCTTCCACCCACCCCCCCTCAACTATACATAGGCCTCAGACACAGAAAGGGGGGATTATCGACGCCATTTTGTGGGGAACAATGGCCAATGGCCCCAGTGAGAACGGGTGGGGGGAGGGCGCAATGGTTTAAGGGTTCAGTTAACCTCCACTGGCCCCTCGGTATCATAGCAACCCCTTCAGAAGCCTGGCCCCGCCCCCTTGCTACTCTGCCGGGCTTCTGGATTGTTAGCAAGGGAAAATGCCACTTTCTCCCAGAGGCTAGCCCAATCACCCATTACCCACCTCTCTGAAAACTCCTAGTTCCTCAGGTTAATAAATGCTGCCTTCTTCAAGCTTTCACTACATGCGAGCCTCAGCTCAGTGGCTTTAAGAACTGCTTTGCTGTATGAGGCATGGTGAGGAACTGGTTTTTTTAATATGTAACAACCCTGCCTTGACAAAGGAGGAAACTGAGGCTCAAGGAGGAGAAAACAGACATGACTTGCTGAAGGATGGCCAAACAAACACCAGTCAATAGTTTCAAAGCTTAACAAGTTATTTCAAGCCTTATTCGGTCCGTTACTCCCATGAGATAATAAGTAGAAACTGTGGCCACCTCTTCAAGTTCTCCATGTTGACTGTTCCTACTACTACCACATATCTGTCTTCAAAGACCTGGCTCACTTGGGGCTCTGCCTCTGCACCTTCTCTGAGCTTGATGATACAATCAACGCAGAACAATACTTAGGAATGTTAGCCCTTCAAACCCACTCTGATGCAAACTCTTCTGGGTAGGCTCCCTTCGACTACCAAATACTTGTTCGGTAATTGTTAAGCAGTGCGTCACACAAACGCATACAGCTTTAGGAATCTGAAAATCAGATGAATCTGTTCCCATCCAACTATAGATCTTTCTCAGAAGAAAAATATTTTTAAATTTTTGTAAAAATTTTTTTTATTCAATTCCTTTTTACAAGTTATTTCGAAGATTTTTTTTTTATGTGTATGAGTGTTTTACTTGAATGTATGTGTACCACGTGTATGTCTGGTGCCTACAGAGGTCAGAAGAGGGTACTGAGTTACCTGAAACTGGAGTTACAAATAGTTGTAAGCTGCTGTGTGGGTACTGGAACCCAAACCCAGGTCCACTGCAAGAGCACAAGGGCTCTTCACTGCTGAGTCATTTCTTCCTAAGTAGACGTAGGATTAATATGTGCTATCCAGAAGTAAGCACAAATGCCATCATAGGCAGAAATTCTCATTATAAGCATTATAGCTATCACCACTATATGTTAAAGCATTCCCTTCCTAGCCACTGATTTCCACTGTCAAGTGCCAATTGTGATATTCCCTTTTATCTATCAGAAAATTTGAGTCATTATTAACCACTTCATCCACCAGAAAATTTGAGTCATTACTAACCACTTCTAATTTGACTCTATAATATCCCATAAAAATATCCACTAACCTAGTTATGTTTGGAAGCACTACTGCCGAGAAACCACAAAGTTTTCATTGGAATCCTTTTTGGTGTTCCCCCACACACACCGGGGGCGGGGAGAGAGTGTTGGAAACAAAGATCTTGTGTAGCTCAGGCTGACCTTGAGCTCACTATGTATCCATGAATAACCTTCATCAAGTTCCTGATCCCAAGGCTGAGATTACAAAATGTACCACCACACCTACCTGAATCAGTTTTTGATGCCAGCATCCCAAAGCAATTCCTATTATTATTAGTTTTCCTGCTTGGCCACATTCTCTCTTGAGATATCACAAAATAGACTATGGGAGAGGTAGAGAAAAATATATGGAATATAGCTCAAAATAATATTGAGCCACATATGCTTTCTGTTAAATGTTACTATCCTGATAAAGAGCATGAAATGTATTTCTTATCCAGTCACCCACTACTCAAGGCAGCAAATCTAAGGGCATGAATTTCTGGATGACATTTTCTCTAAACAAGCCTTAAAATTGGGAAGTCTCACCAAGATCATCTAGGGGCTATATTAATGCCCACCTTCCTCCCAGTGCAAAATGGTAGCTCCCTTTGCCTTAGTGACTTACTTAGAAACATGCAACGGTGCAGTGCCTCTACTCTTGCTGTATATGTCTGTTCTTTTCTTCAAAGATACAATGTTTCCACATGTGCCCAAGGCATATGTCAGGGGGCAAATTGCTTTGGCATCTGACTCCTGGGCAGTATAAATGTAAACAAGCCCACCTTGCTTCTCTGTAACTGTGAAATGTTACAAAGCTAAACTCCTCTAGAAAGTATACAAGGAGCAGAGCCCCAAAGCCAGAATGGTGGTTGCTGAAACAACTGCCCATTCTCTTCAATAGATCAGGCTCTGGGGTCTATTTTCATCCACATCACCACATAATCAACTCATTCTTAGGGAAAAATCTCTCATGTAGCAGATATAAATCACAGTCAACCCACTCAGGTGTATAATAATAACAACTAGCAATTAAATAGTGTTTCCTGTGTGCTTTATTTGAATCCACTGAATCATAAGCATCAGTCTTTCTTTCTTTTTTGAACCAAAATTTTATTTATTCATCTCTCGAATTTGAAGTACTCCCCAATGGCATCCTTGGCCTGAGATTCTTTGCCACAGTCCTTAACTACTACACAACTACAGCCAACCACTTTCCGTGGCCTGCCCTCTCAATCGATTTTACAAAGGCCTACCCCTTGCCCCTAATTTCTTATTGTCATCAATCTTAATCAGGTTGATTTGGTGCTCTTCACAAAGTGTCTTCATCAGCATGACATACACGGGCTTGTCACAGGTAGACACAAGCACACAGAGATGGGGCAGAGCAGTGTTGACGGACATTACACCTCCAGCAACTATGCCTTCCTCAGCCATGGCAGTGGATTATGGGTCACGATAAATCTTGAATACACCCGAACTCGGCAGTGGCAGGGGAAAAGTATAAGTATCATCATTTTTCACATTTGTAAACCACAGCACAAAGATGTTAAATACCTTGCCCAAGAAAACTCAGCAAGTAAGTAGCAGGGCTAGAATTTTAACCTGTGCTTTTAGGTATTTTGTTCCTATTGAGGGGAGTGATAGGTGAAACAGTCTCATGTAGTCCAGGCTGGTCTAGAAGGCACTCTGTGGTTGAGGAAAATCTTGAACTCCTAATCCCCTTGATTCCACCTCCTAAGTGCTGGTACTGCAGACATGAGCCAGCACACTCCAACTCTACTGCATCTTTCTTTATTGTCTAGCATTCCCAATTACTTTGTGTTCTAACAAGCTTCCCCATTCACTGGGGCAAGAAGAGAACCTCTTCATTCATCTTGATGTTCCTCCATTCTAGACTGCAGCCACATTACTGGGCTACTATATACTATTGACCTGTAGAAGCAAAGGGATTAATTTCTTGCTATCAAGCCATACAGATTAGCAATCTATTACCTATTCCCACAATTTCCTTTATGCTGTCAGACACTGTGTTACACTAGTGCTTGCCACCTTTGTGGTAACTGTTTAAAGACTGACTACAATCGCTCTTGTTCTCCCAGGCGTTGCTTTCTACCCTGAGATGGTGTCAGAAAGCCAGATACAGATCCCTTCAACATAGCACCCAAGGATATCGCTATTGGCATTGCATCATCCCCAGCCTTAAAGGGCAAGAAGTGCCGAAATACTTTGTATATATACAAAGGGCCAATTTACTTTGTATAAGTACAAAGTAAATTGAATCACTGTATCTAAGAAGCACTTGCATTCCCATGTTTATTGTGGCACTATTCACAACAGCCAAGATATGGAATCAGTCTGTGTCCATCAGTGAATGAGTTGTTCATTGTGTTGCCTAGTTTTTTATGTCAACTTGACACAAGCTAGGGTCGTCTGGGGGAAAGGCGATTCGATTGAGAAAATATGTCCATCTGATTGACCTGTAGGCATGCTTGTGAGACTTTTTTTTTTTTTTGATAAATGATTGATGTGGGAAGGCCCAGCTTATTGGAGCTGAGATACCTCTGGGCTGATGGTCCTAGGTTGCATAAGACAGCAAGCTGAGAAAGCCATAAAGAGCAAGTCAGTAAGCAGTACTGGTCTGCTTAGTTCTGTCTGCTTGTTCCTTCCTTGAGTTCTTGTCCTAACTTCCGTTCAGGAATGGAAAGTGACCTAAGAGTTGTAAGATGAAACAAACCTTTTCCTCTCCCTGTCCCCAAGTTGCCTTTGGTAATGATGTTTTATCACAACAATGGGAACCCTAACTAAGATGGTAAAGTCAATGCAGGGCATAAATACAATGAATGTCATCAAACCATACAGAGAAGGAAATCAAAGTTTTAGATCAGTGGTACAGTGTTTTATGCCTAAAGCCCTGAATTTGATACCTATCACCAATGCAAAAATAAAATAATTGAAAAAAAAATAAAGGCAATCCCAGGGATGACAATGTAGCTAAGGGCTAAAGTACCTGCCTAGTACTGCATAAGAAGCCCTAGGTTCTATCCCCAGCACAGGAAAAAGAAGGAGATGTCATTCATGAGCAATGAGGTAGAATCTGGAGAACATAACATTACATGACATACACCAAACCCATAAAGACATGATCTCGCTCATGTGTGAAACCTAAGAAGTAGAGGCAGTGTTGGCCCAGCAGGTAAAGGTGCTTGCTTCCTAACCTGTATTAAATCCTCAGCATTTACATAAAAATAGAACAAGAAAACCAGCTTCACAAAGTTGTCTTCTGACCTCCATCCATACGCATACAATGACACACTTGGGATGGTTGGTAGATACCTGTAATTCTAACACTGAGACAGAGGTAGGAGAATCACTGAAGGTTTATGGCCTGGCCAGCCTGGTATACAACACAAGTTCCAGGTCAGTCAGTGCTACATAACAAGACTTTGTCTCAAAACCAACCAACAAAAGCAGTGGGGTGTGGTAACCCATAGCTTTAATCCCAGCCCTTCAGAGCCAGAAGCAGGCGGCTTTCTGTGAGTTGGTCTACATAATCAGTTCTAGAACAGCCAAGGTTACAGAGAGAGAGAAACCCTATCCAGAAACAAAAAAACAACAACAAAAGAAAAAAATAATAAAAATTTAAAAAAAGAAAGTCAGGCAGTGCTGTCCCTCAACTTTAATCTCAGTACTCATGAGAACAGGAAGCTAGCTAGTCTACAGAGCAAGTTTCGGGACAGCCAGAGCTACACAGAGAAACTCTGGCTTGAAAAACCAAAACCAAACAAACAGAAAATAAAAACAAACAAACAAACAAAAACCACCACAACTATAAAAAGTAGGCTCAAGGGGCTAGAAAGATGACTCAGTGGTTAAGAGCACTGATTGCTCCTCTAGAGGACCTGGGGTTCAGTTCCCAACACCCACATGTCAGCTTCCACCTGCCTGTAACTCCAGTTCCAGGAGATCTAACACAGACATATATACTGATGCACAAAGCACTGATGCACATAAAATAAAAATAAATAAATTATTAATGTTTTTAAAAAAAGAAAGTTGGGCAGTGAATAGGATGTAAATACATAAAAAGAAAAGTTAAACTAAATTTAAAATAAGGAAAGAAATTTATTTTCTGTTCCATAGAATTGGACACCAACTTAAGCTACATGAGAGTATGTCTCAAGGAGAAAAAAACAAACTAGAGTCAGTAGTCATAAAGAATTGTGGAGGGTCAGGAATGGAAAAGTTAAGGGATATGTAATTTCACTTAGATAACTTAATTTTTCTTAATTTAGTCATCCACAAAATTTTAGTTAGGAAAAGTAAATTCACAGGATTGATTATAAAACATGGTTGACTATAGCTAATAACAATGTATTTTTTTTTACAATTGCTTAAAGAGTACATATTAAATATCCAATTAAAATTAGTATATGAGCCGGGCAGTGGTGATGCATGCCTTTAATCCCAGCACTTGGGAGGCAGAGGCAGGCGGATTTCTGAGTTCGAGGCCAGCCTGGTCTACAGAGTGAGTTCCAGGACAGCCAGGGCTACACAGAGAAACCCTGTCTCGAAACCCACCCCCCCCCCAAAAAAAATAGTATATGAGTCAGGCATGGTGGTACATGCCTTTAATCCCAGTGGTAAAGAGAATCTTTGTGAGTTTCAGATCTATATAGTGAGACTTTGTATGAGGTGATCTACATGTTACATGCTATCATTTAGCCCCTCTACAATGCATATGTTTTTATACGGAGCACAGAACCTGGACCTTCTATTTCTGTGGGAGAACTCTTCTGGTATAACTCTATTTGCTTTGAGGGTTGTTTTATGGTTTGCTGGGTTTTTTGAGGCAGATTCTCAGGCTGGCCCTGAACTCTCTATATAGCCAAATGTGGTCTTGATCTCTGATTCTCCTGCCACCACCTCCAAGTGCTGAAATTACCAGGCATATGCCTCCACACCTGACTCTGTGGGCAATCTTCAGCTCATTGCTTGGAATATTTTTCTCTACTTAACCTTTTTTCGTCTGCAGATAGAATAGAAATGCACACTTCTGTACTTCATTCTAGATGTATAGAATAAGAGACAGACAGACATCGAGAGACAGAGAGACAGTGACAGAGAGAGAGAGAGAGAGAGAGAGAGAGAGAGAGAGAGAGAGAGAGATTCTGCTCTAAACTCTCTAATCCACCTCAGTCACGTTGTTCACATTGTTGTCTTTTGCTGTGGGAGACTCCTGTGTAATAGGATGTTTAGTAACATCTCCAATCTTTGCAAGAAGATGCTAGCAGTACTCACATACTCTTGCACACGTGCACACACATGACAATCAAAAAATGCAGGTATTTCTAAATATCTTCGAGGCATGGGCTGATGGTGAGAAAATATGTCATGGTTGAGAAATCACTGGGACTTCGATTGTTGTTTTGCTGTTGTAATTCTGGGGGCAAACTCAGGGCCCCACAGACAAATACTCCATCAATGAATGAGCTCTTTGTCCCAGCTGATCACCATTTTTCTTTAGGTTGGTTTTCTATACTTCATGTCACTCATAAACTGTATAGTAAGATGTGTTTGAAGAGACAGAACACAAGCTACGAGGCCAAAGGTAAGAATCAAGAAGCACTAGCTGGCAGTGGTGACGTACACCTTTAATCCCAGCACTTGGGAGGCAGAGGCAGGCGGATCTCTGAGTCTGAGGCCAGCCTGGTCTACAGAGTGAGTTCCAGGACAGCCAGGACTACACAGAGAAACCCTGTCTCGGAAAAAAAAAAAAAAAAGAATCAAGAAACACATCTTTCTACTTGCCAGTTTAGACTTTAAACTGGATAGAACCATTCATTTTAGACTCATTTTGGCTCAAATATACTCTAGCTCCTTGTACTGGGATAAGATCTGGAGATTTTACTGTTCCTCCATTGCTGTATTTTTCTCAGAGATTACAACCGTCACTTAATGTCATCTGGTGGCCTGTCATAAGTCCATGCACATACAATATGATGGAAACCAGTACCTCCATTTACTATCTGGGGCTGGTAGTGGATGCTTCTTCAAACTCCATGAAGGTCTGGAAGTGGGCAGAGATGATGAAAAGTGATCCAATTAGATCTCTTCTAGTTAGTGAATTATCTACCAGTTTGTAGATCTTGCCATTTGACACATCTTGGGGTGGAGATGTAACTATTGGGGTAACCTTCTACTTCATCTCTGTGGTGGAGAAAGAGCCTAGCATGTTTGAGGCCCTAATCTCAGTTCCTATCCCCAGGAGTGTGGGGGAAGAAGCTAAGTCTCTCTGCTTCCTAAGAATTGCTTCCCAAGGAAAAAGCAAAATGGCAGTGATGGAATACATCTTTCCAGCAGCAAGAGATTTGGAAATGCAGACTATCCACTAGGCCCCCTGGATGATAACTGAGAAAGATAGATGATGCTTGGATATACTCAGGGCTTTAATTTTCCCATGGGGGAAAAAGACTCATTTATTAATAGTAAAAACTTGATATTGTAAATTTCATTAAACATTGATTATATTGTGGTATATTACATTGTGAAATCCAATATGTAAAGCCGCATTGGATAGACAATCCATTGTTTCCAATCTCCTTCCCCTATGTTCACCTCTCACACAGGCTTCTCAATAATTCCCACTCCTTGGGAAATGGGCCGTATTCTCAAGCCATCACCAATTGGACCAGAGTAGATAGCTGTGTTACTTAGTTTCTTGTTCCTAAGAATTCATATGGGAAAGAATGTGGAGGACAGATAACTGTAGCACTGAGCTACACTCCCATGCCTCAGCTGCTTTTTTAAACAAGGACTCAAACAAATAATCGCAGCCAATTAACTAAACTACATCCCAGCCTTGAATCGGATTTTGGTAATGGGAGGTCAGTTTCTCTTTGGAGGTTTCTTTTCTACATAAGGTAAACTCTAGGTACTTATTCATTCCAAGTAGTGAGTCTTATTTATAAGCTATAAACTCTAGGCAGTGTTTATTTAAAAACTGGTGAGAAAATCTACTGAGTCTAGTAACACAGCTGCTTCTTTTGCCTTCTGCCACTGGTCCTGCATAATAAAATAGGTTGAATTACTTAAATGAAGAGTTATCATCTGCTGTAGATTCTCAAAACAACACTGTGCCTGGTAAGCTCAGTCTTTGGTTGTTAAGCCTGAGAGCCGTCTTTTAGGCTCCAGGGTTGAGCCTACTATAAAAGTATCTCAGATTCTTGCTGTCTCTGGGGTAGTTTCTCTTTAGGGGGAATACCAGTGTCCTTTCCTTTATTCCAACAGATTTCCAAAACATTACATCTGTAGAAGAGGTGGTGTTCTTTGCCACTTAATTCAAAACAGTCTCTTGCTATCTCAGGCAAATTGATCTACTACTTTCCCAACAGTACCGTAAATAAAAATATGAACACAAGAGGGGAGAGGAGAAGAGAGATCCTGTAATTTTTGGCTAAGACAGTCTTTCTGTCCTCTGTTTACATAACTAAAGGAACTGGCTACATTATTTTTCTGAATCAAAAGCCTACAGTGAGTCACAATCTTCATTTCTAGACTTCAAAGTCATTAAGACTATTTTAAAATTCCACTCTACAAGGCATGACGTAAGATGTCAAAGAACAAACAAACAAACATAAAAAAGTATTTGGGTCATCGGGATACTGACTGCCTCTAAATTGCTTTAATAACATATTGTGAGGACTATCTTAACTTGAGTCCATCTGCCCAGACCTTATACCTAAATATGGTAGTGTGAGCAGAAACTCGTGAAAGAAGCAGCTGTGACTTTAGAGCCTGATTGATTGACTGATTAGAACTGCAGAGAACTGTGGAGAGATTAGAATGTGAAAGCTGCAGCTCCAGAGGCTAATTACCTTATCTTGGGCTAGCTTTAGGCCCAGAACGGCCATTGCTTACCTCAGCTCTGTGTTGAAACTAACATCCTGTGACTAAATGATAAAAAAACTTTTGGAACCTATTACCTTAGCAGACCATCAGCTCCCACAAACCCAAACGCAAAAAAAAAAAAAAAAAAAAAAAAAAAAAAAGTCATCAGACAGAATCTCAGGCCATAGGGAAGCTTCCCTATGTTGCTGTAACTGCTTCTCAGATGTACCAGTCAATGGATTTTAAGCTTGCCTTGATTTATGACTGTCTTTGGACTTTAAAACTATAGAACTCCATAAAAATGCTTCCATATTGGAACACAGAATTTTGGATAACCTAAATCTGTGTTCCTGGGCCTTCGGTTACTCAAAATGGTTCCAGCATAATCTTTCCTTTAGGGGAATACAATTTAACTGAGAACAGAGGTCAATAATCAACATGTGTGTTAGGGCTAAAATCTCTTTTTCTAGTCTTTTTTGTTGTGAGCCTAGTCTTTAACAACTGAGCCATCACTCCAGTCCTCTTCTTTCAATCTTTAAGATGCTAAAGTTATACTATACCCTCTCTATATCCATAGATAAATATACACTCTCTCTCCTATACCCTAGAGAGTTAACCTTTTGTTCCTCTGTCTTTTAGGATACCTTATAAAGTTTAGCTCTTCATATCTGCCTGAAAACAACTTACTTTACAAGGTTTAGGCACTAGTTCATGGAGCTCATCAAAAAAAGACAATTCAGGGACTGGAAAGATGGCTCAGAGGTGAAGAACACTGGGTTGGAGTTCCAGCACCCACATGGTAGCTCACAACCAATTCCAAGGGGGATTTTATAGCCTCTTATGGCCTCCACAGGAACCAGAAACATATAGTCTACACACATATATGCAGGCAAAACACTTGTACACATAAAATATAAATAAATAATTTTTTCAAGAAATAGACAATATAGATAGCAATCAAGAATGTGGTCTTTGAGACCTTTAGTCCCAGCACTCAGGAAGCAGAGGCAAGTGGATCACTGAGGTCAAGGCCAGTCTGGTCTACAGTTTGAGTTCCAGGACAGCCAGGACGACACAGAGAAATCGAGTCTCAAAAGAACAAAATAACAACAATAAAAATATGGTCTCTGCTGTTAGGTTTATCAACTACCATGAGTGATGGCTAAATTATTTAACATTTTAAGGCTTAGCCCCACAACATGTTATTCTGGAAACAAGGGTCAGTGGTAGATTAGCAACATGTTAACATGATTAACTTGATTAACAGCATGTTCAATGTTCTGAATTATCTCCAGTAACACCTATAAATAAAATAAACAGAAGAAGAAAAGGACCATCAATCACATCCATTTAATTTAAAAATTAAATGAGATATAAAGCATATAGAACATTTATTAGGAGGAATGGGAGAGAGGAGTGGAGAGTGAATATATATCTGTATGTATCATCACGAAACATTAATTAACATATGCAATAAAAAATTTTTTAAAAAGATCATGAGTCCACCTCTGAGATTAAGCATGTTAGTATATTTCTATAATTTCTAGAACATTTAGCTATATTCTTACCATTTAATGGGCCATGTAGGCAGTTAATAGTTGTTGGAGGTGGGCAGGGCCTTGATGTCCAACCCTTCTGTAAGAATCTATATAGACAGTTGATGGTTACTGGTTTGGGGAAGACATTTATTTTCAGTAGTGTAGCCTGTTGTAAAGGTAGCCATAGTCCTGTAAATCATTTCTTATTCGTGCTCATATAAGAAACCCAGTGGGTCACCAAACACAAAAACAACAAAAAAGCAAAACAACAAAAAGAAAAGAAAGACATGAAAGTTGGGAAGCAGAAGGGAATCATCAGGAACAGGAGAGACTGAGTATGATGAAAATACATTATACACATGTATGGAAATGTTATTAATCCCATTATTATGCACAATAAATATAAGCAATAAAAACCTTTCTAAAAGACTACTAACCCACCACTGAGATTAAGCATGTTACTATATTTCTGTAATTTCTATGTGCTTTTACTGTTTTACTTATTATTTTTATTTATTTATTTTAGTCTTGTGGATCAAATCTAGGAACTCACATAAGGTATGTAAGCATTCTACCACTGAGCTAAAAATCCCAGCCCAAATAATTGCTTTTAAATTTATTTTGTTCTTGTTTATTTTTTCTTTGTTAACTTGTGTGTGTGTTTAATGAAAATATGGAGTTGAGAGTATAACTCAAGGCTACAGGTATTGTCTGGCATGCTCAAAACCCTGGGTTCAATCTCTAGCACTGAAAAGAAGAAAAAACGGAAGGAAAGAAGAGAAGAATAGAAAAGTCACAGTAAGAAAATTGTCTTGATTTTGAGGCCAGCTTGGACTATACAATGAGGGTCAGGCTGACCAGAGCTACATAGCAAGACGTCTCTAAAAATAATAAAAATAACAAACAAGACAAAAGAAAGAAGAAAAAGCAAGGGGTAAAAAATACAGCTTCACAACCCTATTCCCGTGACTCTTTTTCCTGCATTCTCCCTCTGAAGTAGTTATCACTCTAGCTATTCAAGGTCAGTCTGAGCTACATAGATAGACACACTGTCTCAAAACTAATCCCAGGTCCACAGATACAGCTCTATGGCTAAGAACACTGGGTTCTCTTGAGACCCGGAGTTCTGTTCCGGGCAACCACATGATGACTGATAACCAAGGATGTCTCTGATTCCAGGGGATCAGATGTCCTCTTCTGACCTCTAAAAGGAGCAGGGATGCACGTGCTACATAAACATACACGTGGGCAAAGCACTCATACACATAAGAAAATTACAGAAAGTTCCTTCGAACTTCTTTCAAGTCAATTGTCTTCTACTGCTATTACAAGTGACCACTGTTCTGAATTTTTCATTATAGAGTAGCAGGTTTTTGTCTGTTCCAGAGCTTAATGAAATTGAAGCATACAGGGTGTAGTCTTTGGCATCAAATTTCCTTTACTCAACCCGTTTCTTACATAGTATTTCACTGTGTGAACATACTTCAGTTTGTTTATCCCACCATTGAAAGACATCTAAGCTGTTTCCCATTTGGAGTTGTTATGAAGAAACCTTGCTATGGTGGCCCAACTTCTAAAATGTTCACAAGGCATCACTGTCTCCCAGTATGCATTGTGTCCTCTTCCATAGAGATTTCAGATAAGTCCATACTCTCCCACTGATGCCTTGATTGTAGTCCCGTGAGGTATCCTCACACAGAAAGATTCAGCCAAAATGTGGTGATGCAAACTAATCCCAGCACTCAGGAGGCAGAGGTAGGCAGATGTCTGTGAGTTCAAGGGTACCCTGGTCTACAAAAGGAGTCCAGGACAGCCAGGGCTCTGTTGCACAGAGAAACTCTGTCTTGAAAAACTAAAAAACCCAACCAACCAAACAAGCAAACAAAAAACCCAACAACAACAAAAACATGTTTGGATCATCCAAATTATCCAAATATTGATTGTAATAAATATTTGATGTTTTAAGTTACAGATGAATTTTGTTTTGTTGAGTTTCTAGGGATCTAACTCTGAGCTATATAGTAGGCAAATACTCTACCACTGAACTACACCTCCAGCTGCTATGAAAATAATTTGGGTGTTTCTGATGCAGGGATCCATGCTTCCCAGGATGCCCTCAAATTTGCTATATAACCAAGAATGATGTTGAACTCCTGATCCTCCTGCTTTTATCTCTCAAGTACTAGGAATACAGGTTTGTGCCATTACCCTGCCTGACTTAGAAAAGTGTGTGTGTGTGTGTGTGTGTGTGTGTGTGTGTGTGTGTGTGTCTAGTGTATATAAGTATATAAGGAGCCCAAAGGAAACATTGGGTAACATTCTTTAGGCACTATTTATTTTCTATTTGAAACAAGCTCTCTCATTGGCTTGAACTGGTCAAGAAGGCTAGCCAGTGGGCCCCAAGGATCCATCCTATCCACTTTCACACTACGATTATAAGTGTATGCCTCCATGACTAGCTTTTTAAATGTGGATTCTACAGATTGAACTCAGGTCAGATTGAGCTACCTCCCCAGACCCCTTTTCAGAAAAGAAAATGTTTTGTTTGTTTATATATTTCTAGGTGTACAAGTGTATGCTGGCACCAATGTTCATGCGCCCACATTCAGAAGCTGAAGTTGACATTGGCTAGACTCTTTAACTTCTCTCCATTTCATGTACTGAACCAAGGTCTCTCAGTTGAACCCAAAGCCATGGGCTAATCTAGCTAGCCAGCTTGCTCTGGAGGTCCCCTGCCTCTCTCTGCTGGAGTCACAGGTAGATTGGCATGCCCATCCAGCACATATGTGAGTGCTAGGAATGTGAAATCCTGTCCCCTCACTTAAAAAGCAAGCATTATATCCACTGAGTCCAACTCCTAGGAGTATTTTTTATTGAAGCATTGTATACATCAAGAGAAGAAAACAGATTTTTTTCTTTTGAGATAACTTCTTTCTATATAACCCAGGCAGATGTCCCTCAAACTCATGGCATAACAAGCTGACCTGGACTTGAGACCCTTATGTGTCGGCCTTGTGAGTGCTACGACTACAAGTATGAAGTGTTGTGTCTGGCTTTTTTATTCTCTCTTTTTTTTAAAAAAAAAATATTTTTATGTGCATTGGTGTTTTGCCTGCGTGCTGTGTAAGTTTGTCAGATCTTGGCGTTACAGACAGCCTGAGCTGCCATGTGGGTGGTAGGAATCGAACTTGGATCCTCCAAAAAAACAGTCAGTGCTCTTAACCATTGAGCCATCTTTCCAGCCCCCATACTCTGTTTTTAAAAGGACATTTTTACTGACTAAAATTTGTGTGCATGTGTATGAGTGCATTCAAGTGGAGGCCGCAGGGCAACTTATGAGAGTCAGTTCCTTCCTTTTGCCATATGGATCATTAGAATCAGACTCAGTAGGTTAGGCTTGGTGGCAGATACCTTCATCCACTGAACCATCTCACAGACCTTCTCAATCTCTTAATCATGTTTTTTTTTTTAATTAAAAAAAAAAAGTTTCTTGCCGGGCGATGGTGGTGCACGCCTTTAATCCCAGCACTTGGGAGGCAGAGGCAGGCGGATTTCTGAGTTCGAGGCCAGCCTGGTCTACCGAGTGAGTTCCAGGACAGCCAGGACTACATAGAGAAACCCTGTCTCGAAGAAAAAAAAGGTTTCTTATTTAAATAGAGTTCAGTTTATTAGTTTTTCCTTCTTGGCATTTTTATGACCTCTTTTGAAAATCTTTTTTTTTTTTTGGTTTTTTTGTTTGTTTGTTTGTTTTTCGAGACAGGGTTTCTCTGTGTGTAGCCCTGGCTGTCCTGGAACTCACTCTGTAGACCAGGCTGGCCTCGAACTCAGAAATCTGCCTGCCTCTGCCTCCCAAGTGCTGGGATTAAAGGCATGCGCCACCACCACCCGGCTCTTTTGAAAATCTTTACCTACCTCAAGATATTATTTTAAATAGCAATAATAAATGGAATAATGATAAAATATTAGGGTTTTGTTTTCTTTGCAGCAGTTAAGCTTTATAGCCTTCTAGGAAATAGGTGGCCAAGACAAAAACAAATTAGCTTATAAATGTTTTAATCTCTTTTCCAAATACATTGTAGAGAACTGAACTTGAAGGAATTATGGAACTGAAGGAATCTTTAATCCCTAAGATTACAAAATAACTGTCCTTTGGGTTGAAGAAGTTTGTGAGACAGCAGCTGGGACCTGAGTCCTGCTTCCTTTAGCCTCCAGGTGAGGCCCTAGAGAGGAACCGTTGCTTAATCCATCTGCCAGACCAGAATGCAAGGCCCGAGGCTGCAGATATTGAGAAAGATTTCTGTGTACAAAGGGCACGGCGGAAGTCACAGCAAGCTTGCCAATCGAAAAACGCCAGATGAACAATATTCCTCGGTAATAACATGGAGGCAGATTGTCTTCAACATCTTCCAAGGTTTGGCATGGCAAAAGACCCCAGAACAAACGAAGAGTCCCAAGAATAAGAACTGAGTTTGGCCCTCACTTTGGACCCTGCAGAAATACCTGTAATTAATTAAATAGTTCTTGAGACAAGATCTTGCAATGTAGCCTAAGCTGGGCTCAACTCCCAGCAATCCTCCTTTCTCTGCCTCCTGAGTGCTGGAACCACGCAGACTCGACACCAACCCCTCCCACCACTACCACTGTATTTATTTTGTGCAGAAGTTCATGAGATTTCAGACTGAATTAGAAAAGAGAACATTAGAAACTAATTAAGTATATAGACACAAAAAGATGGAAATTACTTGATGTGAACTGCAGATGCAATATAATCTTCTTAATCAATTCCAGTTTTAACCAGCAAGGCTTCCTGAGTGATCCAGGATTAAAATAAAAACATAGTTTGAGATGAAGGGTCCCCTCCCCTTTTTCCTTGAATCATAGTCCTTGTCTTGATCCTCTTAGGAGCACATCAAACTTTTCTTCTTCCTGTATTTTTCCTTCCTATTAAAAGAAAATGAATTGTATTGCTTTTTTCACATGCAAAAAATACACCTAATTTCCACAACAAATCACATGCAAAAAATACTCTTGATTTCCACAACAAAAAGATTCCCAGAGTGAAATTACAAACCCTGGAACTCACTCTATAGACCAGGCTGGCCTCAAACTCAGAAATCAGCCTGCCTCTGCCCCTCTCTGCCCCTCTCTACCCCTCTGCCCCTCTGCCCCTCTGCCCCTCTGCCCCTCTGCCCCTCTGCCCCTCTGCCCCTCTGCCTCTACATTAACTATCACAACTAGCCCCTGTATGTTCTTGAAAGTTTTCAGGTTGCAAAGACCTTCTAGCCAAAGACTACCTGAAACATATCTATGACTAAACAAGTTAGTGGGTTGGTTTTTTTTTTTTTTTTTTTAATTCATTGTGACAACTGTGATCATTCTGCTTCAGGCTCCTGAGTGAGGATTACAATTGTGGCTAAACACACCTGGTTATGTGATATTTTAAAAGCTAGTCTGTCCTACACAGCCAATTCTAGGCCAATGTGGACTACAGAATGAAACAATGTATCAAGAAACGATAGATAGTGTATTAGGGTTCTCTAGAGTTACAGTACGTGTGGAATGTCCTTCTATAATGAGGGAATGTATCATGATGACTTACAGTCCGTAGTCCAATTCCTCAACAATGGTCAGTTGTGAATTGTAAGACTAAGAATCTAGTAGTTGCTCAGTCCCACAAGGCTAGTTGTTTCAGCTGGTCTTCTGTAGAAGTGGATTCTAACAGACACGCTAGCAAATAAATGCAAACGGCAAAGAAGAGCAAATTTTCCTTCTTCCAATGTCCTTATATAGGTCTCCAGCAGAAGGTGTGGCCCAGATTAAAGGTATGTACCACCATGCCTGGATCTGGGGACTTGTTTAGGGATCTCTGGGACTCAGAGATCTCCTTGCCTTAGTCTCCTGGGATTAAAGGTGTGCACTACCTTGCCTGGGCCTAAGCTTTTGATAGCCACTATGCTTTAAGATCTCCATGCCAAGATCCAGGTCAGAAACCTGTGGTTTCCAGTCTCAAGATTTGGATCTGGTGTGCCCTCCAATTCTGGATCGTAGTTCATCCCGGATATAGTCAAGTTGACAACCAGGAATAGCCATTACAGATAGATAGATAGATAGATAGATAGATAGATAGATAGATAGATAGATAGATAGATAGATAGGTGAGTGGATGGATAGATGGGCAAGCAAGAAGACAGACAGACAGACAGCCGCTAAGCCAAGCCTGATGCCACTATTTAGAATGTGGAGGCAAGAGGATGACAAGTTCCAGGCCTGCCTGGGCTACAGAGTGAATTCAGGACAACCTGAAAAATTTAGCATGATCTGTATCAAAATAAAATGCAAAAACAAAAGCTAAGACTAAAGCTCAGGAACACAAGAGAAGAGTAGCTTTAGACAGATGGTGGGTCAATTCAAAGGAAACTCTTTATGACCTCAATCAGACTATAGGAAATCAGTGTTCACCGGAAATGTTTAAAAACTGAGTAGTTTATAGCTAAACAAAGGCTAGTGGGTGTAAGTAAAAACTTGAGATAGACCTTAAAGATGTGAAAAATAGAGTCTAGGGAATAGAGATGGTAACTTGTCCCTGGCACAATTGTTGATGTTGCTAAACCCAGACCATATTATGATATTAGCTTATTATGAGCTGCTATGTTGGATCACCAGGTACAAAGCAATTCCCTTATACTAATGTATTTGATTTCTGTAGCAGTCCTAGGGAAAATAGATACTCTGTTGTTAACATTAATCTACTAAAGAAGAAAGGTTCAGAGAGATGGAGAACTTTGTCCAAAGTCTGTTAGCAAGTTGGTCCAGGGTGTAGAATCTAGGCACTCTCCCTGCAAAACCCCTTAATTACAGAGCTCTGTGGCTTCCTCAATGGGAGAAAAGTACAGTGGTGTTGAATCAGAATAGAATTCAAATTCTGGTCCTTCTGTTTACTAGTTATGCTGACTTGAATCAATTATTTGGCATTAGTTCAACACTTGTCTCTGAAAGGATCTTGAAGCTTTTCTATGAAAATGCATGGCTGAGCCCCGTGTAGTGGTACATATCTAATGCTGGCATGTGGAAGGTAGAAGCAGGAAAATCAGAAATTTAAAGTCATTGATGCTGGGCTCCTGGGAAAGTTCAAGGTCAGTCTAAACTGCAGGAGACTCTGTCTCAAAACAACAACAAAACTTACTTGACTCCTCGGGCCCCTCTTGAATCAAAATGTTTCTAATTGTTTCTCCTTCTGTATCCCAAATAAATTCGTCTTTCAGTGAGCCGCTGCCTCCTACAAGATATCACGTTCAAGGTAACAGCTGGAAACACAAACAACCCAAAAAGCAAAGGGAAAACATATTAGCAGCTAATGTTGCCTTGTCCCTCGCCCTTTAAATTACAGTGGTCTCTGCTCTGTGGATGTACATACATAAAATTTCCTGGGTTTACCCATTATTCTGAATTTGGTGACTAACATTCAGATAGGTTAAAATTTAGTTTCAGTCCTTGAATTTCTGGGAATGTGATCCTTTGGGTTTTTTGTTTTTCTTTTTTTTTTTTTAAGACAAGGTCTCCTGTGACCTGAACCATCCCTCAACTTTCTATGTAGCCAAACCTGACCACGAACTCCTGATTCTCCTGCCTCCACCTTTGTAGTGCAGGAATTACAAAGTTTGTGCCACCAAGCCTCATTTTTAGGAATGTTTTATTTTTGAAATAATATAATATTGTTACAATTATATTATATATTATTATATAATTATAAGACAATTATATTATAAATACATTATTATATATAATATAATTGTATTATAATTATATCACTTTTCCCTTTCCTCTCTCCCAACTCTGTCCATATGCTCCTCCTTGCTCTCTTTCAAATTTATAGCCTCTGTTTTCACTAATTGTTAGTGTGTGTGTGTGTGTGTGTGTGTGTGTGTGTGTGTGTGTGTGTACGTGCCTAAATATAACATGGTCAGTGTTGCTCAGATGTATATTTTCAGGGCTGACCTAAACTAACTCATGTAAATATGGACACACCAAAAGGTGTGCAACTTGCTGAGTTAGGAGATAGGTATCTATCCATCAAAAGGTCACCACAGTCTACGCCATAACCCTATAGTTTTATCTCCAAAGTTTCTTTCTACTCTCTCTCTCTCTCTCTCTCTCTCTCTCTCTCTCTCTCTCTCTCTGTCTCCCCTTTCTCTCCCCTCTCTCTCCCTCTCTCTGTTTATTCCTATATTTATTCCTCTCTTTCTTTTCTTCAGTGCTGGTAAATGAACATGCTAAACAAGTGCTCTGAAGTTACATGCCCAGTCCCCTTCCCCCCACAGGTTTTGTTTTGAGTCCAAGTCTCACTTCCTAGTCTAGGCTTGCCTCTCAAACTCACTCTGTAGCTCAAGCTGACCTGGAACTTTACAGCTTCCTGCCTCTGCCTGGAATTACAGGTATTCACTGCATGCCCAGCTTTACCGTTTTTCTTGTTTGCTTAATCATTCATTTATTCCTTGTAGTACAGGGAGTTGAACCTAAAGTCTCAAGCTTGCTAAGCAAGTGTTGTTCTACCACTAGGGGATATTGCCACTCCTGCTTGTTTTGGTTTTTGATCTCACTAAATCACCCAGTCTGGCCTCAAATTGGCAAACTTCCATTCTCTAGTCCAATGGCTGAAATTAAAGGTATGCATCACTCCTTGCCTGGCCTCTTCCATAGTTCTCTATCTTAATTTTACTAGGTTACTTAGCAGCATTTAACAAAGTTGTTTATTTCATTTTTAGTGTAGATGACATTGAAAGTTCACAGTGTTGATCTTATCTCATAGCCTGCTTCTTCACCCTGTTTTATACTGACTTCAGTTCCTTTACTCATCCTCTTTATACTGGAGTTGTTGGGAGCAATCTTCAGACATTTCTCCTGATAATACCATCCAGTTTTAGAACTGTAAATAACATCCATATAATTATTATTCCTAAATAGACACATTTGACAAATGCCATGATTGACTATTCAACTGTCGATGTGAACTTTATAATTGGGCATCAAAAAAGTTTCCCTAGTCTATCACGTCTAAACAGAATCCTGGGTCTTCCCAGGGCCATAATATACCTGCAGATTTACCAATATAAACTATTAGCTACTCTATCCTTCCAGTTATTCAGACTTAAAGCCTAAGTTTTATCCTTAATACCTACATTATATAGACTTTGCATTTCTGTGACAAAATATCTGATATGAACAATTTAAGAGGAAAACTGATCAATTTATTATTTAATTAATATTCATTATTTATCTTTGAGGTAGAACCTTACTCTATAGCCCAGGCTGGCCTGGAACTCATTATGTAGCTCAGGCTACCTTTGAATTCTTGAGCATTCTCTTGTCTCAGGCTCCTACATAATGAGATTACATGTAATCCACAATTACAGATGTAAGCTATCACGTCCAGGTAAGAAGCATGTGTTTTAAAATTCAAATTTTCAAGTCCACAGTCCTTGACCAAGATGCTTCTGGACCCATCATGAGACAGAACTTTGTGGTGACAGGAACGTGGCAGATGAAGGAGAAGAGAACAGGGTACAATCCCAATGACCTACTTCCTCCAACAAGGCTCCACCTCCTACTTCTCCTCATCCCCCATAATACTGTCAATTAACTATTTTATTAACCCCAAGTAACAAATCAATTCCCCTCAAACCATTAACCAGCAAACAAACTCTTAATCTACAAGCCTAAAAGGGTATGTATCATATTTAAACTATGAGAGCATCTCTCTTTTCTTTACATTGTACATCAAATCCATCACCAAATCTTCTCAGCCCGTTAGTTCTCTCAGCGAAATAGAACATTCTCACTATCTACTACACTGAGAAATCTTTGGGAAGGGGCAACAAGATACCTCAGTGGGTAAAGACACTCCTCATAAAAGCCTAGCAACCTGAGTTCAATCCCCAGAATGCAAACAAAAATGAACCGGAGAAACAGAGACACAGGGTTGCCCTTTGACCTCCACGTGCATATCAAGCACAGTTTGCTTCTCTCTCTCTCTCTCTCTCTCTCTCTCTCTCTCTCTCTCTCTGTCTCACACACACATGCACACACACACACACACACACACACACACACACACACACTGAATAATTATTTTACTTAGGAAAAATCTGGAATTAGAGCCCTATGGTTCTTGCTTAGTACTTAATCCCATCCCCATCAGAGAAGAAAAAATCAGAAAGAGGTAGAGGGGAAGGAGAGAGAGAAGACAGAAGGAGGAAGAGAGGAAGAACATCAGTCTACTTGGTGTTACTAGTGGTCTGGGCTTGGTATTTCCAAGTTCTTGGTCTCTTATCCCAAGAGTTAGAAATAAGGACTCACACAGATTTGCAAAAGAAGCAGGGTCACTTTCTATTCCAAGCAAGTGGTACTACAAATTGGAGAAGGGTAGATACAGTGTGTCAAGACTGACAGTGGGCCATGTGATTGATAATAGTCAAGGGTCCAAATTACTGTTCTGGGCTGCCTTTTATAAAATTTAAGGGAAGGAGTTTGGTTACCAAGGAGTGTAACAAGGATAGTTCTCTATTTTGGTTGGTATAGTATGTAATATGCTTATTATTTCCTTTTGGTATTGGGACTGGAAGCTAGGGCTGTATGTATGCCACACAAATGGTCTACCAGTAAGCTTCACCCTGAGAGACAGTATCACCATCATCACCATCATTGTTTTTTAAAGACAGGGTTTCTCTTTGGAGCTTAAAAACCAATTTTTTTTTGAGACAGGTTTTCTCTGTCCCTGGTTGTCCTGAAACTCGCTCTGTAGACCAGGCTGGCCTCGAACTCAGAGATCCACCTGCCTCTGCCTCCCAAGTGCTGAAATGAAAGGCAAACAACACCACTGCAGGGCTAAGATGTAGAATTTTAAATAACTTTTTAAATTAAAAAAAAAATGAGGTGAAGGTCTTATTATTTTCCCCTGGGCTTGTTTAGAATTTGTGAACTCAAATAATCCTCCCACCACACCTGGCATAAAATGAAAAAAATAATAATTTTTAAAAAATCTACATGTTGGGGGAATAAGGAAAGGGGAAAGGGGATAACATCTGAAATGTAAATAAATAGAATATCCAATTAAAAAAATCTACAAAAGTGATTCTTTTTCAACTTGCTAGCAAGTGGCCTTTGCATGCATCGTATACTCCTTGCTTCCCGTGAAAGGACATGCTTCTTTTCTTTTTCTCTTTTCTTTGTTTTTGAGGTAAGGTCTCTCAGGTAACCCTAGCTGGCTTGAAACTCACTATGTAGAATATGTAGAATAAGCTAGCCTTGAACTTACAGAGACCCACTGGCCTCTGTCTTCCAAGGGTTCCAATTAAAAGCATGGAGTACCAATCTCTGCTCACCATAAACATTTCTTAACTGGTTTTAACACTTGATCTGGCTGTGGCTTTGAATTTTCTGGGAACGTGATTATACTAGCTAATACCTTTAAGCATCACATTCCCATTTCAGTTCCCCATGAAAAAGTCAGTGACTGTATACTAGCTGGTTTTATTCGTCAACTTGACACAAGCTGGAATTATTACAGAGAAAGGAACCTCCCTTGAGGAAATGACTCCGTGAGATCCAGCTGTAAGGCATTTTCTCAATTAGTGATCAGGGGTGGAGGGCCCATTGTGAGTGGTGCCATCCCTGGGCTGGTAGTCCTGGGTTCTATAAGAAAGCAAACTGAGAAAGCCAGGGGAACCAAGCCAGTAAGTAACATACCTCCTTGGCCTCTGCATCAGCTCCTGTTTCCTGACCTGCTTGAGTTCCAGTCCTGACTTCCTTTGGTGATGAACAACAATGTGGAAGTGTAAGCAGAATAAACCCTTTCCTCACCCCCCCCCCATTGCTCCTCGATCATGATGATTTGAGCAGGAATAGAAACCCTGACTAAGACAAATTGGAACCAGGAAGTGGACCATTCCTGTGACAACCTGACCATACTTTGGGGAGGACTGTGGAAGGACTTTGGAACTTTGGGCTAGAAGAGCCATTTGGTGTTAAGAGGTCTGTGGGATGTTCTGTAGGCGCTTGGAAGATAATGTTGTGAACAGTGCAAACTACAGAGGCCTGGCTTGTGGAATTTCAGAGGGAAGATCAAAGACTCTTAACAGGACTGCTGCTGTTTAATTGTGAAGATTCTGTGGATTTGGTTAGGTGGAGATGAAAGAATCAGCTGGGATTAACAAGATACCAGAACTACTAAAGCAAAACTGTTGCATTACTGCGACTATTGATGCTGGTTCCAGACATAGCCAACACTGTGCCTTCTGCTGCAGCTGTACTTGGTAATGTGTAAGAGTCACCCGGGTGGTATTGGTTTTAAAGGCATAAAGGAGTAAGAGCAGCTGATGTTTGGCACTATGAGGCCAGAAGAGGCCATTGGTAAAGGTGAGACCTCAGTGGCTGTTGAAGGCCCAGGACTGAAGGGGTCATGCAGAGAAGTTGAGGCTTAGCACCATGGGAAAAAAACCTATGAGAGGCTATTTGTGAAAGTGCAGTCAGTCCAGTTGCAGCAGAAGACAGCAATGTTTTGGAGATACCAGTACCATGAGATGACCACCAAGAACAGCAGCAGCAGTGGAGTACAGGCAGCTGGAGCCTAGAAGACAAGGTGTGTGCTAAAAAGGGCAGAGCTGGAGAAGTGACTCAAGCCCTTGGAGGACCCCAGAAGATCGTGAGTGGATTCCAGACATTGGACAGTTAGAGTTTCCTTTGCTTTTGCTTCTGACTGTGGCCTGATATTTTTCCCTCTTGAAGTAAGAAAGTATTTTAGTGGAGTCCACTTCTACCCTTTCTGTAACATGACATTCCAGAACATCTGTTCAGAAGGGTCAACCCACTTTTTCTCAGAGTCAGCTCTGGGAATTGATGACTCCTCTTGAGGTAGACAATATAAATGGCTGATCTGGGGATGGTGTTTGATTAGGTGGTGGCATCAGGTTTGAAGGATTTCAAAGTTAAAAGACTTTGAATTGTAAAAAGACTTTAAAATTTAAAAGATATTGGATATTTTAAAGAGATTGACCTTTTAATACATAAAGACTGTGGGACTTTTAAAGTTCTTTAGATCTTGGGGATGAATAAGAAAGGAAGGCTAAGGCTTAGTAGTTATGTGTTTGTCTGTCTAGTTGACAAGGGTCAATTGTACTGGCTGGTTTTGTGTGTCAACTTGACACAAACTGGAGTTATTACAGAGAAAGGAACCTCCCTTGAGGAAATGCCTCCATGAGATCCAGCTGTAAGGCATATTCTCAACTAGTGATCAAGGGTGAAAGGGCCCATTGTGAGTGGTGCCATCCCTGGGCTGGTAGTCTTGGATTCTATAAGAAAGCAAACTGAGCAAGCCAGGGGAAGCAAGCCAGTAAGTAACATCCCTCCATGGCCTCTGCATCAGCTCCTGCTTCCTGACCTGCTTGAGTTCCAGTCCTGACTTCCTTTGGTGATGAACAGCAATGTGAATGTGTAAGCTGAATAAACCCTTTCCTCCCCAACTTGCCTCTTGGTCATGATGTTTGTGCAGGAATAGAAACCCTGACTAAGACGGAGTGCTTCAGGCTAAAGCTCTCTCCCCATAACCCAAAAACACTACAGTTGTTTTCTATGCTTTGCAGTCACACTTTGCACTGTGTGCAGTCTTGGCAAGAGAGGATTCCTAATACCAGTTTTCCACTACTGAATCCCATTACAAAAGCTGAATGAGCTGGACCTTTCTTCACCTGCCTTTACAAACATTGTGTGGTATTTGACTCAATTTAGGACCTTGAGTCCCAACTGAGTGATGCAACAGTGGAGGATTCTTTAAGAGCAAGACTGCACTCATTTCTGCAATTGCCATGGCATCGCGTATCTTCGTTTTCCTTTTCTAATCCTTCACAATCAAAAATCAGGGCTGGGGAGATGGCTGAGCAGTTAAGAATACTTTTTGCCCTTGCAAAGGGCCCTGGTTCAATTCCCAGCATTCACATGGTGGCTCACGGCCATTCATAACTCCATTTCCAAGGGATCCAGCAGGTACAAGCACATGGTGCACATATATGCACAAGGGCAAAACATTCATGCACATAAAGAAAAAATCATTTTTAAAAGTTACTAAAAGAAGCTTGTTCTCTGGACTCTTATGTGGGTATCATAGAAGTGTGTTATTGAGGGGATATTCCTAAAACCAACTTTGTTTTATAAGGGATGTGATTCCATTGTTTGGGATCTTCTAACTGGTACTGCACTTGTAGTTTCCAGGGGAACGTCATAGAACCATTCCTTCTGAAATATTACTTCACAAAAGTTTATTCATCTTTGGAGCAGGCAGTATTTTAAGTGCTGCTGATACAATGTTGTAATGATACACATTGTTTTGGCTTTCATTAGTTTCTATTCCATTTGGCAAGACAGATACTATAAGCAAGTTCAGATAACAGTAAGTTATATGAAGAAAATCAAACCTGAAAACGCAGCAGAGCAGGACTTGGGATGGAATGTGGAGCAGAACATTAAATACAGTAGTTGGGCAAAACTTCTTTAAAGACATGGTAATTAAGCTCAGATCTGAAAGATATGTGGATATTTGGAGGAAAGCAAGTCGAGGTGGAAGGAAAGACAAGTACTACTAGTTAGAGGTGAAATGGGCTTTGGTGTGTTTGAGTCAGAAAGAAACAAAATCTGGAGCTGAGGAGGCAGCTAAAGCAATTCTATCCCCAGTGTCACAACTAAACCAAAACCAACCAAACAAGCAAACACAAAACCAGAAAGGCCAGAGTGGCTAAAGTAGAATAGATGAAAAGTAGAAGATGAGATATAATAGCTATTAGGAGACCACAACCCGGGAAGGCCTGGTAAGCTGTAAGAGGACCTTTTCTTGGGGTAGGGATTAAGCCTAGGTCCTCACCCATGTTAACTGTACACTTGTAAACCCATCTACAACCACAGCCAGTGTTTTGGTTTTGACTCTTAAGTGAATGCGGAGACATAGAACTATTTTTGTGTGTTTTGGTGTCTCTAACTGATCCATCCAAGCACACTGCCACTAGGCTACTGTTATGGTTTGTATATGCTCGGCCCAAGGAGCGGCACTATTAGGAGGTGTGGCCATGTTGGAGTAGGTGTGTCACTGTGGGTGTGGGCTATAAGACCCTCACCCTGGAAGTCAATATTCTGTTAGCAGCCTTCAGATGAAGATGTAGAACTCTCAGCTCTGTCTGCACCATGCCTGCCTACATGCTGTCGTGTTTCCACCTTGACGATAATAGACTGAACCTGTGAACCTGTAAGCCAGCCCCAATTAAAAGTTGTCCTTACCCTGTCTCGAAAAACCAAAAAAAAAAAAAAAAAAAAAAAAAGCTGTCCTTACAAGAGTTGTCTTGGTCATGTTGTCAATTCACAGAAGTAAAACCCTAACTAAGACAGAAGTTGGTACCAGAGATTGGGGTTTTGCTTTGATAGGCCTGACCATGCTTTTGTTTGAAGGAATGCAGATTTGGGGACTTTGAAACGCAGTGGAGTGATTTAAGTTGGGCTTAATGGGCCATCCTAGTAGGAATATGAAAGATGCCAGGCGGTGGTGGCCCACGCCTTTACTCCCAGCACTTGGGAAGCAGAGGCAGGAGGATTTCTGAGTTCAAGGCCAGCCTGGTCTACAGAGTGAGTTCCAGGACAGCCAAGACTACACAGAGAAACCCTGTCTCGAAAAACCAAAAAAAAAAAAAAAAATATATATATATATATATATATATATATATATATATATATATATATATATATATGAAAGACTTGGTTGCTGAGAGTGATTTGAACTGTGCAGACCTGGCCCAAGAGGTTTCAGTGGAGAAGAATTTCAGAATGTGACCTAGAGATTGTTTTTGTGGTATTTTGGTAAAGAATGTGGCTACTTTTTGCCCTTGTCTACCTAAAGCTAAGGTAAAGAGATTTACATTAATTGCATTGACAAAGCAAGTCTCAGAAACACCCAGCAGAGGCGTTGTTCTCTGGTTAAGTCTTGTGAAGAGTGTTTTGACCAAGCATAGCAAACTTAGAAAGGAAAAATATAAAATATTTGGTTCAAGTATTAAAAGGGCACCAGGAAGTGAAATGGAGCTGTATCTTGTGTTCTAGGAGATAACAGATTAAGGGATTTGGGGGTAAAATCCTACCCAGCTAAGTTTAGATCCAGGCAAGATGGAACACACCTTTAGTCCCATGAGACAAAGCCAAACAGATCTCTGAGTTCAACTAGAATAGAACAAGTTCTAGTTGAATAAAAACTTAAATCCAGGCTTGGTGGACCATACATTTAATATCAGTGCTTAGGAGACAGGCATGCAGATCTCTGAGTTCAAGGTCAATCTATAGAACAAGTTCCAGGAAAGTCAAGCTTAGGCAGAGAGAGAGTCAGAAAACAAAGCTGGTAATAGAATAAAGGGGGGGGGGGTGTTCCAGCCCCAGCAAGCAGCAGAACACTGCAGTTTTGGCCATGTGGCTCTGGGTTTAGAGTGAAAAATAGAAGGGATTACTGGGACAATTGATGCTGGTTAGCTGGAGCTAAGAAATCAGTGGTGATGAAGAAGAGACCAGCATCACTGAGGTGAAAACTTCTAGAAAGCGTTTTCTGAGAGCACAAAGAAGCTGTGTCCCAGAGATAGCCAAGGTTGGACCTCATGCTGCAGTTGTACTTGGTAATGTGTAAGAGTCACCCAGCTGGTACTGGTTTTGAAGGCATGAAGGGGTCATGGAGAGCAGCTGAGGCTTGGCACTGTGAGAGGCCATGTAAGGACAATGGGGAAAGTGCAGCCTCAGTTGCAGTTGATGGCCCAGGACTGAACACTATGAAGAGAGCCTATGAGAGGCTATTGGTGAAGCCTAGTTGCAGCAGAAGACCCCTGTATATTGGAGATGCCAGTACCATGGAATTATCCCCAAGAACAGCAGCAGCAGTGGAGTGAATCAACCTGAGCTTAGAGTGCTACAGAGGGCAGAGCTGGAGAAGTGACCCAAGCCCTTGGGAGGAGCCCAGAAGATCATGTGTGGAGCCCAGACATTGGAACAAGAAGCTGTAACATTGAAGATGCCTTGGAGACCCCAAGATTTTCCAGATGCCAGAGCTCTGAAGGCTCTGCTGAGGAAAGCTGCTAACAGGAAGTAGAGGTTCCAACCAGCCCAGGAGAAAGAAATTTGTTGCACTAAAGAAAGATGAAAAGGGAGTTGGAAATCTGAAGACTGCTATAATATCAGACATGGAGATGGAGAGTTTGGAGTGTCTGTCTTGCTTTGGGGATTACAGTAAAGTGATTAGATGAATCTCAGAAGAGACCTTGAACTTTGGACTTGTAACATTGTTGAGACTTCTATAGACTATGGGGACTCTGGAAGTTGGACTAAATAAATGTATTTTGCATTATGCTATGTATAGGTGTGGACCCCATAGACTCATACATTGTGTTTGAACAAGTCTATGGGGTCCATAGAGTGCAATGTTATGGTTTATATACATTCAGTCCAGGGAGTGGCACTATTAGAAGATGTGGCTTTGTTGGAGTAGGGATGTCACTGTGGGTGTGGGCTCTAAGATCCTAGCTGTCTGAAAGTTAATCTTCCAGTAGCAGCCTTCAGATGAAGCAGCTCCTCCTTTACCATGCCTGCCTGGATGTTTCCACATTCCTGCCTTGATGATACAGAACTGAACCTCTGAACTTATAAGCCAACCCCAATTAAATATTGTCTTGTATAGGACTTGCCTTGGTCATGGTGTCTGTTCACAGCAGTAAAACCCTAAGTAAGACAGCTACCAGCCTAACTGACAGTAGGGTTCTCTTTTGGGCTCATGCTTTCTGGCATCCCACGTTGTCTTAAACACTCCAAAAGCCTTCCCTGTACTCCAAGTTCTGAAGTTACAGGCATGTGCCACCACACCTGGAACAGGACTGTTTTTGAGTCAGGGTCTCATTGTAGCCTTGGCTGACTTTGTCCTAGCTTCCGATTTCCTGTTCTCCTGTCCTTAGCTTTCAGAATGTTGGGATGGCAGATGTGTAGCACCACGCCCATCTTAAAAGGTAGGATGTGATTGAAATTAGTTTGGTGGATTCCTTTGGTGACTTCAAAAATAGACAAAGGGCAAGGGTTGAAACATGAACAGAAAGAAAATTGCTGCTTCCTTGTTTTTTCCCTGCTACTGTGAAGCCATGAAAAGGAGGCCAGGCCTGGTGGTGTACACCTTTAATCCCAGAACTTCCCGGAAGCAGGCAGATCTCTGTGAGTTCAGGACCAGTGTGATCTACCTAGTGAGTTCTAGACCAGCCAGGACTGTGTAGTGAGACCCTGACTCAACAAAAATAATAAATAGAAGTAAAAACCATGAAACCAGCCGGGCAGTGGTGGCGCATGCCTTTAATTCCAGCACTTGGGAGGCAGAGGGAGGTGGATTTCTGAGTTCGAGGCCAGCCTGGTCTACAGAGTGAGTTCCAGGACAGCCAGGGCTACACAGAGAAACCCTGTCTCGGAAAAAAAAAAAAAAAAACAACAACAACAACAACAACAAAAAAAACAAACCATGAAACCTCTCCCACGTGAACATAGCCCCACGCAGGTATCATGGAGAAAGTTCCATGGCTTGAAGTGTAAGATGTCCTCTTTCTCCAGGCCCACACCAAGGCTCCTTAGCATGGGAGCAGATGGCTCTAACACCTACGAGTCCTCTAGCCAGAGGTACTTAACTACTATGCAAATTACAGAGCTATCTACAGTTTTGATCAAAGGCAGGTGTTCCTTGCAGCAGCAGGGTGCCAGCAGACTAGAGTAAAGGTTATCCCGGAAGGGGAAAGTTGAAGAGATCTTTTGCACTGGGAAGCAGGAAGGCTGAAGTATTAAGGCTTGCCGAATATCAGCTCTAATGCCCACCAAATACATGGACTCCAATTCATTCCAACTCTAAACAACTACCAAAGAGAGGGGTTGTGCACATTACTCTGAAATTCAAAGAATGAGGTCCCTCTCCTCACGGAGAGAAGCTAGGACCCTTGACTCCCAAGGATGACAGCTAATGAGCTGTCCTCCAGAGGGATTACAGGAGCAGCTGTGGCTCTGTGTGAATTGCGAAACGTGAAGATACTAATCTCTAGAGTGAGCCTAGCACTTAGTGGGCCCTCAGCAGACCTCCACTCTAACCATAGTTCTTCCGTGTTCACTGAAGGATCTTAGATGGGTCACTTGCCCTTTGTGAGATTGTTCATGTATCCAAAGTAAATTTTTCTGTAAATAGAGGTGAAGGGGTCCCTCAGGAGTAGAACATTTGCCTAGTGTGGGCAAGGTCCTCTGTTCAATCTCCAGCACTGAAAAACAAAAAGAAAGAAACATCATCCATCCACCCATTCATCCATCCATCCATCCATCCGTCCATCATCTACCTGTCTACCTCTCTACCTCTCTGCCTCTCTGCCTGTCTGTCTGCATGTCTGTCTGTCTGTCTGTCTGTCTGTCTGTCTGTCTGTCTGTCTGTGGTGACTCATGCCTGTAATCCTAGCTCTTGGGATGACTAAGCAGGACATTTGCCATACATTTGAAGTCTGTGTTAGCTACCTAGTGAGTTTATAGGTTAGTGTGGACCACAGAGTGAGACCCCACAGAGAGAGTGGGAGGCACTTTCCTTCATAGCCTTGGGTGTGAAGGAACCCCTGGGAAAAATGAGTCAGCAAAGTGCTTATCTTGCAAGCATGAGAAACTGAATCGGATTTCTAAAATTCATTTGTTTAAAGCTGAGTGTGGTAGCATGTGCTTTAGTCTCAATACTGGGAAGGCAAACAAGGCAGATCTCTGAGGCTCCTTGACCAGCCAGTCCAACCCTACTTGATAAACTCAAGGCTTACTGGGGGACACTGAGGGACATTGTCTCAAAAACAACTGGACAGTGACTGAGTAATGACACCCAAAATTGTCTTCTGGACTCCACATGCACACGCATACATTAAGTGCACACCTAAACATGCACACACACACAAACACATATACAAAGAAACCCACACAAAATATATACACTAATAAAAAAACCAAAGATATGGGGACTAGAAATATGGTTCAGAGGTTAAAAGTACTTGTTGTCCTTCCAGAGGACCCTGGTTTGATTCTCAGCACCCATATGATGGCTCACAATCATTTGTAATTCCGGTTTTATGGGGATATGACACGATCTTCTGACCTCCAAAGGCACCAGGCACACACATGGTACACAGACATACATACAGGCAGAACACTCAGACACATAAAACAAAATAAACAAATCCTTAAATAATAAAACCCAGGCATGGTAGCACTCAGGCTGAGAGGAGAGTCATAGTTTAAGGCTGGCCTGGGCTACATGGTGGGCTCCAGGCTAGCCTAAGCTGCAAATTGAAACCCCATCTCATATAAAAGGAACATGATAGTATATTAGGACTATGGTTTTGGTTGTTGTGGTTTTTTTTTTTGGGGGGGGGGGTTT
>JANHMN010000005.1:106350668-106370668 GCA_030674055.1 Rhabdomys pumilio
TTTTTTTTTTTTTTTTTTTTTTTTTTTTTTTTTTTTTTTTTTTTTGGCTAGCTGCCGGGGATAGCACAGCACACTTGTAATTCAGGAAGTGGAGACAAGAGGATGGAAAGTCAGCATAGGCTAGGTTGGGAAACATTGTCTCAAAAAGTTTGGTTGAGTGGTACTTATATAATTTTCCTCTAGAAGTTTAGAGGAGATGGTTCCTCCAATTTTCTGACCCCTCTACTTTTCTTTGTTCTTTCCTATTTTTCTAGAGGCTTTCTCTATGTCTTCTTCTTTTTCTCCTTTTCGGCCTGTGCATCTACCTGTCTTAGCCAGTGTTCTGTTGAAGAAACACTATGAGATTTAGTCCATTATCATCGTAACAGGAAGCATGGCAGGAAGCATGGCTACAGTCAGGTAGACATGATGCTGAAGAAGTAGCTGAGGGTTCCACATCTGGGTGCAATGCCAGCAGGAAGACACAGACTCTGGGCTTGGAATGGACTTTTTGAAACCTCAAAAGCCAAGCCAAATGACAGCTTCTTCCAACAAAGTCAAACCTCCCAAATCCCTTTAAATGGTGCCTCTCCCTGGTGACCATGTATTCAAATCTATGAGCCTATGGGGAACATTCTCAAACTACCATACTACCTCTCTACCCCAAACTCTCTAGTGTTATATCCTTCCACACAGATATGTAGTGGATGCTGAGACCTCACACCTCTAGACCTGACAGAAGGCCACCTTGGCTCTCAGGCAGGGCTAAGAGGTAACACTACACTTTTTGTTAGTGAATAGTCTTTGTAAAACATGATGGCTTTCATTCTGACAGTCTCATAAACATGTAGGTGTACCTTAAGCTTATCTACCCTCCTCTTTATTTTCTTCTGTCTCTGCTGACATTTCCACTAGCCTCCTTCTTCTTCCCAAGTGCTTCTCTTTCTGCTTTGAAGTATTCTTTATTATTATATTTTTAAGACAGAGTCTCACTCTAGCCCAGGCTATCCTTAAACTTATAACAATCTTCATGCCTCTTCCTCTCAAATAGTAAGATTATAGTCAAACAACCACAATCAGATTTTAAGTCTTGTTTTTTATTATATGAGGGCAGGGAAGGATAGAGGGAAAGGAGGATAAAGCAAGGAGGCAGAGGTGGGATGAGGAGGGGCATGAATAAGTCATGGAAAGTGAGTGGAAGTCAGAAGGTAGCTTGTGGGATTGGTTCTCTCCTTCTACCAAGTTTGTTCCTGGGAATGGAACTCAGATCACCAGGCTTGACAAGAAGCACATTTAACCACTGAGCCATGTCATTGGCTCCAGACTTGCTCTTTTCCCTTGCTCCACAAGCAATTAGTGGTCATCTGAGAGCTTGGTTTGCCTCTCTAGGAAATAAAACTGTTCTAAGAAACCACATCATTTAAGCACTTGGTTTCCTTGATCTGAGCATCTGATAAGAAAATGAAAACAGAAAAGGCTTTTAAAACCAATCTACCCCAAGTACAAATCTACTTCTAATGAATAATCAATAAACTAGTGGATCGTTTCCCCTAAGACTCCTTGGAGAAGCCTAAAAAGACTTTCAATCAGTGGAATGGGTAGACTAAAAAAGTTCTTTCGGAAATAAATCAAACTGATTTAAAGATGAAAGTAAGTAAATAAAAGCCCAAAGTGGCACTTGATCTTCACAAATATCCAGTGATGTTTCTCTGGTGGCTGCTATAAAGAAAACACTGATGGAATAAGACCAATATATAATGGGGAGGGGCCAAATGCCTGCAAATTCATCACGGCTAGAACAACTCTGAAGGAAGAACAGTGCCAAGGGACTAGCATGTTCAGCCCTGAAAGGCAGGACAGAACCTGGGGAGTGAGACTATGTTGCCTGTTGGTTTTTGCTTCTCCACACTCATTTCTCCCCCTAACCATATCCTGACTGCTTCTGGGAAATTTTCTCTAGCCACACTGTAGCAGCCCTTGTCAGTTCCCCTCCCTTTTTTCTTATACTGTTGGGACTTTTGGTTCTCAGGGCTGACTCATCCCCTATGTGTCTAAGAACTAAGTCTTAATTGGTTAAAGCCAGTTAGGTCTTTGTACGTAGTCTAGAAATCCTAGGGACACCCCCAAACACTTTGGACCCATAAAATCTAAAGTCTGTTTAACCTGTTATTTGTCTTCACTCTCTCATCCTTTTAGAAGTATATGGAGGGGCCCAAGGGATGGATCAGCAATTAGGAGCACTAGATGTTCTTCCAAAGGAACTAAATTTGATCTCAGCACCCACATGGCAGCTCAGAGCCCTCTGTAACTTCATCTCCAGGAGATCTGACGCTCTCTTCCAGCCTCTGTGAGTTCCATGGTACACATAAACACAGGCAGGAAAAAACACTTACACACATAATATAATAAAATAAATTTTAAAAATTTAAATATATGTAGATGGGCTGCAGAGATGGCTTGGTAGTTAAACTGCTTGCTAAATAAACAAGAAGACTGAAATTTCAGATCTCCAGAAACTCACATAAATACCATGTGGGCTTGGTGCCCCACCTGTGATGCCAACCTTGGAAGATGGAGACAGGGACTTCCCAAAGTAAGCTTCCTAGAGACTAGCCGTATGGGTGAGCTCTGGGTTGGACCAGAAGACTCAGTAAATGGTTAAGGTGGAAGGATGTTGAAGGATGATTCCTGACATTGACCTTGGGCCTCTACATGCACTCCCACACGTGCAACACATACATGCACACACACAATTTTATCTCATTTTTCCAAAGACTTTTCTCTCCTTTGTTCAAATTAAGTCTTTAGTTGGTGTGATGGTTTGTATATGCTCAGCCCAGGGAGTGGCACTATTAGAAGATGTGGCCTTGTTGGAGTAGGTGTGTCACTATGAGAGTGGTCTTAAGACCCTTACCCTAGCTGCCTGGAAGTGAGTCTTCCAGTAGCAGCCTTCTCTCAGCTCTGCCTAGATGCTACCATTCTCCTGCCTTGATGATAATGGACTGAACCTCTGAAGCTGTAAACCAGCATCAATTAAATGGTATCCTTATAAGAGTTGCCTTGGTCATGGTGTCTGTTCACAGCAGTAAAACCCTAACTAAGACAGGGGGTCATACAATAATGGTTTCATTATGACATCCTCACACATATGTATCAGCACATGTTGCTCATACCCACTCCCATTACCCCCTCATGTACCCCTCCCTGCCTCTCACTGCTCCCCATCTTCCCCCAAATCGTCCTGCTGCTGCCTTTATGTCATATACATGAACACATGTGTATGTACATTTAAATCTAGATTCTTCATCTGTAAGGAAATGGAATGCTTTTCTTTCTTCCTTCCATTATGTTCTTACCTTTCTGTTTAGAGCTCTTTCACCCTCTCATTGTTCCTTTTCTATTTTCACATCATGTATATATACATATGAATCCAGACTCTGCACAGGAGAGAAATATGTAGTATTTATCTTTCTGACCCTGTCTTATTTAGCTTACGTAATGACTTCCAACACCACTCATTTCTTGCTAATATTATAATTTCATTCTTCTCTATAGGTAACTAAAACTCACATCTAGATAAATAGAGAGCTCATTTTTAAATTGTTTCTCTTGTGACCTTGTGTGTGCACTCACACACGTGCCCACAGCACAGATGTGTAGGTCAGAGGACACCTTGTGGGAGTTAACTCCTTTTTTTGTACCCTGTGGCTCCAGGTGCACTATCTCGGGTCATTAATCTTGATGACTTCTACCTGCCGGGACAGCTCCCGGGCCCTCATTTCCTTTATCTGCGGAGAGGCATCTGTTTCCGTATACTGGCTGTTGTGAAATCATGGGAGTGTATCTCCATGGTCTGTTGACTCAGCTTTTTCACGGGTATTCTCAGTAATTGTGTAGCTACGTCATAAGATAGCTCTATTTGCAACTTTTTGAGGAACCCCCAAACTGAGATCCATGGTAGCTGTATCAGTTTACATTTCTACCAACAGTCCATAAGGGGTTTCTGTTTCTCTACAGCCTCACCAGCATTCATTGTTTTCTTGATGGTGGCTATCCTGACTAGGGTAAAATGGAATCTCAATGTAGTCTTAACCCGCATTTCTTTGATAGCTAACAATGTTGAAATTTTTTTTTTCATTTTTGAAATGTTAAAAAAAAAAAACCCCTCCTGTATCGCAAAACATGCCTTTCCCCCCTTTTAGTTCTTTCTTTCTCCCTTTCTTTTTTTAATTTTATTTTATTTCAAACGTTATTCTGCTTCCTGGTTCCCCCCTCCACAAACCCCCCTCCTCTTTGCCTCTAAGAGGGTGCTCCCCCACCCACCCACTCCCACCTCACCACCCTGGCACTCCCCTACACTGAGACATCGAGTCTCCACAGGACCAAGGGCCTTTCCTCCCACTGATGCCAGACAAGGCCATCCTCTGCTACATATTTGGCTGGAGCCATGGGTCCCTCCATGTGTACTCTTCGGTTGGTGGTTTAGTCCCCGGGAGCTCTGTGGGTTTTGGTTGGTTGATATTGTTGTTCTTCCTATGGGGTTGCAAATCCATTCAGCTCCTTCAGTCCTTCCCCTAACTCCTCCATTGGGGGATGCTCAGTCCAATGGCTAGCTGTGAGCATCCACCTCTGTATATGTCAGACTCTGGCAGAGCTTCTCAGGGAACAGCTATTTTACCTGTATGAATGTTTTGCCTGCACATGAATATGTCCACCATGTCCACTCCTGGGCCTGCAGAGGTCAGAAGAAGACATCCAGTTCTCTAGAACTGGAGTCACAGATGGTTGTGAGCCACGCTCTGGTGCTGCAAACTGTCCAAGTCCTCTAAAAAGCAAAACAAACAAAATTTTAAAAATGCTCTTAACTGCAGCCATCTCTACAGCTTCACTTTCCTTTCCTTTTTTGTTTGTTTGGGTGGTTGGTTTATGGGTTTTTGAGGCAAGGTTTCTCTGTGTAATCCTGGCTATCTGTCCTAGAATTCACTTTGTTTACACCAAGCTGTTCTTGAACTCACAGATCTGCCTGTTTTTACCTCCAGAATGCTAGGATTAAAATCCTGGGCCACCACCACTTTTTTTGGGGGGGGGGGAAGGTTGTTATTGTTGTTTCTCTCTAAATGTAGCCCATGGATTAAAAGTGTACATCACCATACCTGTATGGATCTCTGCTTTATTTATTTATTTATTTATTTATTTATTGACTTACTTATTGAGAAAGAATCTTGTCTTTTAGTCTATTTCTCAGCCTCCCAAGTAATGGAATCATAGGTGTGAGACAAGATACTACCTGTTTTCTCTCTGATGTGCTAAAAGAAACCAGTTTATGATCTGAAGGTATCTTTGAATCAGGAGCAAAGACTTTAAGAACCCAGCCAGACATGGTGGCCAACACCTTTAATCCCAACACTCTGGGAGCAGAGATAGCAGATCTCTGTGAGATTGAGACCAGCCTGGTCTACATATCTAGCACCAGGCCAGGCAGGGCTACATAGTGAGACCCTGTCTCCAAAGCAAACAAACCAACAAAGAGAATACAAGACCAGAGGAGAGAGTTTTAAGTTGACCACTCTGTTCCGACTCTTCTCTTATTCCCTCTGCAGGACCTCACACGTGGCTGCTACAAGCACTTGCTAGCACTTCAGTGACTATGTAGCCAGAGTAGATTTCTGCTGTTTGGAACTAAGAGCATTAACAGATGCAGGGGCAGAGTCAGGAATATTCAGATTACTAAGAAGTGTTCTCCGTGGCCTGGAGAAATCACACAGGACTAATCTAAGCACTCAGAAGGCTGAGGGAGGAGGAACATGTGTCTAATAGCAGCCTGCACTCTGCAGTTAGTCTTTCTGGAAAAAAGAAAAGAAAGAAAAGAGGAGGGGGAGGAGAGAGAAAAAGGAGGGAAGGAGAAAAGTTCCATGGTTTATTTTATCAACAAACATCACTTGAAATGTTCCATCAATCTTGGCTGTTTCTCTAATCAACCACATAGTCACTCCAAATTAATTCAACGGCACTTCTTGGTTTGGTGACATATTTGAGTTTACAGTTTGCTTATCACCTAGCTCTGAGGTAGATCAGCTGTGCGTTATTATTTTGTTTAAATATGAGACAATCTCAGCATGTATCTCAGTCTGACTTTCAATTTGCAATCCTACCTACCCCAGCCCAGGAGTGCTGGGACTACAAGCATGTACCATCATGATGTCAAAGTCAGGTTTCCAGGCTGAGGCTAATAGGTCTTAGCTGTGAGAACCCTTTTCACTCCAGAGCTGGAGATGGAACCCAAAGCTTTGCTCATACTAGATAAACACTCCATTAACTGAGCTACAGATGCAGCCCCGGAATCTGAAACTCTTGAGTCAGCAAAGCAGATCACCCATTCAGACAATGAACAAATATTTATTATCTAACTGCTTTAGGATAAGGCTGCAGTAGTAAACAGAGCAGAGGAGCTCTGTCTTTGTACAGCTGACATCCTAAGAGATAGGAGCAGTAATCGATTCCACAAGTATTTAACTGGGACAAACATTGCAAAGAAAAAGTGCAAGGTAAGCTTGAGAATGGACAGTTGCTTCCAAACGGCTCTTTAGTGTCAGGAAGGTTGGCCCTGTGAAAGGTACATTGAACATTAGACAAACGGTGGGAAGAACATTCCAGGCAGAAAAAAAACCCCACTATCTTATCAAGCTCCGGGGTGATATGCTAACAGAAAAAAAGGGAGAGAGGAGCAAATGAGGTCCCATATGGCAGAGACCATTAAGCAGCTCTGTAGACCAGCTCTGCTTTTAAACACATTTTTCATTGTGACAAGATACACATAACATAAAATTTGCCTGGTTTGTGGCACTGGGGATTAAACCCAGGACCTTAAGTCTGCTGACCTAAAGCTTTACTGCTGAGCTCATCGCCTGCACTTTAAAGAATCCAGATGAGGCAACTGAGATCATGGCTGATATCCCCGGCATTCAGGAAACTGAGTCAGACGAAATGCCAGAGTTTGAGGTCATACTGGGCTACGTAGTGAGCTCCAGGCCAGTGTGAAACCTTGTTTAAAAACTCTCAATCAATCAATTCGAGAGTGCTAATACAATGCAAATGCTGTGTTGTTAAGCTATTTTTACTTTATATTTCAAAAAATAAGTATGTTTTTATTATAGAAAATTTGACAGGAAAAGGAGTATGAAGCACTAAAAACAACCCAGGTACAATTTTGGTATCTAGATTTCCAGTCTGCTTTCTATATATAGACAGACACATTTTCTTTTCTATTTTTTTTTTTTTTAATTTTTTTATTTTTTGGTTTTTCGAGATAGGGTTTTTCTGTGTAGCCCTGGCTGTTCTGGAACTCACTCTGTAGACCAGGCAGGCCTCGAACTCAGAAATCTACCTGCCTCTGCCTCCCAAGTGCTGGGATTAAAGGCATGTGCCACCACTGCCCAGCAATTAATTTTATTTTAAAAAATTGTATGTGTCAATTGTTTATCTTATTTTCCAATTTAAAACGTTTTCATGCAATACATTTTGGTCGAATTTCCCCCCTCCAACTTCTCACAGATCCTCCTGTACCCATCCACTTCATATTCATTCTCTCTTTTTTATTCTCTTTCTTTAAAACATAAAATTGGGTTAGAGAGGTGGCTCAGCAGTCAAAAGCACTGTCTGTTTTTCCAGAGGTCCTGAAATCAATTCCCAATAACTATGTGGTGGCTCACAACCATCTATACTGGGATCTGATGCCCTCTTCTGGCGTACAAGTGTATATGCAGATGGAGCACTCATCTACCAAAAAGAAATCTTAAAATAAATTAAAACCAACGAAAATCAAAAAAGGAAAAATAAAAGCACACATACACCAAAATAAAACAAACAAAACCGACAAGAGCCGGGCAGTGGTGGCGCACGCCTTTAATCCCAGCACTTGGGAGGCAGAGGCAGGCGGATTTCTGAGTTCCAGGACAGCCAGGACCACACAGAGAAACCCTGTCTCGAAGAAAGAGAGAGAGAGAGAGAGAGAGAGAGAGAGAGAGAGAGAGAGAGAGAGAGAGAGAGAGAGAGAGAAAGGGAAGGAAGAAAGGGAAGGAAGAAAGGGAAGGAAGAAAGAAAAGAAAATTGGAAATAGTTCTATCTGAAGACCCAGCTATATTGGTCCTGGGCATATACCCAAAAGATGCTCTACCACAAGGATATGTTCATAGCAGTCTTATTTATTTATTTATTTATTTATTTATTTATTTATTTATTTATTTTTATTGGATATTATGTTTACATTTCAGATTTTATCCCCTCACCCCATTCCTCCCACCACCCAGGAACTCCCTATCCCATCCCCCCTCCTGCCTCCACAAGGATGTGCCCCCACCTACCTCCCACTCCCCCCTCCCCACCCTCGACTTCCTCCCCGTTCATGTTCAGCCTTCATGGGACCAAGGATCTCCTCTCCCACACATGCCTGACAAGGTCATCCTCCCCTAAGTATACAGCTGAAGACATGGGTGCCTCCCTTTGTGCTCCCAGGCTGGTGGTTTAGACCCTGGGGAGCTCTGGTTGGCTGGCACTGTTGCTCTCCTCCTGGGGCCACCAACCCTTTCAGCTCCTTCAGTCCTCTAACTTCTCCATTGGGAACCCTTGATCAGATCAATGGGTAGCTTCGAGCATCCGCCTCTGGATATGTCAGGCTAGCAGCCTTATTCACAATAGCCAGAGACTGGAAACAACCTAGATGTTGTTCCCTCAACCGAAAAGTGGAAACAGAAAATATGGTATACTTACATAATGAAATACTATTCATTTATTAAAAACAAGGACATCATGAATTTCTCAGGGAAATGGAAAGAACTAGAAAATATCATCTTGAGTGAGGTAACCCAGGCCCAAAAGGATATGTATGGTATGTACTCACTGATAAATAGATATTAGCCAGAATGTTCAGAATACCCATGATATAACTCACAGACAAAGGAAGGTGAACAAGAAGGAAGGCCCAAGTGAGGATGTTTGAATTTCATTTAGAAGGGGGAACAAAATAATCATGGGAGGCAGAGCGAGGGAAGGACCTGGGTAGGAGAGGGGAAGTCAAAGGGAATAGGGAATCAGGCATGGAGAGAGGCCCAGAGTGCCAGGAAACGAATGGAAATTTACAGCTGCTGGGGTGTGGGGTGAGGGGATTCTCTAGGAAATCCCAGAGAGCTGTGATGAAGGAGGCTCCCAGGAGTCAATGGAGATGCCCAACAGTGGAGATATGGAACCACAGAACCCCTAGTGGAGGGATAAGGAAAACAACCCACCCACAAAACTTTCAACCCCAAATTGGTTCTGTCTAAAAGAAATGCAGGAACAAAGATGGCGCAGAGACTGAAGGAATGGCCGAGCAGTGACAGGCCAACTTGGGATCCATTCCATGGATGGGCACCAATCCCTGACAGTATTACTGATGCTATGTTATGCTTGCAGACAAGAGCCTAGCATGGCTGTCCTCTGAGAGGCTCTACCAGCAGCTGACTGAGACAGATGCAGATACTCATAGCCAAACATTGGACTGAGGTTGGGGATCCCTATGGAAGAGTTAGGAGAAGGATTAAAGGAGCTGAACGGGATGGCAACTCTTAGGAAGACCAATGGTGTCAACTAACCTGGATCCACGGAAGCTCCCAGAGGCTAAGCCAACAATGAAAGAGCATACAGAGGCTAATCAGAGGCCCTGACACATATGTAGCAGAGGACTGCCTTGACTGGCATCAGTGGCAGAGGATGCACCTAATCCTGCAGAGACTTATGCACCAGGTTTGGAGGCTACCAGGGTTGGAGGACACTCTCTCAGAGGCGAAGGGGACAGGGGTTGAGGGGCCTGGGAGGAAGCAGCATTTGTGTTGTATATAAATGAATAAGTATATTTTAATAAATATTTTACATATTATGTAATTGAACATTACATACATAAAATATAATTTACATATGATTATATACATAATTTTGTATGCATTATGTATGTGTAAATTACGATTACACATAATATATATTTAATTATATATCATATAGAAAATGTATAGATAGATAGATAGATAGATAGATAGATAGATAGATAGATAAAACACACTTATCACATCAGAATTGGACAAGACAAACTAACAGAGAGAAAGGAAGCCAAGAAAAGACACAAGAATCAAGACATCCTCCAGGTAGTGGTGGCGCACGCCTTTAGTCCCAGCACTTGGGAGACAGAGGCAGGCATATTTCTGAGTTCGAGGCCAGCCTGGTCTACAGAGTGAGTTTCAGGATAGCCAGGGCTATACAGAGAAATCCTATCTTGAAAAACAAAACAAAACAAAAAAGAATCAAACTCAGGAGTCCTATTAAAATACTAAACTGGGGGCTTCTAGAGCATACATGAGCTACTCTGAGGCTGAAAAGCTTAATATATGCTTTCAGAGGTGCCTTGTGTGTGCTGCTTCAGTCTCTGTGAGCTTTGTTCATATGAGCTTCACTCAGTTGACTTAGAGGTCCGTCTTCTTGGCATCCTCCATCCTCTCTGGCTCTTATACTCTTGCCATGTTCTTTTCCACAGGTTCTCCTGAGCCCTAAGGAAAGGGATCTGATAGAGACATCCCATTTGGACTGAGTGTTCCAAGGTCTTTCACTCCTGTGTAATACTGTGTAATATCTGGCTGTGGGTTTCTGTGTTTGTTTCCATCTGCTGCAGGAGGAAGCTTCTCTAATGATGGCTGAATAAGGTACTGATCTATGAATATAGTAGGATATCATTAAATGTCATTTTATGATTATTTTTTTTCCAGAAAAAAAGTTATTTGGTTTTACTCTAGGTCCTTGGAATATCTAGTCTTTAATTCTTGGTCACCCAAGCAGTGTAAAGTATGGGTTCCATCTTGTGAGTAAGATATTGTTTGGTTACTCTCACAAGCTTTGTGCCACCATTGGTCTAGCGTATCTTGCAGGCATACCACTATTGCAGATGATTAAAGGGGCTATGGCTGGCTTGGTGTTTACATTTCTCTTTTGGTTGCATTCTGAGTACCTTCCTATACCCAAAATTTTAGAATGTAGAGATGATGGCTCTACATAGGCACCAGTGCATCTTCTCCATGTTCAATGGGGTGTGTAGGTGCTACCTTCAGCTATAGGGCCTTGCTGTCAGTTTGTGTCAGCAGCCTGAGTTGTTTAGAGATTCTTATGGAGCCATTTTGGCCAACAAAATAGATATAACTCAATCTTGGTACTGGAAGCTTCATTTGGTGACAAGAGATGACCAGCTGGGACTCTGTCTCCCCATTTTTAGTGATTTAATTTAGATCACACTCATATATGTATATATTTTAGGATGTTTTTACTGCATTGTTTTCATACTACCCCCCAAATTATGCTTAATTTTAGCTGGCTCTCCCTGTATTCCCTCCTTTGTCCCCTTCTTCCCTTCCTTCCCTTCCCCTCCCCACTTGATCCTTCCCATTCCTGCTCCCCTACCCATCCATAACTACCTATATCTGTCTTTCTGGGTCTGAGATACCTTACTCAGTATGATTTTTTTCTAGTTACAGCTACATACCTGTGAATGTCATGATGCCATTTTTTAAAAGTTGAGTAATACTTTATTGTGTGAATGTACCACATTTTCTTTATCCATTCTTCTGTTGAAGGACATTTAGGTTGTTTCCAATTCCTGGTTATTATGGAGAAAACACCAATGAACATGGTTGAGCAAGTGTCCTTGTGGTAATATAAAGTGATCCTTGGGTAGAGTCTAAGAATGGGATAGCTGGGTCTTGAAGTAGATCAATTCCCATCCTCCTGAGGAACCATCACACGGACTTCCTAGTGACTGTACCAGTTTGCACTCCTCCCACCAGCACTAGAGGAGTGTTCTTCTTTCTCCACATCCTCACCAGCATGAACTGTCACTTTTGCTTTTGATTTTAGTCATTCTGTTTGGTATAAGATGGAATCTCAGAGTCAATTTGATTTGCACTTCTGTCTTAGGGTTTTACTGCTGTGAACAGGCACCACAACCAAGGCAACTCTTATAAGGATACCATTTAATTGGGGCTGGTTTACAGCTTCAGATGTTCAGTTCATTATTACCAGGGTGAAAACATGGTAGTGTCCAGGCAGCATAGTGCAGAAGGAGCTGAGAGTTCTACATCTTCATTTGAAGACTGCTAACAGAATACTGGCTTCCAAGCAGCTAGAATGAGGGCCTTAAAGCCCACACCCACAATGACACACCTACTCCAACAAGGCCACACCTACTCAAACAGGGCCACACCTTCTAATAGTGCCACTTCCTGGGCTGAACATACTCAAACCATAACATTCCACTTCATGGCCCCCATAGGCTTGTTCAAATATATGAGTCTATGGGGGCCATACCTAAACATAGCATAATACAAAATACATTTAGTCCAACTTCAAAGGTGCCAATAGTTTATAGTAGTCTCAACAATGTTCAAAGTCCAAAGTTCAAAGTCTCTTCTGACATTCATCCAATCACTTAAGTGTAGTCCCCAAAGCAAGACAGGAGACCAGCTGGGCAAACTCCAAACCCTGCATCTCCATGGCTGATGTCAAAGCGGTCTTCAGATCTCCAACTACTTTTTCATCTTTGTTGAGTGCAACACACTTCTTTCTCCTGGACTGGTTCCACTCCCTGTTAGCAGCTTTCCTCAGCAGGAGGTGCCTCAGAGCTCTGGCATCTGGAAAATCTTGGGGTCTCCAAGGCAGCTTCAAGGTTACATCTTCTTGTTCCAATGTCTGGGATCCACACATGATCTTCTGGGCTCCTCCAATGGCCTTGGGTCACTTCTCCAGCTCTGCCCTCTGTAGTACTCTAGGCTCTGATTGATCCTCTCCACTGCTGCTGCTGTTCTTGGTGATCATCCCATGGCACTGGCATCTCCAATACACTGGGGTCTTTCACTGTAACTAGGCTTCACCAATAGCCTCTCATAGGCTCTCTTCATGGTGCCAAGCCCCAACTCCTTTTCATGACCCCTTCAGTCCTGGGCCATCAACTGCAACTGAGGCTATACCTTCACCAGTGGTCTTTCATAGCTTCTCACAGTGCCAAGCCTCAGCTGCTGTTCATGATGCCTTCATTCCTTCAAAACCAGTACCAGCTGGGTGACTCTTACATACTCCAGCTAACCAGCATCAATTGTCCCAGTAATCCCTTCTATTTTTCACTCTAAACCCAGAGCCACATAGCCAAAGCTACCATGTTCTGCTGCTTTTGGAGGGCTGGAACATACACCTCCCCTTTATTCTAGTACTAGCTTTCTGTTTTCTGACTCCCTCTCTGCCTAAACTTGACTTTTCTGTAACTTGTTCTGTAGATTGACCTGAACTCAGAGATCTGCATGGCTCAATCTCCTGAATGCTGGATTAAATATGTGTACCACCATTTCTGGATCTAAATGTAGGATCTTGTGCCAAAGTCCCACTCCCTTAATCTGTTATCTCCTAGAACACAGGATTCGGCTCTATTTCACTTCCTGGTGCCCCTTTAATATGCAAACCATATATTTTATATTTTTCCTTTCAAAACTTGCTACACTTGTTCAAAATGCTCTTCTAGTGACTTGACCAGAGAATAAAGTCTCTGCTGGGGTTCTTTGAGACTTCCTTTGTCATTTCAATTAATCTGAGTCTCTTCACCTTAGCCTCAGGCAGACTCTTCAGACAAGGGCAAAAAGCAGCCACATTCTTTACCAAAATACCACAAAAACAGTCTCTAGGCCACATATTGAAATTCTTTTCCTCTGAAACCTCTTGGGCCAGGTCTGCTCTCAGCAACAAAGTCTTCCATATTCCTACTATAATGGCCCATTAAGCCTTACTTAAAGCATTCCACCGCTTTTCAAATCCAAACTCCCAAAATCCACATTCTTCAAAACAAAAGCATTGTCAGGCCTGTCACAGCAATACCCCAGTCCCTGGTACCAACTTCTGTCTTAGTTTTTACTGCTGTGAACAGACACCATGACCAAGGCAACTCTTATAAAGGACAACATTTAATTGGGGCTGGATTACAGGTTCAGAGGTTCATTCCATTAGGTTCAGAGGTTCAGTCCACTATCATCAAGGTGGGAGCATGGCAGCATCTAGGCAGGTATGGTGCAGACAGAGCTGAGAGTTCTACATCTTCATCTGAAAGCTGCTAGCAGAATACTGGCTTCTAGGTGGCTAGAAGTAGGGTATTAAAGCCCACACCTACTCCAACAAGGCCACACCTTCTAATGGTGCCATTCCCTGGGCCAAGCATATACAAACCATAACAATTTTCCTGATGGCTAAGAAAGTTGAATGTTTCTTTAAGCATTTCTATTGAGAATTTTCTGTTTAGGTCTGTATTTCATTTTTTAATTGGGTTATTTGTTTTGGTGATATCTAGTTTCTTGAGTTCTTTATTTGAGTATTAGCCTTCTATTGGGTGTGTAGTTCATAAAATTCTTTTCCCATTCTGTAGGTTGCTGCTTTGTCTAAATGACAGTGATCTTTTTGCCTAGAAGAAGCTTTTTTGTTGTTGTTGTTCCATGGGGTTCCATTTACTGATGGTTGATGTTAATGCCTGTGCCAATGGTATTCTCTACAGAAAGTCCCCTGTGCCAATGAGTTCAAGGCTACTCAGCACTTTCTCTTCTATTAGGTTCAGTGTATCTGCTCTACGTTGAGGTCTTTGATCATTTGGAGTTGAGGTTTGTGCAGGGCAATAAGTATGGATGTATTTACATTCTTCTACATGCAGACATCCAGTGTGACTAGCACCATCTACTGGAGATGCTGTGTCTTTTCCAATGTGTGTTTCTGGCTCCTTTATCAAAAATCATGTGTCCATAGGTGTGTGGATTTATTTTTGAATCTTCACTTCGATCCCCTTTTTTTTTTTTTTTTTTGGTTTTCCAAGACAGGGTTTCTCTGTATAGCCTTGGCTGTCCTGGAACTCACTCTATAGACCAGACTGGCTAACTCAGAAATCCGCCTGCCTCTGCCTCCCAAGTGCTGGGATTAAAGACATGCGCCACCACTGCCTGGCTCGATCCCATTATTAATGTGTTTGCTTTTATAGCAATACCATGCTGTTTTTATTTCTATAGCTTTGTAGTAAAACTTGAAATTGGGGAGAGTAGTGAAAAAACTCAAAGGGGGATTCTCACTCAAGTCTCAGGACGGTGCCCACCCAAAAAAACTCACGAGAGACCAGCTTGCTGTAAAAACATGAGGCAGTGTAATATCAGAGCTCTGGGCCAGTCCATATCCCCATATCTCACATAGGGGATAGAGGGACTGACCAGGAGGATCTAAGGATTAGGACTTTTATAGCCAAGGGGTGGGGGAATTGGGAGATTTTTACATGGGTACACATGATTGGTGGTTTTACATCAGCAGACTGTACCGGTCTAAGTTAGCATAGTATCTAGTTAAACTTAAATTGCAGTTGCAGTTTCTTGGACCTTGAGAAGACCTCAAAAGGGTGGGGGGAAGGGTTTGAGGGAACACCAGATGGCCCATTACTCATTTGGACATATCTCTGTTCTTCTAAGGATGTCCTTGTATACCTTTTTATCTTTCATGGTCAGTCAGTTTCTTTGGATGATTTAATAGGCCTTTGTCTTGTAACTCCACAGCTTCTGTAACTAATTAAGTGGGCCCAAACCTGCTGACAGGCATTTTAAACTATTTAGGTTAGAGAAAAGGAATCACAGGCCCTGCTACTTTATTAGTTTGGGCCTATTTCAAAATTTTCTTTCAGTGGAACCTCCAGCAGTTTTTTTTTATTGCTCAAGATTGTTTTCACTATTCTGATTTTTGTTTGTTTGTTTTTGTTTTGTATTGGTGTGTGTGTGTGTGTGTGTGTGTGTGTGTGTGTATGTGTGTGTTTGAGAGTGTGCATGAACATTTCCATGTGAAGCTTGGGATTATCATTTCAAGATCTGTGGAGAGCTTTTGGAGCTGTTCAGCAGGAATTTGACACTGGCCAAGGACAAGGAAATAGGCTTCTTGGCAGGAATCTGACATTGGCCAAGGACAAGGAAATGGGCTTCAGGCAGTCTGACTTTAGACTAAAACAAAGAAGTAATTTGATGCAAGAATCTAAATCTTAGGCTAGAACAAAGAAGTAGACTTCAGGCATGAAAAAGACTTTGGGCTAGGACAGGGAAGTAGGCTCAGATATCTTGATCATCCTGATAAGCCCTTAGAAACAGTTGACTGGAGTGATCATGGGACTTTGTTTATTGCCTTGGTTGTTCTTTGAGTATTTGCATCTATTTTAAATGAAGGTCTGCTTCAGAGCTGGAGATGAGCTGTGATTTGTCTTGGAGGAATGGAGAGAGAGGTAAAAATCTGCAGTTAGCCAACTTGCTTCCCAAATCAGAGGGGCCTGTGGGTTCCCAGGAAGTACCTACTGGAGTTGGAGGCTTCGACAAAGGGATGAGTTTCGGGAGGGAGGCTTCAAGTGGAAGATCTCTGAGAGCTAATGAAGATGGGGATTAGGCTGCAGTGGGTGTTCTGTTGCAGAGCTGGAGATGAGACTGAGGGGTTGAATTTGGAAGAGCAGAGAGAAGTTAGCCTATCTGCTTCACACACTGGAGTAAAGTTGTATTCTTTCAGGAAAAATTTTGAGCTCGGTACAAATGCAGCTACCCAGGCTCTTACTACATCTTTTGTGTCTGCAACAGGTGATTTTTCTTTTGTTTTGTTTGGTTCTGACTTTTTTTTGAGGCAAACTCTCCTTTGAACACATCCTCCCATTCCTCTATGCCTCCACACCCTCCCCTTTCTCATCTCTCCGCTCTCATCAAAGTAAGTATTTTCTTGATAGGTGGTTGATTAAATTTTTGGTTGTTATACCTGTAGGTATGGGGGATCCAGAAGTACTCTGTGCAAAAAAATAAATCCTTGCTAGATATGGTGGTGGCTCACCCCTTTAACCCCAGCACTGGGGAGTCAGAGGCCAGAATAGCAGGAGTTTGAAGCCAGCCTGGGCTACATGGAGAATTCTAGGGTAGCCTGAGCTATGTGATTCTAAAATGAAGGGAAAACCTTAAATAGACTCTTGCACAGTATAATAAAGATTGAAAGGAATTAAAAGGAAAATAGAGGTCACTTTTGGAGGGACTTCCCTTTGCAGAAAGGATTTAAGGATCACTGGATCTGATAAGGAATCATTAGAAATGGTGATGATAATGATAGGAAGTGAAGGGTTTAGGAAAATGGTATTACAGAAAAAAATAGAAAACAGTATTGGATGGGGAAGGGCAGAAGCAGGGAAACAACCCTGGCCACTGTTGGTGACAGCTCAGGGAAGCCCCCAGTGGAAAAGAACTGCTACTGCAGTAAAGAAGGGCTACTTTTGGATTTGTTCAATTTCCAAAGCTTACTCCTTTTTTGAATATTGAAGTTCCTATCACATTTATTTCACACACATTTGTTTCAACTGGTTGTGGCTCGTGCCTATAATCTCAGCAGGAAGATTGCCACCAGTTCCAGGCCAATCCGGGATTCATGCAGGCAAAACACTCACAACACACATAAAATTAAATTGCAATTTTAAAAAGCAAGCAAAATCAAAGCATTTATTGAACATCTACCATGCACTGTGTCCTGGGATGGAAGGCAGAAATAAGACAAACTGAGTCCTTGTCCTTTCTGTTTATTCTGGTTAGGAAAAGACAACTAACAATAGCATGGATATGTGAGTATATGAACAGTTCTTTCATGGTTTTGTATTTCTCCAATTAAATGAAAGCTGGCGGCAGATATGGGCTTTTATTCACCAGCAAGTTGTTCATTACTGTGCTCTCGGACGTATGCTTCCTCTAGCTTATCCAGCAATTTTTACAGTCAGCAAAGGAGGCTGCTCAGATACGAAGGGGTGGGGACTGATGGATGTCCTACTGCCATGACTGTCAGTAGATGTCATTGCCACAGTGTGTCGCTATTGACCACTAGTCAGCTTCCATCTGCCGCTGCTGGTCTATCTGGCCACCTTTCCTACTACTATACACTTAAATACTCCTCTAAGACTGTACTTCTTGGTCTGTGGCCCTAGATTCAGACTGAGGCGGGTTTTGCCTGTCATAAATTCTCATTCTCTCTTTTCCCCACAATACACTGCCGGAGTTGAAGGGCATTCTCTTTTCTTTCTTTTTTTTTTTTTTGTGAAAAATCTTTATTGAATATTGTATTTATATTTCAGATGCCATCCCCTTTCCCCATTTCCCCACCCTAGAAAACCCCTATCCCACCCCCACTTCTCCTTTTTGCTTTTATACTATTTTTTAATGTTAATCAAAGGCTTTATAAGTTTGGTAATGCTCAATATCAATCAGAAGTGTAACCCAGGCAGCCTTCGCCGCGCCGCCGCTGCTCTCTAACGCCAGCGCCGCCTCTCGCTTGCCGAGCTCCAGTCGAAGGAGAAGGGGGGTAAGTAAGGAGGTGCCCGTACCATGGCTCGTACAAAGCAGACTGCCCGCAAATCCACCGGTGGTAAAGCACCCAGGAAACAACTGGCTACAAAAGCCGCTCGCAAGAGTGCGCCCTCTACTGGAGGGATGAAGAAACCTCATCGTTACAGGTCTGGTACTGTGGCACTCCGTGAAATCAGGCGCAAGCTCCCCTTTCAGCTTCTGGTGTGAGAAATTGCTCAGGACTTCAAAACAGAGCTGCGCTTCCAGAGTGCAGCTATTGGTGCTTTGCAGGAGGCAAGTGAGGCCTATCTGGTTGGCCTTTTTGAAGATACCAACCTGTGTGCTATCCATGCCAAACGTGTAACAATTATGCCAAAAGATATCCAGCTAGCTCGCCGCATACGCGGAGAGCGTGCTTAAGAGTCCACTATGAGGGGAAACATTTCATTCTCCAAAAAAAAATTTTTTTTCCTCTTCTTCCTGTTATCAGTGGTTCTGAATGTTAGATATTTTTTCCATGGGGTCAAAGGTACCTAAATATATGATTGCGAGTGGAAACATAGGGGACAGAATCAGGTATTGGCAGTTTCTCCACGTTCATTTGTGTGTGAATTTTTAATATAAATGGAAGATGTAAAGCATTAATGCAAGCAAAATGTTTCAGTGAACACATTTCAACAGTTCAACTTTATAACAATTATAAATAAACCTGTTAAAATTTTCTGGACAATGCCAGCATTTGGATTTTTTTTAAATAAGTAAATTTCTTATTGACGGCAACTAAATGGTGTTTGTAGCATTCTTATCATACAGTAGATTCCATCCATCACTATACTTTTCTAACTGAGTTGTCCTACACACAAGTACATGTTTTTAATGTTGTCTGTCTTCTGTGCTGTTCCTGTAAGTTTGCTATTAAAATACATTAAACGATAAAAAAATAAAAAGAAGTGTAACCCAATACCCAACCTAGATATATCAACTATCTTTGACTGGCGGGGACACGAAAACATCCACCTCAGTGCCCCCCCTCTTGTCACCTAACTCCTCCTCTCCTTTCTCCTTATCTTCCTCTCCTTACTCCTCCCACCTTAGCTCCTTCTACATATCACCTTTCCTGTTAAAATAAAACTTTTTTTTTTTTTTTTTTTTTTGGTTTTTCGAGACAGGGTTTCTCTGTGTAGTCCTGGCTGTCCTGGAACTCACTCTGTAGACCAGGCTGGCCTCGAACTCAGAAATCCGCCTGCCTTTGCCTCCCAAGTGCTGGGATTAAAGGCGTGCACCACCACTGCCCGGCTCAAACTTTTTTCTTAGAATACAATTAGAGCATAACTATACCAACTTGTATCAGTAAGGTACAAGATAGACCTAATATCCAGTCCATAATTTTGGGCATTCTCTTTCAAATCCTGAAATTCCTCTTCTTGGAGAAAAGAATTTGGTTCCCTCCAATGAGAGTCCATACTGGATGCATAACAAATTTCTATTGTTGTTGCTGTTTTGTTGTTGGGATTAAAGGCATGCGCCACCACTGCCCAGCTATTGTTGCTGTTTTTAATTCTTCATTCAAAAAAAAAAATCTTCCAAACTCATTTTCCCAAAGAAGAC
>JANHMN010000005.1:106373168-106378713 GCA_030674055.1 Rhabdomys pumilio
GGTGCTCAAACCAGAGGATGTTGTACTCTAGGCACAATCTAGGATATACTCAGAAGAAAAGTGCCCTGCTTTTTGAGATAGTGTCTCACTAAAAAGCTCAGGCTGCTCTCAAGTTAAAGTGTGATGGGAGCCCAGACGGGTACTCAGCTCATGAATTTTTATAGGGAAAGAACTCTAGGCTAGAAAGACGGTTCAGTGTTTAAGAGCACTGACTGCTCTCCCAGAAGTCCTGAGTTTAATTCCCAGCCACCATATGGTGACTCACAACCATCTGTAATGGAATCTAATGCCCTCTTTTGGCATGTCTGGAATACAGCGACTGTACTCTTCTACATAAACTAAGCTAAAAAAGAAAAGAAAATAGAAAAGTTATAATGACTTGTATTTTTCTTAAATGTGACCAGTTATTCTGAGTCAATCATGGACTGGTCTACAAATCAATCCAATATTGGAAATAAGTCTTCATTTGGAAGGCTGGCTCTGGACATTTTCAGAGACATATGGAAGTTAGCTGCAGTTCTCTATGATGTTATGTTACCAAGAGATAAAGTTGGGACAGGAATTGAATTTCAAACAAATGTTAGTTCATGTGTTAAAGCTCTTCTAAAGCTGGGCAGTGGTGGTGCACACCTTTTATCCCAGCACTTGGGAGGCAGAAGCAGGCGGATTTCTGAGTTCCAGGCCAGCCTGGTCTACAGAGTGAGTTCCAGGACAGCCAGAACTACACAGAGAAACTGTCTCGAAAACAGCAACAACAACAACAACAACAACAACAAAGCTCTTCTAATTGTCATGTTAAAATTAATTTTGTTTCTTCTACAGTATTTAATGTAAGTTGTATTGATTATATACTTTCTAATTGTGTTAGTGTGTTAAAACCTGGCATGTCTGTTACGGGGGTCTATCAACCAGCTTTTGTTTCATTGCCCTGAGTATCACAGAAACTTGGTTTTCTGAAAAAAGCTTGCAAGTACTGGAAGAAGTGAGTCAGGCTTTAAGCAGATATAAGAGGGTAGTGGGCTTGATTATTGCTAGTATAACAGTTTTAATTACATTAATTGCTAGCACCACTGCTTCTGCAATTGCTTTGACACAAGAAGTTAAGACAGATACTTTTGTTAATCATTTAGCAAAAAATGTTACTAATATGTTGAATATACAAGAGAATTTAGATAGGCATTTGCAACAACATATTGATGCTCTTTTTCCTATTCAAATTATTGAAAGAAGGTTCAGAAATTAAGGGTAAGGAGCCATCTTGAGTGTCATGCCAAATACCAATGGATTTGTGTTACTTCTAAAATTTACAACAATAGTTATTATAATTAGGAAAAAGTTTAAAGACACTTGCAGGGTATTTGGCATAATTCTAACACCTCTCTGGGTGTTTTAATGTTGCATAATGAGATTATGAATGTTCATAATGAGATTATGAATGCTGCTCTGCTGAGCATTGATGCAGTTGATACTGCTGATAAAATTACCCATGGCCTGAGGTCAGTATTTCTATTTTGGTCAAGCTTCAAGAATGGCATATATAGCTTGATCATGCTAGCCCTTTTTGTCCTGGGAATATTTTTATTCCTGCCCATTATGTTAAAGCTTGTCTTTAACAACATCAACATGTTGGCAGCCAAAGTATATGGCTTGAAACTGAAAATGCACCCCCAGACAGAGTTATTAATTTAACAGGCTGGCAAGCCAAGGATGGGTAAGAGTCTTACCAACCTAAGACATAAGTGCATTGCTTTTGATAATGCATATTCCACAAGGGGTAAGGAAGGCATTCTTGTGAGAAAGACAGGCTCAGTCTTATTTATGAAATAAAAAAGGGGGAGATGTGGAGAGCTTTGGGAGCTGCTTAGCAGGAATTTGACACTGGCTAAGGACAAGGAAATGGGCTTCAGGCAGGAATCTGACATTAGACTAAAACAAAAAGTAATCTGAGGCAGGAATCTAAATCTTAGGCTAGAACAAAAAAGTAATTTCAGGCAGGAATCTATATCTTAGAGTAGAACAAAGAAGTAGGCTTCAGGTATGAAAAAGACTTTGGGCTAGGACAGGGAAGTAGGCCAGATATTTTGGTCATCCTGATAAGCCCTTAGAAACAGTGATCAAGGGAGTGAGTGATCACAGGACTTTGTTTATTGCCTTGCTTGTCCTTTGACTATTTGTGTTTATTGTCTTGCTTGTTCCTTGACTATTTGCATCTATTGTATTGCTAGTTCCTCAACCTAGCACTGACCTTAATACTTGCATGTAATCAAAATGATACAAAAACAGATTGGGGAAAAAAATTAAAAAAAAAAAAAAAAAGAAAAGAACTCTGATAGTTGTGTGTATAGCCTTTCCCTGGGAATTTACTTAGGGTATGTGCACTTTCTTCTAAGTTTATTTTGGGACTTGATCTGTGGAGCTGTTAGCTGAGGATCTGTTTGAGAGCTCCAGTTGAGAGTTTACAGGACTCTTCTGGATGTTTAAGCCTTAGGTCATACACCATTCTGCACTCTTAGACTCACCTTCCTCATATGCAAACTTTCCTTCCTACTATGTTGGTCCCTCTCTGTTGTGGCAACTTCTGAGCTCTCATTCTCAGCAAAATGGACCATGTTCTCAGATTTCAAGTCCAAACATACCACTCTGTAATCATCATTTCCTACTCCTCTAGTTGACTTACCTGTTCTATGATAAAAAGAATGTTCTTGTTTGAGTCACATTTCCTCCTGGAGAAGGTGATGTGATGGTCAGCTTCCAGTCCAGGCAGCAGTTCTGCACAGGTTTAATCCCAAAATTCGGGAGGCAGAGGCAGGTTAATTTCTAAAGTCAAGGCCAGCCTGGTCTACACAGCAAGTTCCAGCACAGCCAGAGCTACACAGAGAGACGCTATCTTTGAAAAAGAAAAGAAAAAAGGAAGAGAAAAGAAAGACAGACAGTTCCGAGGATTTGAGGATATTATCTGTACAACCACAAATCACCAAACCCTATTAACAATTATGTGAGCTTGACAGAGGATCCACAAGCCATACAAGATTGTACCCTGGGCCATATATAATAAGATTGTGATCAGTTAAATCCTTCACAAAGGACCTAGCTAGTCTATGCCTGAACTTTGTTGTGGTGCTGCTCTGGTGGGATCTCATTGTGTAGACCAAACTGGATAACTCAGGATTCTCCTGAGCACTTGGATGGCTAAACTTCATTATTTATTATTGGTGCTAGATATTCATGATTGTTAATAGAACTGTCAACTCAATGAGATGTAGAATCTCCTAGAAGAACACCCTCTTGGCTTGTCTGAGTGAGTTTCTAGATTTGGGTTATCCTATAGTGGGAAGACCCCATTCCATGGACTAGGGTCCCAGACCGAATGAAAATGAGAGACAAGCTGGGTACCAGCTTTCATCTGTCTTCTTCCTGAGTGAGGATGCAACATGACCAGTGAACTCCTGGTCTTGATAGATTGTACCTTCAAAATGTAAGCCCCTCCCCCAAAAGCTTTCCTACCTGAGTTGCTCTTATCAAGTATTTTGACATAGCAACAACAACAAAAAAGTAACTAATATAGAAAACTGGTACCAAGATGGGAGGGGGGCATTGCTGTGAGAAACCTGACTGGATTTATTGAATCATTGTCAACTTAAAACAAACTAATGTCAGCTGGGAAGAGAGGTTCTCAGTTGAGAAAATTCCTCCATCAAGTTGTCCTATAGGCAATTTAAATAATAAATTTTCTTGAGTCATCATCGATGTGGGAGAGTCCATTCAGCCCACTGTGAGCAATGCCATGCCTTCACTAATGGTCCTGGATGCTATAAAAAATGAGGCTGAGCAACCACAGAAAGGATAGGAGTACAGCAATGGTCCTGTGTGGCAGCGGTTCTCAACCTGTGAGTTGTGACCCCTTCGTGAACCAAAGAACCCCTTGGCAGGGGTCTTCCTCAGACCATCTGCATATCAGATATTTGCATTGTGATTCATTACTGTAGAAAAATAAAGAGTTATGAAGTAGCAACACAAATAATCTTATGGTTGGAATTCAACACAGCATGAGGAACTGTATTAAGGGGGTCACAGCATTAGGAAGGGTAAGAACCACTGCTCTATGGATTCTGCTTCAGGTTCTGCCTCCAAGTTCTCTCCTTGAGTTCCTGCTCTGTCTTCAAGATGGACTGTGACATGAAACTGTAATCCAAATAAATCCTTTCTTTCCTAAATTGCTTTTGGTCATGGTCTTCATCCCAGCAATAGAAAAAGAAACTTGGACAATGTCTTTATTATAGTTCTGACACCTTTGGAACTGGTTTGTGAATGAAATATGAAAAAGTTGGGAATTTGGGACCAGAGAGCGCTATAAGCAGAGTCAGTGGGACATTGAAGGGAAGTTTGAAAACAAGAATGCTGAGAAAAAGACAGGACAGGCCCAGCTCATGATGTTTTAGAAGGGAATAAGAATTCTACCACGGACCAGGCTGGCAGACATTTGAGTTGTATTTGAGCAAAGACTCTGGTTTCCTGCCAGATGCATCCTGAGAAGTGGAGTTAAGCTGACTTCAAAAGTAATAGACTAATTTGTTTAGTGGAGGAGATCCGGACAGGAGTATTTGAGTTGTAACATTGTCTCTGCCTAGCCAGCCCTAGAGTCAGAGCGACAGGTGGAGCAAAAAGATAGGAAAATGTGATGCTTGGTGAGGAAAAGAGAATGTTTAAAGCTGCAGACAAGACGGGTCCTAAGAAAGTACCTTGTAACTGCTAAAGAGATTAGCAAATGATCACCGCTGAAAATATACATACAAGTAACATATGGACTGAACAGGATATATACACACAAAAAAAATCTATGTATGCAATAACAATTAGTGAATAAAAGAGGCCATGAATTTGAAGAAGAGAAGAGAGGAGTACAAGAGTTTGGCAGGAGAGAGACAAGGGATACATATTGTAACTATACTATAATCTCAAAAATAAACATTTAAATGTAAAACAAAGAAAAAAAACTGAAGAAAATGAGAGTCTATCAGAGAGAAAGAGAGAGAGAGAGAGGATGCATAAATAAGTCAGTGGTTAAGAGCGAATATTGCTCTTGCGAACTATGAGAGTTCAGTAGCAGCACCCGTGTCAGGTGGCTCACAAGGACTTGTAACTCCAGCTGCAAGGGATGCAGCTTCTTTTGTACTCCACAAACACCTGCACTCATGTGCCTGCACACACATGCACACGCACACACACACACACACACGCACGCACACACCATACAAATACACACAGAGAAAGACACACACAAGGGTGGAAAAGGCAGAAAGTGAGAGAAGCAGAAAGAGAGAGAAAGACTTGCTCTGCCCCATGATAATAAGAAAGATGCCCACCAGGTGATGACAGTGCATGCCTTTGATCCCTGGTCTACAGAGTGCCAGGACAGCCAGGGCTACAAAGAGAAGCCCTGTCTTGTAAACCCCGGAAGACACACACACACACACACACACACACACACACACACACAGAGAGAGAGAGAGAGAGAGAGAGAGAGAGAGAGAGAGAGAGAGAGAGA
>JANHMN010000005.1:106380977-106420147 GCA_030674055.1 Rhabdomys pumilio
CTTCTCCTTCTCCTTCTCCTTCTCCTTCTCCTTCTCCTTCTCCTTCTTCTTCTTCTTCTTCTTCTTTTTTTTTTTTTTGGCTTTTTCGAGACAGGGTTTCTCTGTGTAGTACTGGCTGTCCTGGCACTCACTCGGTAGACCAGACTGGCCTCGAACTCAGAAATCCACCTGCCTCTGCCTCCCAAGTGCTGGGATTAAAGGCGTGTGCCACCACCGCCCAGCTGGTTTGGTTTTTCAAGACAAGGTTTCTGTTTTTCTGTATAGCCCTGACTGCCCTGGAACTCACTATATGGACCAGACTGGTTTTGGACTTATAGATTCACCTGCCTCTGCTTCCTTAATGCTAGGATTAAAAGCATACACCACCACTGCCCAGCAGGCCAGTCAGTTTTTATGTCCTATACAGCCATGTAGCCCTCCTTAACCTTCATACATATTATTTAACTCAGTGTCAACACACCAGCGTAGTCCTGCTCTGTTTTTGCCCAATGCTTCTTCTTTTCTCTCTTCTTAATATTTCTCTCTCCTCTTTTCTCTCCCAAAGAACAAAGATGGCCATGGTTTGCAGGATCTTCGTGGTTCAGCCTCCTGAGAGATGGGACAGTACTACATTGTCTGATGATGTATCTTTAGCTGTCTCTTTCAGTTTACTTTTAGGCAAACCATTCTTATCCCTTGTCCCCTTTCCTCCTATAATTCTCCCTTCAACACTCCTTTTTACTTTTATCAACTCAATACTAATCACTTGTCATATTGTCTTCTTTTTATATTTTTTTTGAATCTTACCCACAATAAGCACTATATTAGAACACACAGTGCCATCAGTGTCTCTTAGTCCCTAAAACGAATAACACTTAAAGGGTGTCTGTTTTGTAGTTGACTATTCCTCTTTTTGTAGTGGGTCTATCCCTGGATAGTAACTGTTGTCAGAGATAGTATTCCACTCGTGGGTGAGGGGAGATAAGAGCCTGGTGTGCTAAACAACACCAGTATAAGAGGAAAATTACACCTTAACCCTATTACAACCCAGTCCTTCATGAATAACAAAAACATTTCCACTGAACAACAAAATGTGACTTAAATAAGAAAAACAAACAAAAATACCGCCCAAAACCCAAAAACAAAAAACAACCAGCAATCTAACTGCAAATATGCAAGCCTCAACACAAGGACAAAAGCTAAAGAGAAAGAGGTCTCTCCAGTAGTTACAAACCACAGTCATGGCCCACAATGATAGGGAATTCGACAAAAGTATACACAAAGATTTTGTAAAAAAAAAAATATTTATTTATTATTTATTTATTTTTATGCATATGAGTGATCTGTCTTCATGCACACCAGAAGAAGGCATCAGATCCCATTACAGATGGTTGTGAGCCACTCAGTGGTTGCTGGGAATTGAACTCAGGACCTCTGGCAGGGCTGTATACATACATACATATACATACACACAGGGAAACACTCATACACATAAAGTAAAAGTAAATCGTTTTAAAAGAGAAATACTGATGAAAAAGCAAACGTCAAAATGTTTTCAATACAATCTTTTTTTTTCTTTTTTTTGGTTTATCGAGACAGGGTTTCTCTGTGTATCCCTGGCTGTCCTGGAACTCACTTGGTAGACCAGGCTGGCCTCGAACTCAGAAATCCGCCTGCCTCTGCCTCCCAAGTGCTGGGATTAAAGGCGTGTGCCACCACTGCCCGGCTTCAATACAATCTTAACAGAAAATTCTCAAATATGGGGAAAGAAGTTGGGTATGGTGGGTCATCATATTATAATTTAAACACTAGCTATATAAAACAAGCATAGTATATTGGTTGAAAGCTGCAAAGGAGAAATACTATGTTATACAGAGATACAGACTCATCAGAACAACAGCTGGTTTCTCCATAGAAATGTAAAAGCCAGTAGGACTGGGATGGTGTGCATCAAGTTCTGAAGGCTCACAGCTGCCAATCCTTGTGACTGTTCTCAGCAAAACTGACATAATTGAAGTTGGAGGGAGACTTTCCATGATTAAAAATAAATAAATAAAAACAGGCTGAAGAGTTTATGTCCACTAAGCCAGCTCTACAGAAGATAGCGGAAACAATTTTTTAGATTGAGAAGAATGATGAATCCAATAGTCCATAGGGGGGAAAGGGGACCTGGTGAGGCAGCTCAACAAGTGAAGACACTTGATAAGCCTGAGTTTGATTTTGAGAACCCACAGGGTCAAAGGAGATAACAAGATAACAGACTCCACTATCCCCTCCCCATCCTCAGACCACCACATATACATCCACAACATGCATTCAAAAATAAATAAATGAATTTTTTAAAATTAAAAATAAATGAGGAGCCAGAGAGAGGACTCAGTGGTTAAGAGTACTTGCTGCTCTTCCAGGGGACCTGAGTTCCCAGCATTCCTGTTGAGTGGTTCATAGTCACCAGAGAGCAGAAAGAGTGTGTGGTGGGAATAAGGGATAGGGAGAAAGAGACAGAAAGAGAGAGAGAGAGACAGAGAGACAGAGACAGAGAGAGATATAGAGAGACAGAGAGAAATGTGAAATATATAAATATTTAAAATAAATAAAAGAAGCTGGGTGGTGAAGTGGGGAGCTTTCTGTAGACTAAGGCAAACTAAAGTAACAGGAATAGTGGGAAGCAGGTAGGCCACAGAGCACACGCATCACTTACACTACAGACAGAATCCATCCCTCCATCCAGCTGTTACCTTGCAGGAATAGTGCCTGATGTCAGGTCTTCCAGTAATCAAGGGTTTCAAGTGGAATCTCCTAATTTTAAGAGAGAGCAGGCCAAGCCAGACGGTGGTGGCACACACCCTTTAATCCCAACACTGGGGAGGTAGAGACAGGCAGATCTCTTAAGTTTGAAGCCAGCCTGGTCTAGAGAGAGGCCTATACACAGAAACTCTGTCTCAAAACACCAAAATACTACTACTACTACTAATAATAATAATATATTGATAAATAAAATAGACATATTTAGCTCAGTATTGGGACCCTCAGCACCTCCAAGGCCAAGACAGGAGAATCATGAGTCCCACCAGTCTGAGCAACTTAAGTCTTGCCTCAGAAGATACAAACAACAAGAACAAATAGATGCATTCAAATGGGCATTTCCTTATCTCTTCACTCAATCTACAATACTCCTTCCACCTAAATTCCTTTTCCTCTGGCTTCTCACATGAAGGGCTGTGCCACCTCATGTCAAAGACTACACCGGTGCTCCAGACTTCTGCATCCTTAGACTTCTGGCCCTCTTGATCCTGCCTCTTAGGTGCAGGCATCACAAGAGTGTGCTGTGAAAGCCAGGCTTTCACATCTATTTCATAATGATTGAGCTCCCTCAGCACTCTGATGTCCTCTGCACCACCAGTTTTTTGGGGGGCCACCAGCATATGCTCCAGTACCTTCCCCAACTAAGACTCCAGCTGGCCACAGTGGTACAGAGCTGGAATCCCAGTGCTTGAGAGGTAGAGACAGGAGGATCAAGAGTTCAAAGTCATACTCCACTATTCATCAAGTTTGAGACCAGCCTGGGCATCATAAGACCCAGTCTCAAGAAAAAAAAAAATGAAGAGCCTACCCTGAATCATGCCAGACTTCCAACTACACGTTGTGTCTTCTTCTTCTTCACCCTCCATTTCTCCTTCAATCGACTCCAGTCTCATTTTGCATCATTCCACAGAACTTGCACTTGTCAAATTCACAAATAAACTATTGCCAAATATGGCAGATGGTTTCCTCTGCTCACCCTATCAGCTGCAGTGGGAGACTCTAAGTTAGTCTCAGCTGTGTAGTCGGGCCAGTTTGCTCAGAGCTGAAATCCATGGTTTGTTTTTTTTAAGGTTTGTTTATTTTTATTTTATGCACATGAGTGTTTTATCCGTGTATGTGTCCTGAGTATGTTCCTGGTGCCTGTGGAGGCCAGAAGATTGTACTGGGTCCTCTGGAACTGGAGTTACAGACAGTTGTGAGCTGTCATGTGGGTGCTGGAATGTGTACTTAAGTCCTTTGCAAGAGGAGCATGTGTTGAGGCATCTCTCCAAATTTGTTTGTTTGTTTTGAGACAAGATTCATGTAACACTTCTCCTGGAATTCACTATGAGGACCAGGTTGGCCTCAAACTCACAGAGATCCACCTGCCTCTGCTTCCCAGGTGCTGAAGCAAACACTGCCACACCTAGCCCCATCTTCTTTGTTTTAAAAATGTATATTTTACTTTTATTAACCTTACATTATTAGCTTTGTATTCCTTTCTTTCTCTTTTTCTTCCTTCCTTTCCTTGTAACAGTCTCATGTGGATCAGGTTGGCCTCAAACTCACTACACAGCTATGTAGCTGAAAGTGGCCTCAATTCTCTTGCCTCTGCCTCTGAGGCCTGAGTGCTGAGATGCCATGTATGTATCTCATGCCTCAGCTTGACACTTTAAGAACATTTTTTAAACATTTTTATTTATTTAGTGGTGTGTGTATCTGTACATGTGCACGCACATACAGGGCATAGCACATGTGTGGGGGTGAGGGGACAATTGGTGGTAGTTGTTTTCTCCCTCCATTGTATAGAACCCCAGGATCAAACTCAGGTAGTCAGACTTGGTGGCAAGTGACTTTACTCACTGAGCTATCTGGTCAGGACTCTTTACATGGAGTCTCCCCTCCCCCAGCCCCACCCAGATAATCCCTCTCTCTTGCCTACCCAACTCTATGTCCTTTCTTTCTCCCCATTTAAAAAACAAACAGGCAAGTAAAGCAGAATTAGAAAATAAAAACAAAGAAAAAAAGCACAGGAAACACATACAGACACACACTCACACAAAAACAAAACTCACAAACCACAAAATCAGAAAATGTAATATACAAGCAAAAGGTCAGTAAGACCAAAAAAAAAAAAAAATGCCCAAAGAAAGCAACATGAGACAAAGAGTCTATGAAAATACCATTAAGTCCAGTTTTTTTGGCTATCTACTGCTGCATGTGGAGCCTGCTTGTGGGTGTGGTTTGTATGCCCAGTGAGAAAATGAATTTTCCCTTTTCAAGCAGTTAACTGGAGGTACTTTCCGGATTAGGGATGGGGGCTTGCGTCTACCTCCTTTCTAAGCACTGGAAGTCCATCTGGTTTAGACTACTGCATGCTACCACTGTCTCTGGGAGTTCCCATGCACATCAGTCCTACTGCATTTAGAAGACCTTATTTCCTTCATGCCCTCCGTCTCCTCTGGCTCTTACAATCTTTTTCATCTTCTCTTCTGTGGAATTCTGAAGAGGACTTTCATGAAAACATTGCATTTAAGACTGAAGGTTCCAAAACCTCTCACTCTCAATGCATTGTCGGTCTCTGTATTGGTTCCTAACTACTGCAAGAGGAAACATCTCTGATGGTGGCTGAGAGAGGCACCGATCTATGGGTATGACAGAATGTCATCAGGTGTCATTTTATTGCTGTGTGTTCCTTTAGCAGAACAGATGCTTTCTTTCCTAAGTGTTCCATTGTGTTCTCTAAATGCTTGTAGTTAAATCTTATTAACTGCTTATCAGATGTCGTAGTGACCATAGCAATCAGATAATAACCCTAGATGATCATATCACAATGCTGACTCATCCTGGAATTCTTTCATGTAGTGTAATCAAGGGCCTGGTTTTGCCTGAGGGAGGACAGACCGCCTCAGGTGGTGGAGGGCAGTGGCGGCTATATCTCCTCCACGGGCTCGTTCTAAATACTTAGAGCTCGAACTTTTTTGTTTCAAGCTAAAAGTGTGTCCCCTAAGTACTTCAGCTACATCACGTAAATTCTTGGTGTGCTATATTTTTAAGATTTATTTCAGAGTGTTTTCCAATTTCCCTTTGTTTGTTTTTTTCCTTTGACCCATTCCCACCAAATAGAGTGCATAAGCTTACACGAATTTATGGATTTGATATGTTTCTTTCTCTTACTAATTTCTAATTTTGCTTTACATTCTTTCATTGTTTTCTTCTTTTGTGGTCTGGGGATGAAACTCTATAGTTCAAGCTTCTAAACCAGAGGCATTTCAATGGACATTCATAAGGCAGCCAAGTCCAATGGGGGCTGGAACATCAGCAGTTGGAGTTGCTGGCTCTGGAGCTGGAATTGGGTCTATGTTTTGAGAGCTTCATCATTGGCTGTGTTTTTTTTAACACAACAGCTGATTGATTTGTTACGGAACGGGTCTTGATTGGGTTTGTTTTCTCTGTCACTTAAAGAATTGAAAAGCAGGGAAAAAATCTCAAGCTTCACAGGTAACAGCCGGGAAATTCTCAAACGCAGCAGATCAAACAAGCCTGGTAAAGCAAAGCTTTTGCTAGAGGTGAGGAAACATACATACAGCAAGTACACACAACAAAACAGATGGGGAAACAGAAGCCCAGCTTCTCCTTGATGGCTTGCTGCTGCTGCTGCTGCTGCTGCTGCTGCTGCTGCTGCTGCTGCTGCTGCTGCTGCTGCTGCTATTATTGTTGTTGTTGAAGTCTCTGAAGAGTTTTTTCCCTTAATTTAGAGTTGGTCAGTTTGAAGAAAGACAAGATGGCTGATTGACCCACAACTGTTGAGCAACAGGTCCTTATTTGGCCTTGAACTCGCTGAGCCAGTCCATCAGCAGGCATCTTACTGGCAGGAGAAAAAGTCCACAAGGTCTTAGCTGTCAGGCGTTTGTCTCAGGTTAGGAGGGTGGGGAGGAAACCAGCCATGAAGGTGAAGAAGCAAGCTTCTGTCTTGGAAGTTCATCATCTTTGTTACCTTGTCATGGAATCTCTTCCTACCTGTCTGCGTATCAGAAATCTGTCTAACTCCTAGTACTCAATTTTCTTCCATTCGGGGCTTTGCCTTCTCAGAAGCTATGGGACATTTTTACCCTTTGGTACCTGTCTTAGTTAGGGTTTTACTGCTGTGAACAGACACATGACCAAGTCTTATAAAGGACAACATTTAATTGGGGCTGGCTTACAAGTTCAGAGGTTCAGTCCATTATCATCAAGGTGGGAGCATGGCAGCATCCAGGCAGACATGGTGCAGGAGGAGCTGAGAGTTCTACATCTTCATCTGAAGGCTGCTAGTGGAAGACTCACATCCAGGCAGCTAGGGTGAGGGTCTTAAGCCCAGCCCACAGTGTCACACCTACTCCAACAAGGCCATACCTCCTAATAGTGCTACTCCCAGGGCTAAACATATTCAAACCATCACAGTGCCCTTTCTCATTCTCTTTGCCTTGCAAAACAAAAGCAACCCTGTCCTTTTCATCCTTGCATGTCTCCTCTGTCCTGTATATTCAGATGAACCAGCCTGCCTCCATCTTAAACTTAAAAGCCATCTTATAGTAAAGGCAATCTAGGTTCATTCTTGTTTATTATTAAACCTCTGTTTCTCAAGAATTGGGCTTTGCCCCACCTGTAACCGTAACTACAAATGGCTCTGTACTGCCTGCCCCAGGACATGGCAACCATGCCTTTGTTTCCAAAGTTGTTTATAACCATCTTGCAACCCTACCTTTGTTTTCAAACCATTGTTCTGAGCATCTGTTATTAAGATTACTTTATGACTACCTTACAATCATGTCCTTTGTTCAAGGAAGTTGTTATGATTAGCTTGTTATACTTATGTATGTTATGCTCCTGTAATCCTTCCTATTTCCCCCCATTTGGAAACCCCTTACCCCTGAACTATAAACACCTTGATTTTTTTTCACATGCAATGCTGACCTCTTGAGCCCCACTTTAGGGTGAGGCAGACTGTGTACAAGAATTTAAAAACTTGTTTTCATTAATTGCTTGCTTTATTTAATTTGGCCATGATGATTTGGGTCAGTGGTCTTTCTCCTCCCATCTGAGGAAAAAATAGTTCCTTTACTTGCACCCTGTACCTCCTCAGGAAGTCTGGAGAAAGCAGTTGTTTCAGGGTGTGAGAGAGAAGACAAATACTGTACTAATGACAGTAAAATGTGCATTCTGCTGCTGTTGACTGTAGTGTTCTATATAGCTGTTATGATGCTGTTTAAAATGCATTTTTAAATTTTCCTCTCCCTCTTCTTTCTCCTCCTCTTTCTCTTCCTCCTCCTCTTCCTCCTCCTTGTTTGCCTTTTGAGACAGGGTTTTCTGTAGTAACTGTCCTGGCTGTCCTAGAACTCACTGTAGACCAGGCTGGCCTCAAACTCACAGAGCTCCTCCTGCCTTTGCCTCCCAAGTGCTGGGATCAAAGACATGTGCCACAACTGCCCATCTGAAATGTAGCTTTAAATTTTTTTTAAATTACACTTATTTATTGTGTGTGTGAGCACGTGTCCCTGTGCATGCCATGACACATATGGAGGTGAGGAAAAATTGGAGAAATTGGTTCTCTGGGCTAGGACAGGGAAGTTAGCTCAGATATTTTGGTCATCCTGATAAGCCCTTAGAAACAGTGATCAAGGGAGTGTTCACGGAATTTTGTTTATTGCTTTGCTTGTTCTTTGACTATTTGTGTTTATTGTCTTGCTTGTTCCTCGACTATTTGCATCTATTATATTGCTAGTTCCTCAACCTAGAACTGACCTTAATACTTGCATGTAACTGAAATGGTATAAAAGGAAAAAGGAGGAGAGGGGATGGGATAGGGGGTTTCAAGGCAGGGAAATGCGGAAAGGGGGATGGCATCTGAAATGTAAATAAATAAAATATCCAATAACAAATAAATAAAACAGAAAAAATGAAAGAAAAAAAGAAAGAATGAAAAAAGAAAGAAAGAAAGAGAGAGAAAGAAGGAGAGAAAGAAAGAAAGAAGTCAGTTATCTGGTTCCATCCTGTGGGACTCACGGACTGAACTCAGTTCTTCAGGCTTGAAGGCAATTGCCCCTACCTGCTGAGCCTCGAAAATATAGATTTTTTTCCCCATTTCTCTCTATTCTAGTCTCCTTTCCTCTTTATTTCAGCTATGCTTCCTAAGTACTCTTCTCCAGGTTCTCCTTTGATTATTAGGATTTACTGTGGTAAGTGGTAGCATCTACCACTGACAGCATTTTCCACTGTTCAAGTTTTGATGCCAGATCATTATAAAACTAAATTGCGTTTTGTGAGAATAGGCTTTTGGCTCCTTTTGCCTGGCAAGGTCGACCGTGCGATTGGGCTTCCTGAGAGCCATGTGATCTAAACGGATGATGGCGGGCGCTGCGGAGGACGTGCGAATGCTCTTCGGAGCTGGCATACGCGCTGCGCTGGAGGCTTGGCCAGCTTTACAGGTAAGTGAGGTCATGGCATGGGTCACTATTAGGGCTGAAACAAAATAGAAACTGGCCAGGCGAGGTGCCAAATCCATGGCTGGGCAGCGTAAGCTGCAGACTCCCTGGCCAGTCCGTGCCAATCTGGTTTCCATGCTGTCATGGTTGGCTTGGGCCTGTGTTCACAGATCGCTGTGGAGAATGGCTTCGGGGGCGTGCACAGCCAGGAGAAGGCCGAGTGGCTGGGGAGTGCAGTGGAGGATTACTTCATCGCCAATGGTGAGTGTGAGATGTTGCTGTCTGTCTGGCACAGTGTGGAGTGGCAGAGCCTCGACCTAGAGAGCCCGCGTTTGATGAATGAATCGTGACGTTGGGAATCAGAATTGTGTTTTTAGAGTGCTTTGGAGGCAATGACACTCAAGAATGCCGTTATTGAGAACACATTTTGCGTTCCAGAGAGTCATTTTCCTAGTTTCTAAAATGGTTTTGGAAAGATCCAACGAAAAGAATTATTCGAGCCATATCTTGCTGGACAGAGGCGGGCGGGGCCGGAGCTGGACAGCTCTGTGGCCGGAGGCAGACAAGCATAATGATCCTAATTGGGTAGCTGGGACCACATGGAAGGAGAGAACTGACTCACTTAAGGTGTCCTCTGACTCTCCCTACGCAAGTAAATATAATTTTTAAATTGTTGGGTGAAGAGTGTAGCCCAGTGGTAGACCACTTTCCTAGTCTGCTCATGTCCCTGGTTTCCAACCCTGGCTCCACCAAAACTAAAAGCAGTACCTCTGATAAAATAATTATTTTTTTTTCCTGAAGCAAAAGAACCTCAAGTTCAAAACTAGCCTGAACAATTTCACCATGACCTTGTCTCATAAATAAATAAATAAATAAATAAATAAATAAATAAAGACTTGGAGATATAGCTCAGTGGAAGTGCTAGCTTACTACATGTGAGTCTCTACACTGCCCATACTACCACCAATGAATAAATGAATGACAGAAGCAAATATCATAGTGTTATTAAATTCGTATCCAAGGCCTAGCATATGGGCCATATTTGTAATTCTAGCACCAGGGAGACTGAGACAGGGGAATTGCTCAGAGTCCCAAGCTCCATACCCAAAAATTGTCCTTATGATAAAAGAGGGGGCTGGAGAGATGTTCAACTATTAAAAGTGCCTCTTGCTCTTCCAGAGGATCCAAAGTGTTCCTCATTTGTAAATAAAGTAAGTTAGGGCTGGAACGACAGCTCAGCAGTTAAGAACATTTGTTCTTGCAGAGGACCTGGGGTTTGGTTCCCAGCACCCACATGGTGTCTCATAGCTATCTATGACTTCAGTTCCAAGGGATCTGATAGCATCTTCTGCCCTCTCTGGGCTCCAGACACATACATAGTGCACAGACATCCATGCAAGCAAAACATACACATGAAATAAATAGAACAAAAATCCTCTTCCAAGTGTGTCATAAGAATTAAGCACTTGCAGGGTGCTGGTGGCGCACGCCTTTAATCCCAGCACTTGGGAGGCAGAGGCAGGCGGATTTCTGAGTTCGAGGCCAGCCTAATCTACAGAGTGAGTTCCAGGACAGCCAGGGCTACATAGAGAAACCCTGTCTCGAAAAAAAAAAAAAAAAAAAAAAAAAAAAAGAATTAAGCATTTTTCACAATTTTAGTATTAAATTTTCACAATCTAATTTTAAAGTCTTAATTTGTCTTTTTTTTAAAAAGAGGACCAGCCTCTTCTTTTTTTTTTCTTTCTTTCTTTTTTTTTTTTTGTTGTTTTTTTTCGAGACAGGGTTTCACTGTGTATGTATCCCTGGCTATCCTGGAACTCACTCTGTAGACCAGGCTGGCCTTGAACTCTTCTTTTTTTTTTTTAATATTTATTTATTCCATGTATGTGGGTACACTGTCTTCTGACAACCCAGAAGAGGGAGCGCATTATAGATGGTTGTGAGCCATCGTGTGATGGCTGGGAATTGAACTCAGATAGTAGTCTTAACCTCTGATCCATCTCTCCAGCCCATCTTAGCATGTCTTAATTGCCACCAGCCACATTCTAAGTGCCTGTGTCAGTAACCACGTATGGCTACTTCTACAGCAAAGTTCTACACCTCCATTTTGTCTTTGTGGGGTATAAGAGAACAAGAGGACTTAGTAGGAGTATTGCATTAAAAAAAAAAAACCCTCCTCATTAAACAACAAAAAACCTCTTCATCCTAGTTTTGTGGATTGTATTAGGCAGAGTCATAGCTCAACATTTACAATTTAATGAGTGATTTCAGGTAAGTAAATGAATAGCTCAAATACTGGGTAGTATGTGTTACGATAAAGAGGAGCTCAGAATTCTTCAGTTATCTGAACCTGACTAAACACCTTTGGTTTTTTTTTTCCTTTTTGAGACAGGGTTTCTCTGTGTAGCCCTGACTGTTCTAGAACTCTTCTCTCTGTTGACTAGGCTGGCCTTACTCAGAGATCTACCTGTCTCTGCCTCTCAAGTGCTGGGATTACAGGCGTGGGCCGCCACTGGCCAGTAAGAAGCCTTAAGAATGGTGAGTAGGGTGAGGCTTAAGGAATGAAAAGGGGGAACTAGGTAGAGATGATAAAGCACACACTCAAGGAGTTGAGATAAGTGCATTATATTAGGGAATAGAAGAGTAGTAGAGAATGGGGTGTGTGTGTGTGTGTGTGTGTGTGTGTGTGTGTGTGTGTGTGCGCGCGCGCGTGCGCGCAGAGATACCCTAACTGTAAAGGGTAAGAGATAAAAGGCCTTCCATGACTTTGCTTATAGAGATACAAGGCCAGTGTTTGTAAAATTCATGCTATAAAAGACTTGTCTCATTAGATGTTCAATAAAGAAAAAGTTTCTCCAGTCAAATTACATAAGCTTTTTTCCTCCAGCTGCTGTTTTCTTAGTAGTAGTAGTGGTAGCAGTAGAAGTAGTAGTAGTAATTGGAGACAGTATCTCCTTCTATTGCCCAGGCGGCCATGGAATTTATGTTTCTCATCCCTCATTTTCCTAAGTGCAGGGTTACAGGTGTGTAACCATTAGCTTTTTACGAAGATCCTCCCGTAAAACTCTGCAAAATTGAGCTGGGAATCTAAGGCAACTGGTAGAGTACTTATCTAACGTAAGAGGGCCCTGGGTTCAAACCCCTAGAGCCACTTTAACCAGGCATGGTGATTCATGACTGTAATCTTAGCACTAGGGAGGTAAAGGCAGGAGGATCATCAATCACCAGGAGGAATTCCAGGCTAACCCTGTACTATAAGGTGAGTTTGATGCTAGCCTGGGCTATATACTTGTTATAAAAACAAAGCAACCCTTGAAACGCAGCAAAATATTTCCCAAAGGCAAATTTCACAATAGGTGATAAAATTCCTGAGCAGATTCTAAGGCAAGTAATAGGATGGTGTTTGCTAGCTAGAAAATTCAGGAAGTAGTTGGTGTAGAAGATAAGGTCTAATGCGGGACAATGGCAATGGTCAGGGGAAAGAGAGGATCTGTCCATAGAAGGGGTTTGGAAAAGAGAGATTTATGATGGTGGCCTGTCATTGGACAGATTGGAGGATGAGATGCAGCTGTGGAAGGCAGGAAAATAAACCTGGCTTTGGATATGGGGTCTTGAAGCACCGGTCTAACATCTGGATCATAATTAACCCGAGTGGAAGACAATTTTGAGGCTGTAAGGTTTGAACAGCAGGTAAAAGTAGAAGTGTGGAAGAGTTCTGTCTGGAAGAAGGCATATAGGGAAAAAAAGCTAATCTTTTATTTAGTAAAGACAGACCATGGGCCCGTAAGATAACTGAGCTCCGAAGTCTGAAGGCAGTATTGAGGTTATGATTTCACATTTGAAAGTAGTGCATCCAGTTGAGGGTATAGCTCAGTGGTTGTTTGCGCAGCGTGTGCTTGACCCCGGGGTTGATCCCTGGTACCAAAAAAGCAATGAAGTCCCATGTCCATTTCTTCTTACCCATTGCCCTTGAGTCTCTGGACTCCTGTACTAGTGGAACCACAGTTGTGAAGGGTCTCCATATTTCAATACTTCAGCTGTAAAGTGGTGCAAATTAATAATAGGGATCTCATGTCCCTTGTGCCATGCATTGTTAAACGATGCCTCCCGTCTAACACACCCCCCGGAGGCTCCATTAGCTTCTCTTTACAAATAAGAAATTGGAGGATCTGAGAGAAGCAGCTTGCTCAAGGTTGCCTCGAGCTGAGGCCAGTTAGACTAGACAAGTAAAAGGATGTTTTAGTGAATAAAGGGTCACTGGACCTTTACCTACCAACCAGATATAGCAGGCGGGTATTGAATGGGCAGGGCTGGCGAAGTTGGCCTTTGGCTAAAGGGTTCTGTCCTTTCCTATTTAGCTGACTTGGAGCTAGAAGAGATAGAAGATTTTCTTGGGGAGCTGATGACCACTGAGTTTGATACAGTTGTGGAAGATGGGAGTCTGCCTCAGGTGAGCTTATGGAGACAGCTGCCACCCCCTGCCTGCTCTTTCTCCTTACTGTCTGTTCAGGACAAAAGATTCTTGTGGTCATTCTTTTCTTGAGGTGTAGACAACATTCCCTATTGCATTTTCAAACATTACTTTTATATTTCTCTCTTTAGATCATTCTCAACCAGGTATTTTCCCCATAGCCCACAAGCTGAGTTGGATCAAAATCTAATCCTATTCTGATTAACTCTGGTCCCCTGGGTGAGATCATCTTTCATTTTGCATCTTCAGACCCTTTATTTTTTTTTGGGGGGGGGGACAGTGTTTTACTCTCCGGCATGGGTAGCCTGAAATGTACTGTGTAGCCCAGCCAACCTCAAATTCATAGCATCAGTATACCTCAGCCTCCCAAGTACTGGGATTGCAGCTGTGTGCCACGTAGTCAATTCTAGTACCTTCTCTTCCAGGAGGCCCTCATTCAAGGCTTCACATCCTCACCCAAGCCCCTTAATTGTGGTTGCTTCATTGAATTTTGTTTTTTTTTTTCTTGAGACAGGGTCTTATTATGTAGCCTTGGCTGTCCTAGAACTTGTCATGTAGACCAGGCTGGCCTTCATCTCAGAGATCTGCTTGCCTCTGCCTACTGAGTGCTGGGATTAAAGATGCATCAGCACTCCCAGCTGTTGCTTTGACAGTTTATTACTATGAGGCCAAGCTGACCTCAAACTCAAAATTCTCCTGCCTATGAGGCGTCTCATGTATCTGCATCCACTACTGTGCCCAGCTGCTTGGATGAACTTCTTAGGGGAAAAAAAAAAAAGAGTCCTGTAAATTCCAACCCCCACCCCTTACTCTGCTGTGAACAGGCTGGTTTTATGGTAGATTGTCTGAAAAATCTAAGCTGGTTGTATATTTCCTTGGTAGGTGAGCCAGCAGCTACAGACCATGTTCCACCACTTCCAGAAGGGTGATGAGGCCGCTCTTCAGGAGATGACTTCTCACATCAACCAAAAAAAGTACAAAGTTACGGCTACCCCAGTTGAGACAGCCAAAGAAACTGATGTGGCCGAAGATGATGTGGACAGCGTGGAAGAAATGGAGGTGAAAGAGGTGTCTGTACTGGGGGGGGGGAGGGTCTCCAAATGTTTTTAATTTTCTGGAAGAGTGGCTAGATTCACAGGCTTGTAGATGGTGGTGGTATTTTCAGGGATAGCTCACATAGTCATGGAAAACTTGGGAGTAGAGCCTGGGTAATGTACTTAGTGATTTCTCTTGTATTTTCCTTCCAGGTGACAGCTACTAATGATGGGGCCACAACTGATGAGGTCTGCCCCCAGCCTCAACCCTCTGATCCGGACCCCCAGATTATTAAGGAAGAGGATATAGTTGAAGACGGTTGGACCATTGTCCGGAGAAAGAAATGAGCAGGGCAGTACATGTTTTGGGCCCTTGTTTGTTAAGTGTTACGAGAGACTTATAGGAGCTGTTTTGTGGAGGGGGGCTATACACCTCTGTTCTGGAAACTGTATCCCTTCTTTGTTCCCCTGCCCTTCCCTTTAGGGGAAGAAAAGCCCTAGAGTCCTTGGTTATGGGGTTTATGGAACCTTTTCCAGCCCCTTGAATCTTAAAGGTACCATGTGAGAGATGAGACCAGGTTTCCCAGCATAATGCAGTGAATGTGAAGATGGGTGATAAGTGTGGATGTGGTTGTAGACCAGGCTTGTGGAAAGTAGGCAGGTACATTTGTTGAAAGGACCGGAATTCCACAGTGGTAGGCTGGTTGGATTGGCAATCATGAGATACACATACAGTTGGAAGAGAGAGAGGTAGTCATCTCTACATTCCCCAATGTCCCCACCCTAGCCACCCACAGAACACCCCTCACCCTGCCCAGAATTTGCATACTCCTGGGAATGTTCCCCACTTGAATACCCTTGAGAGTTTGAAGGACTTGACTAAAAGTGGTGAACTTAGGAAAGTTGGGCTGTTTTAAGTCCAGGGATGAGGCTCAAGACCTTAATAACATAACACTTTCTCGTTTAATCCATGATTTAGCCTTGGAATCAGCTTTCCGAGAGCTGAGCTTCAAAATTCGTTAAGAGTAGTTTCTGCATCCTCCCATCTCCCTTAGTAGCCTGGGACTTTGGACAAACGGACAGACCATAGCAGTGCTCTGAAAGTTACTGTACGCCTGAAATAAACTGTATTTTTCTTTAAAAAACAGTATCCATTGTCCTCCCCCCTCCCCCATTCCCGTCCTGCCCAGTGGCCCTGCCATGGATCTGGACGATAAAATACTGGATTGCTTTGGGGCTAGGTAGAAGCTATAAGCCATGGGAAAGGCAAGAAGGGTCTAGTCACCACCCCATGTAAAGTCATACATGTGAAGACACTGGCTGGAGAGGAAAGTGGGGGTAGGGGTCCCAGGGTCAGTAGCAGAACTGGCACTTGAATCCAGGTCTCCTGCCTCTGGTACTTTTGTGGGGAATTGGGTGGATGTAGGATCTGTAGGGTACTGGGAGGAAACAGACTAATTCAAGTGAGTCTAGCAATTAGCTCCTGCCCTCCCTGGGGACAAGGATTTAAAAAATTAACATCAATGTAGGAATAGTTTTTTTTAAAAAGCCCACATTTTGTGAAAAGATGAATTAAAAAACCCAAGACCCAGCATTCGGGATTGAAAGTGCCCTTGATGGGAATTCAAGTATTGACTGCATTGGGAGTGGGCTGGAACCCCCAATTGGACATGGGCAGCTGGAGTGTGGGGCAGGAACTCCCAGTTACCCCCAAACCCTCTAGGTCTTGTCTCGGGTGTGGGAGGCTTCAGGAGGTTCAGCAGTGGCTCCTGAGGCTGCCACTGATGTCTCCTCCATCTCCTTGTCCTCAGACAGTGTGGGCCCTGGGCAGAATGTGTCCCCACGGCCCGCCCTGCCAAGCACAGCCATCCAGCGCCGCTGGAGTTCTTCTGTCTCTGGGCTGAAGTACCAGCTTAGGTGGCTTTGTGTGATCTTGAAGACATGCCTTCTGTCTGGCCGCTCCCCTGCCTCAGGAGGCCCCACCTCAAAGCCAATGAGGGGCAGGCTGCGCTGGGCTTTGACATCCTGGAGAGGGGGGAATAGAGAGCTAGTGTTATCTAGGGGCTAGACAGTATCCTCTGCCTAGTCAAACAACTTTGTTCTGTTCTGCTGTTTCCCTCTGCTGAAGAACACTGCCTTCACTGTAATGAACAGGAAGATGTCTGAACTGGGACTAGAAGGCAGGCTGGTTTACATGGCTATCTCCTCCCATGCCCAAATCAACTGCTAGTTTTTACTATTATAGATTCAGTCCTTTGGCTAGTTCCTCTGTCTGCCTATTCTGTTCTACTTAGTGTCAGACCTAGAGGTGCCTGTCTCTACTCTTGTTTCTCCAGAAAGCCAGACTTCCCACCTCACCCTCATTTTCCCCATACCTTGGCCCCAAAACTCTTCTACCTACCTACTCTGCCACATAAGGATAGGGGTTTTAATTTCTCCCTTTGCTAGGCTCACCCTGTCCTCGAAGGACAAGGCATACGGAGAGAGGCAGCCCAGCTTTATCAGGTGGCTGGAAAAACCTAAAGGAGTGGGATGCACACCTGAGGGGCTCCGTAGATGTACAGCACCAAGGGTTCATTCTCAGGAACCACAAACCATGCCTTGTGCCATCCTTTCCCACCCTTCTCCATGTAGTGCAGGAAGCTGCAGATGACACTGTTCTCAGCAGCCACGGAGGCCTGTTTCTGTAATCAGAGACACAGGACAGGGTACATCAATGTTGATGGAAGGCTTTGCTCTTGGCTTAAACAGCCCCATAGTGTATGGACTATGTGTCAGACAAAGGTAGCCAAACTATACAAATCATAGCTGGAATGATTTAGCCTTTGTCACTGCGATAAGAAAAGTGAGGCTTGGCTGCTGACTTAACAACTAGTATAAGGGCTGTGCAGATCTCAGTGGGGACAGTGAAGTGCTGGCCAGACACTCTTCACTCACAGCTAACCCTTTTTTCATCTTTCATTATATACTCATTGCCTGCTCTGAGAAAGTCCTTCTAACATTGTGATTAATGTGATGAGTGGGTGGTTAACACCATCTGTTTCAGAATCCTAACAATAGATGAAAATGCAGGACTTGTGAAAAAAAGCACAGAGGGTGTTTATGAGATTGAAATTAGCATAAACAAGGCATTTAAAATAGTTCTGGTACAGTGTAAGCTCCCTTACATTTGGGATACCTTGGATTTATTTAAAATAACAACCACCCCAAATATGTGTATATATTTGTGGTCCTAAAAAGATAGGATCAGTATTAACAGTGGCAACTTCTGGGTAAAGGAATATGTCTTTATGTTCTTATTCTATGTCGTAATTTAAAAAATGCACTTGGTTCATTAAAAAAAAAATATATATATATATATATAGGCCAGCCTAGGCTATGCAGTGAGTTTGTCTCAGATAAAATGATACCTAGAAGTGTTTTTCTGGTTGTGCAACTTAGTCAAATACCCTCTCTGGGCTTTAGTTTCCTCATATGTAAACTAAGGATAAGGGTATGGGTTGATGAGTTATTGTTAAAGAGTTAAGTGTATAAAGTTCTTTAATAAAGATTATCCTTTTAACCCTTCCACTCATTTTCCTTGTCTCAAGTCTGGATCACCTGATTAATGCGTGCTTACCCTGGGTCAGTAACTAGGGCATTTTGGGGCCTGTAGTTAGGAACGTAGCTCTTACCTCTAGGATGGACCTCCTGCGCTGGGGTGTATGCTGGCTACAGGCTGGACTGCTCCCGGGTGCTCCATGCAAGGCCACATAGCAATCAGTGCACACACGGTTGGAACGATTGTTGTCATAGATGAGTCGGGCTCGGAACTCAGAGCATTTCCCACAAACCACCTGGGGCAGCAAGTGGGCACGAACAGCTTGACTGCCTTTGGCTTTTCTCTTCAGTGTATCAACTACCACAGCCAACTTGCAGCCTCCTCCTTGGAGGGTACCCCATCAGAAGTGGGCCTTTGGGCTATCAGCCTGTCCCCACCTTAGCTCTGCCCCTGCCTCCCAACACTCACATGCCCACAGGCCTTGCAGTGGTGCCTGCGTTTGGTGATGGAATTGAAGGGCTCCTGGCAGCGCATGCACATGGTGACTTCCTTTTCCCGGATAGGCGTAGGTGCCCTCTTCCCAAGATCAACGTTCTAGGGGGAGGGTAAGGGGAGGGTAAGGGCCCGGGTCAGAGACAGCTCCTCAACCCAGTCCAGCCAGCCCACCTTGTCCCAGCTCTGAGGCTTAAATCATGGGGTTGGGGAGTGCACATACAAGTCTGGCTCTGCCCCACCATACTATTATTGGAGGTAAGTCACTACACTTTCTGGGGTGCAATCTGCAGCCCTACTAGCAGAAGAGGCTTCTTCTGAGGGCCTGCCTGCACTGCCTCTCTAGTCCCTATTTTCTGGGAAAAGGAAAAGATCATCTCAAGAAAAAGGTGGGAACATGGAGCTTCAAGGGGATCCCAGTACTGGAGAAGAGTAGGCCTCTTACTGGAGAGTTAGGGGGAGTATCTTCATCATCCCTGTTTGTCGAGTTCAACAGTCTGAAAGTCTCCAGGGTCTGCTCATGCTTCAGGAGGGTGGAGTTGATAGCCTGGTGAAGAGATGTGAGAGGTCAGATCACTCCACAACAACCTATCTCCGCCCTTACCATACCTTCTTCCTATGCCTTAACATGGACTTCTAGGCCCAGCTCGGTCCCTGCCACACGATTGAGAAAATCCCTCCGTAAGTCCAGGTGTATGACTGATCATTATCAAATGTGGGAAGGAAAGTGGAGGCTGGAAAACCTCTGAAGGCCTTCCTGCCTGCAGGCTAAGCTTGGTTCAAAGGAGCTGACTTCCTATCTATCTGCCCTCAGGACCTGGCTTGCTTATCAGTAAGAGGGTGATAATAGCATCTGTGGAAGGCAGGTGTCCAGGCCTGTTCTGTTTATTTTTAACTATCAATCAGCCCGTAAGAGACCTGTTAATACCCTTCTAGACCCATACCACAAAGCCTTGGGTGTTACCTGGACCCAGTCTTTCTTCTCCTCCTCAGTCCTTGCAGGGGAGAAAAGAAAGGCATTGAGTTAGGCAGGTCAATAAAAAGCAATCTGAATGGTATTTTAAGAGTTGCAGGACCTAGGCATCACTACACATGTTCACTTCATGTAGCCTTAAACAAGTCATATAACCTGTGTTTATTCAACAATGTCTTCCAATCAAGGAGCTCATGGTGCACTATAGGAGACTGACACAGACAAACAAGGGGAATCAGTGCTGACTCTAGAGGAAAATGAAGACTGGGGAGTCCAGAGAAGGGGACCAACCTCAGCCTATGTTTGAGTGGGGCTTTTAAGAAAGGTTTCCAAAGGGAGGTGCTAGGTCTCAAAGGGGTAAAGGTGAAGCGTATGTAAGAGTATGGAACATGTATGAAACTATATCCGACCGCTAACACGTCAACTTTGCAAAAGGAGGCAGTGTTTTTTTTATTTCATGAAGATGGTGCTTATCTATGTTCTGAGCATCACTAAGAGGATTATGTAATGTGCCCAGCATGATGTCTGCTACAATTTGTACTCTTCCTTTTGCTCTTCTCTGCTTCTTCTAGAGAACCCTTCTAGAACCCTTGTGTTCTCCAAGGCCTCTGCCCTAGTGCAAACTTGCCAACCATCCCTAGGAATAAGACCCCTTACTTTTCTATCTCCCATCTGGACTCTTATTTTCCTTCTACATCTAACTGCATCGTTAGGACCACTGTGTGAAAAAGTAAGGACATGAAACAAGGTATGATGTTCTGTCACTATTTAGGGATGTAGGAATGCAAGTTAGTGGCTGAGTGCTTACCTAGCATGCAAAGTCCTTCTCCAGCATTTGCAACATACATGCACATGCACTAATGAATATTCATTTGAATGTTCATTGTAATCAAATGTTTGTCAAACCTCATCCATGGCATACTTAAGACCTATGCACTTCACTATGCAGAATCTACCAAGAAAAGGGTGTGGCAGTGATACTGAAACAAGTACTAAAGTATAGTTAATGATTTCCTACTAATGCCAGACTCTAGAGGAGGGATATGTATGGTAAGGCTTTACTTATTTTGAAATGTATTTAAAAGTCATTGAAGGGAGCTGGAGAGATGGCTCAGCAGTTAAGAGCACTGACTCCTTTTCCAGAGGTCCTGAGTTCAATTCCCAGCAACCACATGGTAGCTCACCACCATCTGTAATGGGATCTGATGCCGTCTTCTGGTGTGTCTGAAGACAGCTACAGTGTATTCACTTACAGAGAATAAATAAATTTAAAAGTCAGTGAAAGGGCTCAGTGGTAAAGGGCAGGTAATATTGCAGAGTTCAGTTTCTAACACCCACACTATGTACCTCACACCTGTACCTCCAATCCAAGGTAATCCAATGCCTCTGATTTCTGTGGGAAACTGCGCTCGCATGGACAAACCAATACACAGATACACACTCATCCATGTCATTGGATATTCAGTTTTCTCGGCACCATCTGCTGAAGAAGCTGGATTTCTACAATGTATGATTTTAGCATCTTTATCAAAAATCAAGTGGCTAAGTAAAGCGTGGTGACATATCTGTAAACCTGGCACTTATGAAATGGGGACAGGATCAGGAGTTAAAGGCTGTCCAGCGCTACCCCAGAACTAAACAAATCAGTTGGCTATGGCTGTGTGTGTGTTTATTTCTAGGTTCTATATCCCACCAATCTACATGTCTATTTTTGTGCCAGCACCATGTTACTTAATTATCATGGCTCTGTAGTATGCACTGAAATCAAGCATAATGATACTTCAAATATTGATCCAGCTCCTAGGTATATATATATGTAAGATTAGTCAGCATACCACAGAAATTACATGACCATCTATGTTTATTGCAACACTATTCACAATAGCCATTATATAATTAGCCCTGGGTTGTCAAATGGCAATTAGATAAAATGTGTATGTGTGAGTATGAGTGTGCATATGTGTGTATTATGAACTTTTTATGAATCCATAAAGAATAAAATGTCATTTGCCAGGAAATGAATGTAACTACAGATCATGATATTAAGTAAAACAAGCCAGATGCAGAAAAACACATATTGTGTGTTTTATCTCATTTGTGGAATCTAGATTTTACATATATACACAAAACCCTTTTTATGTATGACATCGAAGTAGAAGAAAGACTGTTAAGGACAAGAAGCAAAGGAAGGGTCTGGATAGAAAGTATGGTCAAAGTCCAATGAAAAATATCTTGCCAAGTGTGATGGCACACGCCTTTAATCCCAAGACTCAGGAGGCAGAGGCAGGCAGATCACTGAGTTCAAGGCCAGCATAGTCTACAGAGTAAATTCCAGGCCAGCCAGGGCTACACAGAGAAACCTTGTCTTGAGAAACAAAAACAAATGAACAACCTATCATTGTGTACAATGGACATATACCAATAAAAAGCGTAAAGCAATTGGATTGGTGGGTGGCTAAAATCACAGATATGTGATAAACTAAATATAGCACCACGTTAACCCTTGGAGACTCTAAATGGTAGTGTATTAGTGCTCATTGTAATTCTTTCTAGTGTTCTGCACTTTGGAAAAGGTTCATAATAAAATGTGGCGGCAGGTACTGGGAAATGGCAGTGATTAAAGCGCTTGCTATGCAAACATGAAGACCTGAGCTCAGACCCTAATATCCACACAAAAGCTAGAAGTTGTAGCAAATCTCCATAAGCCCAGCACTGAGATGGGGTTTGTTCTGACTATATTCATAAAAACTGATTTCTTCTGTATATTTTTTCAACTTGTAATTTCTTGGCAGCGAACAAGTGTTGCTCTTGATTTTTAAGAACTATGGTAAAATTTGTGCCCATTCATAAGGTATATAAGGATGAAATTCATATTTGTTACTCAGGAGAATAAGTCAGGGGACCATTTGAACTAAGGAGTTCCAAGGATGGCCTGGGGGAAAATGTTCCAAACCAAACCAAAAAATGTCAATAGCTGTCTTGTGCATTGAAGAAGAGAAATTCTGTCAAGGGGACCCAGGTCCTTATACATGCTAGGTGAGTTCTCTGCTTCTATCTGTAGTTATTGGCTCTTAAATCAATGGCTCTAAGTCCTGGTGTACATCAATTCCCCCGAGGAGCTTTGCTGAGAATACTTGCAGACCAATTCAATTGGAATCTTTGGGGATGGAGCCCAGGTATCAGTATTTTTTAAAGTTCTCAGCTGATTCTACAAATTGCCAAGATAAGAACTAGCTAAGCTATTTTTAAGATTATGGGTGCTTTCGAGGCCAGCCTGGTCTACAGAGTGAGTTCCAGGACAGCCAGAGATACACATAGAAGCCCTGTCTCAAAAAAACAAAACAAACAAACAAAAAGATTATGGGTGCTTATCATACTGTTTGGGTTTTTGTTTCTGTTTTCTGTTTATTTAAAATCAATCCGTCCCTCTTGGATTTTTTGTTTGTTTTTGTTTTTTCAAACAAGGTCTCACATTCTATCTCAGTCTTGCCTTGAATTTTCTGGCAAACTCCCTGCCCCACCCTCTCAAACGGTGGGATTACAGGCAGAAACCACCACACCAGAAATTTTTCATTAAAGGTTTTTAAGAGGCTAGAGAGCTAGCTCAGCAGTTAAGAGCACTTGATATCCTTCTAGAGGACCCTGATTCAATTCCCTGCACCCACTTCACAACCAACTCTAGTTCCAGGGTATCTGACATCATCTTCTGGCCTCCTCAGGTACCTTGTCTGTACATATTACCAGACATACATAAAAGCAAGACACCTATAAACATTTAAAAATTTTTAATAAATAAACAATTAATTTAAAAAACAACTAGTGGAGTCAGGTGTGGTAGTACGTGCCTTTAATCCCAGTATTCTGGAAGCAAAGGCAAGTGGATCTCTGTGAATTTGAGGCTAGCCTGTTCTGCATAAGCAAGTTCTAGGCCTGCCAGGGCTGCATAGTAAGACCCTGCCTCAAGAAATTGGCTGGAGATGGCTCATGTAGGGGACCCAAGTTCAGTTGTTACAACCCATGTCCTGCACTTGACAACTGCCTATAATTCTAGCTCCAATGGACCTGTTGCTTCTTACACACTCCAAAGCCACCTATACTCATATGCACATACCCCTGCACAGACACATGCATACACATAATTTTAAAATAATCAAAATAAACCTTTAAAAAAGTGAACACTATGGGCTGGAGAGATGGCCCGGCAGTTAAGAGCATTTACTGATCTTGCAAAGGTCCTGAGTTCAATTCCCAGCAACCACATGGTGGCTCACAACCATCTGCAATGGGATCTGATGCCCTTTTCTGGTTTGTTTGAAGATAGCTACCGTGTACTCACATACATAAAATAAAAAAATAATAAAAAAAAATAAGTGAACACTAGTGAGACTAAGCCAAGAGGATTATTTTGAGTTCAAGGCCAACCTGAACTAATTACAACCAATTACAATGATTACGAAGTCATTTCTCCATGCCATCCTATTGAGACTAGGAAGAAATAAAACACTGCTTGGAGGGTCCCTCTGTACCCAGCACTCTTCTGATGCACCCTAACTCTAGGCAGATACCATGTCTTTGTCACTTGTCTCCCCCTAGATGGTCCTATTTTCTGTTTTGTGGGGCCTATTGATCCTTACTGAACCTTCCTGCTTCTTGTACCACTGCAGACCTCAGGGAGGTTCTCTTGTCTCCCAGAACTTCAAGGTCCAAGCACTAGGCTTGTTGTTTTGTCTTTTTGAGGCAGGATTTCTCTATGTAGCTGTAGCTATCTTGGAACTTACTCTATAGACCAGGCTGGCTTCAAACTTAGAGAGATCCTCCTGCTTCTGCCTCCCAAGTGCCGGGAATTAAAGGCATGTGCCACCACTGCCTAACCTAACTACTAGGTTGCTTAACTCTTCTCCCCTTTGTCTCCATGCCATCCCCATTGGTCACCTCTCACTTCCAAGTAGCCCATCAGAAAAGGCCATGTACTGATGTACACTCACTTTGTGGCCCTGATGAGGACCTTGTTAGACACTTTTACCTGGACTCTCAGAAAGTAGTATTGACAATGGTTAGAAACCCATGTGCCAAGGTGATGAGGCCTAAGCTCCAATTTCAGCTCTGATCCTGCTAGCTGAATCTAGGAAAGGTAACTCAATTTCTTCAGCTTTCAAATAGATGTGTGGTGATAGTTATTTGTGACATTATTCATGATAAGGTTAAGTAACGTTCATGCATTCTGAAGTTTGTTGATTCTCTAAAATGTTTTCCTGACTGACATACCACCTTTTCCCACACCATTTCCCACACGTGTTGTCTTCAGAATCACAACGCCCCTTACACACACACACTCATAGCTGAGGAGCAAGGCTCTATCTTTTGGGGAAAGTTCATTCTTTCTCTGGAAAGATTTCTAGGCCTGGAATGCTTCAGCATATCTGAAGTAAAGAGTTGGAGGAAAGGCATAGGCAAGGACAAGTACCTGGCTTGGAGTTCTAGAGAGCGCTGCTTTCCTGACACCAGGAATGTCCGAGGCATGTTGAGGTTGGAGCTCTCCTTTAGCTAAAAGGAGGAGGGAAGGATCATGGTGAGGCCTACAGAGCTCCACAGGCCCCTGCACATATGCACACATAGACTGGGGTCAAAGTACCACCTTCCTCCCAATCCCAGAGCCCCACCCCACATTTCCAATGTTCTTGGCACTCACCTCCATGCCGTCTACATCAATGCGTGCCCGCACGCTAAACTTCTGGCCAAGGAGCCGCAGCCTGGGCACGCAGTAAAGGAGGCGGTCGTTGAACTAGGAAGGAGATATGAGATGCATGCTTAGTGTGGGATGGTGAGTCTCCTCACCCTCATACTACTGCTAAGGATGTAAGGCAATAAATGGAGGAAAGATACATCAAATTGCCAGGCAGTGATGGCACAAAACTTTAGTCCCAGCACTTGGGAGGCAGAGGCAGGCAGATTTCTGAGTTTGAGGCCAGTCTTGTCTACAGAGTGAGTTCCAAGACAGCCACTATTCAGAGAAACTCTACCTCATACACACACACACAAAAGCTATTTCAAACTGGATACAACAATGATGAGGAAAGAGCAAGGAAATGTCATGGGAGTCACTTCCTAGTTGGCAATCTTGGCCAACTCATATCTAAATTGTAGTTACATAATCTACAAAAGCGAAAATATTTCTAGCACACATAGTGAAAATAGAATGAATGCCTGGAGGAAAGGACAGCTGGTGAGAGGTCTGTTGTTGAATGACTACCAGGTTATCTATGTACTGAGGGCATGCCCACCCACAAGCCCACACCTGGCACTTACTAATATGAGGTATCGATCTTGAGTGGTCCCATTCTTTGCCGACAGCTTAAGGATATGACCTTCTTTTATGAGCTCTTTGGTAGGGCTGACAATGTCCTCCTCACCCCCTAGTAGCTCATAGACCTTCAGCAGCTTGTGCATTCGTTCCTGGAAGGGGGTAAAAGGTAAAGCTTGGGGTGGGCAACACCTCCTCTTAAATGTCCTCAAGTCACAAGTCTCCCCCTGCCCCCACCAGTCCCAGGACAGAGCTACCAGAAAGGGATGGCCCAGGAAGTACAGGGCTTGAAGAGCCACTTACCATTTTACGGATGGCAGCATTAGAGTGTTCTGCTGCTGTGGCTATCAGCTCCAAAGACTCTATGGCACAGACAAGTAAGATCAGATGGGAGGTGAACAGAGAGGGAGCTCTGCAGGACATCTCTACTCCATGACTATTTCCTCCTGGCCTAACTACACTCTGTGACTCTCAGCAAATGCCAGCTTCAAAGGATGCTCATAACCACATTGTTTCAAATCGGAAACTGCCCAGATTAACAACACAGTAGCAGAAATATGGGCTAGCTGGAAGACAATCAAATGTAAGCCTGGTAAAATGATTATGACCATTAACTGGCAGGAAACATGGCCATGTTTGGACAGTTGTTTCTGGCTAGTGGGACTATGGATAAGTTCTTGGGTTTATTTGTTGTTGTTTGTTTTGTTCTGATTTTGAGACAGAATCTTTCCCCTGGGTGATCTCAAACTCCTGGGCTCAAACCAAATCAAAAGAACAGCAGCAACAACAACAAAAGATTAAAAGTAAAGAGGACCAGGGATGCTCAGTTGGTCCGTCTAACATGTGTAAAGCCCTGGGGTCCATCCCTAGCACCACGTAAACTGGGTGTGGTGATGTGTGCCTATAACCTCAGCACTCAGAAAGTAGATAGTAGGATCAGAAACTCAAGGTCATCTTTAGATACACAGCCAGTTTGAGGTCAGCCTATAATAGGTAAGACCCTATCTCAACTGCACGCGCGCACGCGCGCACACGCACACACACACACACACACACACACACACACACACACACACACACACAAAGCTGAAGACGATGATAAAGATAAGGCAGCTTCAGTAGCAAAACAAAGAGTTGGGGGAATGTGGCTTGGTGGTAGAGCATCTACCTTGTACATTAGAGGCCCTGAGTTCAATTTGAGTTTACCAGGAAGGGAAGAAGGGTGGGAAGAAGGGAGAGACTCTATTGTTTGTCTTCCTAGTTCTGACTATAGGCATAAATACACTTTCATTGCGGTGTTTTTTTTTTTAATAATACTGTCAAACCTAAAAAAAAAAAAAAATGGTCAGCCATAGGAGCTCAGTTATAGAATTTACAGCACACTCATAATAGAAAATTTTAACAATGATACTTATGTAGGGTTTTTGATAATATAGGAAATGTTCAGAGTGTCTTAGGAAAAGAATACAAATTTGAATATATACAATGACCTAATTCTTGCTAACATACACATCTTTAAAAAAACTTATGCTTAGACAGTTATCATAGGGCTCAGGTCACAAGTGGTTTCTTCTTTACCCCCCCCCCCCCCCACACACACACACACTTCTGTCTTCTTCTCTGTCATTCCCACACTTCCTATGGTGACCATATTATCATAATGGAAAAAAAAAGAAAAAAAGTCTCCATAAACCTCTCCATGTTAAACCATCCCTGCCTCTGCCTCTGCCTCCAGTCTGGCTGCAGCTTCAAGGTTCCCATTCTATAAAGTAGATTCCCTCCTCAGAATTTACGCCTGTACTGGAGAAGCACATGTCCACATGGATGGCAAAGCAAGCCCCGTTTCCTAAGACAAACACATTCTGGCACTAAAGATCCCATGGCCAGCTCAGGTCTCCATATGCCTTTCAGGTGCTGGGCCTTTCTCCAACTCCCCTTCAACCCTGGCAGGCAGAAGGAGCTTTCTGGCACGCAGCTTACTGTTTCCCCTCCACTTAAATCTGTCAATGTTTCACTCTGCCAGCACAGCAAAGACCCAGCTCTTTTGTCTAGCATTCAAAGCTCTTGGTGACTGGCTTCAATTGACCGCTGTGGCTTCCTCCATATGCACCTCCCCAAACATGCCCTGTCTTGCTTCATTTGGCCAACTGCCATCCAGTCCTCTGGATTTGGCTTACGTCTAGCAGCCTTCCCTAAGCTCCAAGGATGAGTTAGGACACTGTCCTTGTTCCTTCTGCCTCACTAGTCATACTGCATGCTCATCACTCACTGCATCTGACTGCCTTAGTACACAAGTCTCTGAGGAAGGGGCTCAGTTCCCACTACCTTCCTTGGGGATCCCCAACAGATGCTTAGTATAAGTCAGCTGCTCTAGTAAACAGAACCTTAGAAGACAAGTTTATCAAAGTTGAAAGCTAAGATTTGCCAAGTGGTGGTGTCACGTCTTTAATCCCAGTACTTAGGAGGCAGAGACAGGCAGATCTCTATGAGTCCGAGGCCAGCCTGCTCTACAGAGGACAGCCAGAGATACAGAGAGAAACCGTGTCTTGAAAAGCCAAAAAAAAAACAAACCAAAGAGGTGGTTATTTACCTTGAAGGTAGCAATGCTTTTTCTCCTATAGATGCTGCATCTTTAACACACCAGTAGAGTCCAAAGGGACAAGAAGATTGGCAAGTTGGGGGCACATAAACTTAGGCTTGCATACATGGTTGGGCAGACTGGAAGCTGGCCTTGCTGTCAGGACCTGTCTAGTTATGCAGGAAACAGATTGACATTTCTGGGAATCCCAGGCTCTGTTTGGGAGTTTGTTGTGGGGATGTTAGCCTAAAGTTAGAAGCTTTAGTGGGGCCCAGCCTGGGCTTGGCAGTCTGGGGTCTCAGTCTAGAATTCAGTCTTGGGCTAAGCAATCCCAAGAAGGTAGTTTGGGACCTGAGTCCAGGCTCTGGAGCTTAGTCTGGGAGCAAAGAGTAGGTGAGTCAGTCAGCAGAGCCAGAAAGATGATTCAGTGTTGCTCAGCTTAAGAATTTTACTTTGAGTCATAAAATATAGGGGGCTCAGCATAGGATCTTGAGCTGGGGAGCTCAGTGGGCAGATCTTAGCTGGCTCTCATTCAGAGGTCCTCAGTCAAAGACTGAAGTAGGAAACCATCCTATGAAGTTTATTTGTGTGGGTGGGGGTGTTTCCCTTTGGAATCAATATAGGGAATGCTGAGATCTATTCTAAGAGACTCAGACACAGTTGAGGCTAGTACAAAACAGGAAACTGAAGTTAATAAATTCAACCTGGTGGCTAACTCAGTATGGATGGCATTAGCCAGAACATTTAGTCATCAAAAATAGCTAATGTTTATTGAGTCTTTGCCATGTGCCAGGTACTCTGCTAAAAGTTTTAACTGGATTATCTCATTTAGTCTCAAAACAATTAACATTAATTGAAGTTACAACATTATCATTCCTAGTAAGCTTATAAGAAAACCGAGCCTGGAGTTGGGCAGCTTTCTGGTTTTGTGGTTTCATGTTTTTATGTTGTATTGTTTGTTTTGGGTTTTTTTTAGGGGGGGTTAATTTTTCTCATTTTGTGGTTCCCAACACAGGGCTTCTCTATGTAGCCCTGGCTATCCTAAAACTCACTATGTAAATCAGGCTAGACTCCAACTCTGAGATCCACCTGCCTCTTCTTCTCAAGTGCTGGGATCAAAAGTGTATGCCACTATGTAGCTGGGTTTAGGATTGTTTTGTTTGAAGTACTAGAGATTTAACCTGGGGTTTCACACATGCTGGGCAAGTGCTCTTCTGCTAACACACCTACCCCTACTTTTTTCCTTATTAATTTGCCCAGTTGGCCTTGTAGCCTAGGTAGCCAATCCTCCTGCCTTGGCCTCCAGAGTAGTTAAGATTACAGACCCAGTACATGGCCTAGAAGGCACTTTCTTCAGATTTAGGGTTTCTGCCTTACGCTGGCTCCTCAGTGGGGCTCTCATTTGGGAGAGAAACATGGTTCTTAACATGCAGCTGTCTGTCTGCAGAGCTTAGCAAATTTTCTGGAGCTTTAGCTCTTTTCAGAGGTCCAGGCTGGGGAGCAAAGTGCCCTCACGTGGTTAGGTAAAGGGTCTGGGGAGTGTGTACAGCACAGGACACTACTGTTTGCTCTCCATTCCAGTGGCTTGTACACTTTCTCTGTTCCTTTCCCTGACTTTTGGGCTGCTTCTTCATATCCTTTGCTGATCCCACCTTCCTGAGCTTTTACTGGCTCCTCCCATTTTCCTTTCCATTTAGATTCACTCCCTTTGGTATATGCCACTTGTTCCATGGCTTTGGATACTAAACTGTGCACCAGTGTCATTTAAATTCCTCCCTGCAATTCTAGACTCCTCTAAGTATCTAAACTGGCAGCTCCCTTGTGCGTATGTTTAAGTGCCCATGGAGCCCAGAAGAGGGCATCTGTTCCCTCTGGAGCACAACAGGTAGTTGTGAGCTGTCTGGATGTAAGTGCTAGCAACTGAATGGGTTCTCTGAAAGAGTAGTATATGCTCTTAACCACAGAGCTGTCTCTCTAGCCGCAAGAGCCATCAATCTCAGCACCCACCGTATCCTAGGATTTCAGTGCTACTTTCAAATAGAAACTATCCAGAATGGAACCAATTCTTAGCACCTCTGCTGCTACCATCTTCATCCAAGCCACCTTTTGACACTTTACTGTATTACCAAAAAGCCTCCGCCCCTTTCCCCAGATCTCCTGACTCCTCCTCTTACTCTCCAGCCAATCCTAACCATGACCTTCCTGTGACTATCCACTACACTCAGAATAAACTAATCACCTCATCTCAGCCTCCAAAGCTTTGCTCCTCCAACCTCTTTTCTAGCTCATTCTGCCCTCTCTTGTTAAGCTCAGGTCACAGGGGCCCTCTTGTTGTCACAGAGATATATCTACTTCTATCAGCTTTCCCATCTCGCCCTGCTTTGGGGACTCTACATTAACTACTGTAGCTGCCTAGAACATTCCCCTCCCATTGGCCTGTGGCAACTTACTTGTTATTCAGGTTTTGGCTTAGCCATCTTCCCTGCATAGAAGTCACTGGCTGAAAGTAGACTGTCCAGTTGCCCTTACATTACTCCCCTATGTCTCCAACTCACACTAAGCAACCGGCAAATAAGTGGATTTGTCACACTTGTTTATTGGCTCTCTCCAACTAAAACACACACTCCCTGAGTTAAGGACCTCATCTATTTTGCTCAGTTCCCTATTCCCCGTGCCTAGCACAAGCACTTAGCTGTTACATTAGTGATGAATAAGTGAAAATATAAGTTCAAGGAAGAGCAAGTGAACTAGACTCAAGCGCTCCATCTGGAGCCTGACCTGATACAGTCGGAGTAAATATGGAAGGAATCTAAGCCGACTTTTCTAGTGATTCAGTAAATGAAGAATCAGTCTGAGAAAGAGGTATCTCAGCCTATAGATCCAAACCTGAGGCATAAAATATGGGAACAAGTCTAATCACACTTGAAATTCTTTTAGGGAGGTTCATTCTTGGGAGTAGTCAATGGGCCTGGAGTCGAGCTCTAATTCTGGAGGGTGGAAAAGTAGAAGTCTGACTATATGGGGCTTCTACTTGGGAGCTCACCCATGGAGAATGAATAAAATGGGCTTGGCCTGAAGGATTAAAGCTAGGCTCTGCGCCTGGAGGCTCAGGCTCCATAGGGTTAGGCTCGCTTTCATTCTCAACTTCACTGAGAGATGAATCTTGGGTTTAGCCTAAGAAAAGCATGGTTTCCTAAAGACAATCAGGCTAAGCATACCCCTCAGACTGTAGAGTTCCAGTCAGAAGCTCCTAACTGGATTCTTTCTGAGTAATGAAGGTAGAGTAATGAACTTGGAGGTTCGTCCTGAAATCTCACCACAGATCCTATTTGGAGATTTTAATCATTCAACATTGGCAGACCAACCCTGTGAATGAAATCTAGAGTCCTGACTCAGAAGTCGGACTAGAGCTACCAGTGTGGGGAAGTAGAGAGGGCCTAGAGGCATACACTCACTCTGGGCATCCTTGCTGTCCGGGGAGCCATGAGGCAGCTTTAACAGATAGTCCTTGAGAAGAAGCTCATAGCGGGGGATACGCTGCACGGGCTCCAGCATGTGGTGCTGTAAGGTCAGGTTGCCACAGGCTTCCTCCTTCTGTGACAGAAGCAGAAAAGCTCAGGTCTAGCTAACGGCCTCCCCAGGTCCTTGTAGACCTTTCCTCCTGAAGCCCTTTTCATCCAGTTTCAATTCTTACCTGTACTTCATGGATGATGACTTTAAACTGGGTAGAGCGCTCTGTCCATGTATTGACCAGCTCTACAGCCCGGTCGAAGTTTTTCACATACTCGCCATACATCTTGAGGAAGGGTGCCAACTTCTGAAGGATGTCACCAATACGTGGGTAGCGGTCCCTAGAGTAGAAGCAGGGGCTGACATTGGTCTCCAGCCTCAGGAAGAAAACCATTTTTCAACTGGCTTCCTTTTTAGGAAATGCTGCTTATACTGTAGGCCAATTAGGCTGAGGGATTCAGTTTGAGCTGAGGCTGTAGACTGTGAAAGACCTAGCCTAACTCTGTCCTGCTTAAGTACCAAAAACTTTATCATCCTGGAGCACCCACTCTTGCCATACTGTAAGGGCCATTCATACACTGCTCATTGATTCTTGCCCAGCCTTATGCTGGGTAGTGCCAGAGACACAGTACTGAGCCATACTCAGCCAATCCCTGAAAGCTTTACCTTCTTGTAGGGTAGGAAAAGTAACCAAGTCTTGCTGAACTCTCATTGGCCACAATGTGATGAGAGACAAAGCAGACTTAAGGTCACAGGATGGTAAAGGAGATGTGGGAACTAGGATTTATGCTAGCCCTCTGCAACCTCAGTTTTGCAAAAGAGGCATACTTTATCCTGTGAGTGTAGGGAACATGGAGACAATTTTAAGCAGGTAATGCCACGGACTGGTTGTTATTTGGGTAGACTATTCAAACAGTTGGTGTAGATGCTATAGGCTATATTAGAAGAGAACCTGAAAGCCAGAGTCAGCCCCTAAACCCTGCCCTCCTACCTTGGGCATTTGCTTCTCCTCAAATCATTCTTCTTTACTCTTAGGCTAGGCTTTGTCCATTTGTCTGCATCTCCAGTTTCCCATTCTTACCGATACCACATTTATAGTGCATGCCTTTAATCCTAGCACTTGGGAGACAGAGGCAGGTGGATCTTTGTGAGATCTAGGCCAGCCTGGTCTACAGAGTGAGACTGTCTCAAAACAAAACAACAGCAGCTCATAAGCTTCAAATTCTTATATGCTAGAAACTGTTTTAAAGCTCTGAACATGTATTAACACATTTAATTATTAGAATAACTCTACAAGGTAGGCCCTTATTGTTGTCCTCATTTTAAAGACAAGGGAGGTTTGAGTATAGCTCAGTGGTAAAGCATTTGCTTAGCATGTGCAAGGCCTTAGGCTTAATCCTTAACATGGCAAAAACAACAACAACAACAACAACAAAAAACAACCAAACAAAAATATACACATGAATAAAGATGGAAATAAAGCCAAGGTAAGAAGTTTCCTTAAATTTAGCGAAGTAGCAGAGGTAAAATTTGAACCTAACCATTTTAGCTTTTTCTTTTGTTTGTTTGAGGCAGGGTTTCTATGTAACCCTGGCTATCCTAGAACTCACTCTATAGACCAGGCTGGCCTTGAATGCAGAGATCTATCTGCCTCTGCCTCCCAAGTGCTGGGACTAAAGGATGTACCATCACACCTGCCTCATTTTAGCTCTTAAACTTATTCTTTTTATTTATTTTGGTGGGGTCAGTTTTTTAACACAGGGTCTCTTTGTGTAGCCCTGGATATCCTAGAACTCACTCTGTAGACCAGGCTGGCATCAAACTCAGAGATCCTCTTGACTCTGCCTCCCAAGTAGTGGGATTAAAGGCCTGAGCCACCACCACCTGGCTTTTTTTTAAAGACAGAGTCTCACTATGTAGGTCTAGGCTGGCCTCAAATTCATTGATCTGCCAGTGTCCCTACTGATGGAATTATAGTCATCTAACTGTAACAGCTAAACCTCAACATTTTTTTGTCTTAAGTTTGATGACGATGGTGGTGTCATGTGGCCGGGGTGGGGTGGGGTGGGGTGGGGTGGGGTGGGACATACAGCAGCCATGTGGACGTCAAAGGACAACTTTATAGAACCATTTCTTTTCTTCCATTTTTATGTGGGTTCCAGGGCTTGAACTCAGGTTGCCAGCAGTAAGCACTTCTACCAACTGAGCCATCTTATAAGCTTTCTCACACTCTCAAGGGTTCTGCTATTCTGCTGTAGCATTCTAGGTTTGACTTGTGTTCCACAATAGGTCAGGAGGGCCAAGAGGGCAGAGGTTGGGTGGATTTTTTTGTGGGGGGTGAATTTTTTGGTTGGTTGATTGGTTTTGTTTTTCAGAAGAGAAGAAAGTAGGTAAGACTGAACTTATTTGTATGATGCTGGGGATGGAATCCAGGGCCTTGCAGATTCTTGGCCAGAATCCTGTCACTGAACTAAGTCTCCAACATCTCCAGCCCAGGAATGAAATTCTCTGACTACATCTGAGCTTAGAATGTTAAGTTGATGGGGGAAAAGACAGACTGGCTCTGAGGCCCCTCACCATTCCTCCATGCGCTTTTCTAGCTCAGGCAGCAGGAACTGCTGGTGGAAGCAATAGATCGAGCAGATGTTAGAGAAAATGCCGTGGACAACATCTGCGGGGAAGGAACTGCGGTTCCGAGCTTCTTCCAGCAGTCGGGCACAGAATACCTGGTGGAGCAAGGCACAAGAGCTCAGCCCAATTGAAACTAGAGCTTAGCTGGGGAAAGGGCAGCTTGCAGGTAAGGGCAGCTATTTGTGGGCACCTCTGTGGACCTCTGAAATTAGTACTGGTCTTGAGACCAAGGAGAATGGGAATTGAGAGAATTGCAGGTCACCAAGATTAGGACCTGGAGTTAGGAAGTGGGATAATGCCAAGTTAGGATCGGAGCAGGGTCAGAAGCAGATGTGGATTCAGAGAGAAGGTTGGAATTAGATCCCTTTATTGTAACAAATGCTTATGAGTGTGTCTAGTGTATAAAGCATTGTCCAGAGGCTAGGATGGAACAACGAAAGACAAATGAAGATCCCTACCCTCATGGATTCTAATGGATGCAGAGGAAAGAACAGAGTCAAGGTTAGAATGAGGTCCATGAAGAGGGTACATTCAAGATGAGGGCAAGAGTCAGAAGTGTCAGAGTCACAATCTCAGGGCTGCCTCATGTCTGTTTAGGAGTTAGAAGTGAGGACTGAATTTGTGAACATTATCGTAACTGGCTTCAAGGTCAGCCAGAGACCTTACCACTTCTGGATTCTGGTCCTAATGGTGGAGTTAGGTTTAGGGACTATCATTTCCTTTATGGAACCTACCTACCACATCCTAGGGTCTGGAAACCCCAGAGGGGCATTCACCTGATCCAGGAGATGGAGCCTGGAAACGTAGGCCTTCTCGGTTTGCAGGAGCTCGTTGGCAATATGGAACACCTTCTGCTGCACAGTCAGCTGTAAGGAAGTGACTCTTGATAATCATCTCTACCTTAACCCCCGCTCCTTCTGCACACTTTTCTTCTTTCCCTCCCTTCCCCCCTCTCACTCATTTATCAAGTGTTGCTATGTTTCTCAGGGTGCTCTCAAACACTTGAACTGAAGTGACCCTCCTACATCAGTTTCCCCAGTGGCTAGACTACAGGCAACATCACCATGCCTGGCTCCCCTAAGTGTACATGATGCTCTAACCTCATTTCCACCCTAAGAGAACTCTGATCTGATTCACAGGCAGTCATATACCCATTGGTCTGCTTTCTCTACTAATTGAGCATGGTTTGGTGGCTAAACATGGGAACTAGGAAGTTCAACTTCCTAGATTCAAATCCTAGTCTACCTACCATTCACTAGCATGTATAAGTTGCCTAATTAATTATTTCTGTATTTAAGAGTCCCCATTAGAAAGACAAATAATAGGGCCTATGTCCGTTTGTAATGGAGACAATTTCATGTATTTTAATTTCATTTATTCATTTAATTTTTGCAATGTTGGGGATTAAGCTTGGGGCCTCATGCATGCTAGGCAAATGCTCTACATTTGCCTACACTCCCAACCCTAAATGATTTCCTATAAATAAAAACAGAACAGACTGCAGATTACAGTCTCTAAATATCAGCAATTTAGTCAATCATTGAGCTTGCTGTCAGCAAAGGCTTGCTGAGTACATGGGGTGTGAGAAAGGCACAGAAGTATAAAAATGTCTAAGATTATGCCTGCTGGCTCACTTTCTTGTTTGCAGGCTACACACTTGCTGAATGTCACCTCATCAAGGAACTCCCTGGCCTCAGTCCCCACAGCTGTGCTTCGTTCTGGCAAAGCAGGTATCCTGGCTGAGACCTTACGTGAGTGCAAAGATTCCTTCTGAAGAAACATTAGGTAGACAAAGCATAGAAGGAGTTCCCAACCACCAAGCGCATCTTCCTAATGGGCATTTAGAATGAGAGATGGTCATTTGGGAGAGGAGCAGGTTTTTGCCACTGGTGCCCCCCACTAGGTGCTAAGTAGACTAAGTGGAGGCAATGGCCTGTTTTGAGAAATACCAAGCTGAGGAAAGAACCAAGTACAAAATACAAGCTCCTGCTTTCTCTGCATGGTCCTGTCTCTTGGCTAACAATAGGTCAGTACCGCAGGGCACTGGTGGCGCACGCCTTTAATCCCAGCATTTGGGAGGCAGAGGCAGGCAGATCTCTGAGTTCGAGGCCAGCCTGGTCTAACAGAGTGAGTTCCAGAACAGCCAGGGCTACACAGAGAAACCCTGTCTCGAAAAACAAAACAAAAAAACAAACAATAGGTCAGTACCTCCACAGACTCCTGTCTTTCCATTGGGGGCACTGGAATTTCTCTTTCCTTTTCTTCCTCTTCTTCCTCCTCCTCTTCCTCTTCCAGGTCACTGTCAACCTCCTGGGAGCCAGGCCGGTGGGGGTCGGCTAAAGCCACTGGCATACTAGCCAGGGCAGGGGGCCCAGGACAGAGGCTGTGGCTGGGGGGCCCGTCATCACTGACGAAGCAGGTCTCTTCACTGTTGGATGGCGAACTGATGCTGTCAATGCCGCTGTCCCGGTTAGGCACCTTCTCACCATCCCGGGGCCCAGGAGCCAGCAGGAACAGGCAGCGAGAAGCCTCACCCTCAGGGAGCTGGGACCCTGTTGGCTGCGGGGGTGGCTGTGGCAACATGGCTGGCTCTGGGGGAACTGGACAGGGGCCAGGGGCTGGCCTATCCGAGGCGACAATCACAGGCTCTCTGAGGTGGGTGATGGACACACATGGAGGCAGGGTATGAGCTTGACCAAGAGGCCTCTCCTACAATTATCCCTTCCTGTCCCAGATCCACCCTTCCCTCACAGGGTCCTATAGGGACAAGACTCACCTTTCAAACTTCTCGATCAATGATGACACTGCTGCAGAACTAGTGCTGGCCTCAGCTCTGGGTGCAAGACCCTTGGCTACTCTAGGGTCTGCAGGCAGAGGACGTGATGGCGGCGGAGGAATAGGCTCAGGAGGAGGAAGCACCCGGGGCATCTGCAGGTAGCTAGGCTTTGGGGGAACTGGAGTGATGGAGAAGAGAGGAGAGGTATCAGTGAACTGGATTTTGAGGTGGTTATGAGCAGGCTATACCTAATTTCATGATACCATAGCAGTGACCGAACTTAAGGTCACAGTAACCACCTTGTATCAACCTCCTGAGTGCTGGCAGTATAGGCATGTACTGCCATGCTCTTTTTTTCTTGGCCTGAGGTAGGCACGGATCAGGACTGACATGAAATCCCAGTAGGATATATTAGCCACAGGTAACACCTTTCTGCCCATTAGATAGGCATCACTCACTGCCCCTTGAGATAAGGGCACTTCCCTAGTCTTCTGCCATACATTCATTTCTCCTTTCCTTTTGTACACCTCTCTGGTCCATTTCTCTGCTCTTAATAGAAGTCCTTACCCTGTGGCTTTGGGCCTGGTGCCCGCTTCAGTGGTGAAGGACGTGGGCCAGGGATTTCAGTGGGAGGTCCTGGATCTGAGCGAAGCCGTTGGGGACCTTCTGGATGAGGCTCAAGGCTCTGGCCAGGATCGAGGGACAAACTTTTCACCAGGATCCGGTTCCCCTGGTGCAGTCCTGTAGAAAGAGAGACTAGACGTGAAGTGACTGACTGATTTTACCCAAGGGAGACTAGGAAGGAGCATATCTTAGCAGGCATCTAGGGCCAGGCTCCTCGGAGTCCTGTGCTAGCTAGCCAAATGGTTTTGCCAGAAAGCCTTTCTCCCAGGCCTTAAAGAGAGAACCAGGCCCAAGGTGTAGACTGGCTATTTTCACCAAGAAATCATAATTCTTCGTTCTATTAATTGTTTTACTTTTGTTTGCTTTTTGAGACAAGATCTTACTGTGTAGCACAGGCTAGACTCAAATTCATGACAATCTTGCTTCAGCCTCCCCAATGACAGGATTATAGGCATACATAAACTACCATTTCGGTCATCTTTGTCCCATTTCTTAAAGACCTAAGAATATCTGAACTTTCTTGTCTACAATTTTGTACAGCTAAGTGTTTTTATGACGATGAAACTGGGAACTAAAGAGTTAACCTGATGGAGTACTTGTTTAGTATTTGTAAGGCCTAGGTTCCAGTCCCACTAAGTACACACATATACACACAGGGGAAACTATAGTTTATAAACAAACATTTTTCTTTTTAAAATCCCAGTGTCTTACCAATTTGTTTACCTTCCTCTATTTCAACATCCACCTCATGCCTCCCCACCCCCACCACCAGTATTCAGAATGCAAGTACAAGAACAGCTTTAAATCAGCAAGTAGCAAATTCAGAAAAAGGGAATCCATTTTGAACATTCTCCTTCCTTACCATAGACCCCTAAGCTCACTTCTTTGGGGCTCTAGAGGATATGATGGTTATACTTAGAAGGAAAGATTTAGGCTGGGGAAACAATGATTGACTCCCCCCCCAAACACACACACACACACACACACACACACACACACACACACACACACA
>JANHMN010000005.1:106429048-106441503 GCA_030674055.1 Rhabdomys pumilio
CACACACACACACACACACACACACACACACACACACACACACACACACACAGAGAGAGACACTGTTGCCTAAGAATACAAGCAACCCAACCCGCTTTCATCTGCTTGATTGCTGTGAAGGCCTGGCCACTTCAGCTGGTCTTCTCTGGACCAGAGTCCAGAAAAGGACAGGGGGTGGTAGCTCCACCCCTGGGAGGAGCTGGGGACTTCAGAGGACAGGAAGGGAAGGGAGTGGAGCTGCAGCTGGGAGCACTGGGGACAGTAATTACCCAGTGCTAGGGCTGCCACGCTGGCTAGAATCACCCTCCCAAGGAAGACAAAGGCACTAGAGGGATCATCCCTCTGGCCCATGTCGTGACCCCAGGGTTTACCCCTAGACCCATGCTTCCATGCTCCTACCCACCAAAAGCCTAGTCAAATCTGAAAACTGCATACACAGAGGAATTAGGAAAGGAAAGGAAAAGACCTCTTATAGAAAGCTAGACATGGTGGTACATGGCAGTAACGGTAGCACTTGGGAAACAGAAGCAGAAGGATCAAGGGTTCAAGGCCAGCCTCAATTACATAGTGAGTTTAAGGTCAGCCTGGAGTATATGAAACGCTGTCTAAAAAAAACCAAGCAATCCTTAATAAAGAAAGATTCTGGGACAATGATAAGGAATCAGAAAGCAGGAAACCTTCAGAAATCCAGATAGATATGAAATACAAAACAGAAAGTGGGACAAGTCTGAATGGAGACAGAGACAAAGGGGTTAGCATGAGGCATAGAAAGAAGTCACAGAGGGATGCAGGTGGTGACCAAAAATGGCAGGCAAGGGCCACCTGTTGAGCATAGCTACAATAGGCCTCTGGGCTTTGCCTGTGACATTTAATCCTTTCAATAGTCCTAAGAGGTAGGAATTACAAGCCATTTTAGAGATAAGAAAATCGAGGCATGAGTAGAAATACCACATGAAACTTTGTTCAAGGTGGCAATGGGGGGGTGGAGGGGGGTCTGGGCAGAGGCCTCTCCCCATAATTGCCAGAGCCATGGCTGAAAGATCGCTGAAGGAAATCTTCAGGGAGCAACAGTCCCGGAGATTAGGAAACTCACCCTAAAAGACCCACAGCAAAAGAGACTTCCACCTTCCCTAACCCCCTCCCCTGCTGCCCTGCAGTGAGAGGGGCTGCACCTACACCTGGAATGTATTAGGTAGGGAGGCCCAGCCTGGGGAAGCCAGGAAGAAGCTGGAAGGGGAGCGGGGAAGGTGAAGGCAAAGCAAAGGAGGCTGCGTGGGCGGCTGCAGCAGCAGCAGCGCTGGCCTTACTGGCTAACGGAAGGGCTTCTATGCCAGCTGCAGCTCCCAGGGGCCAGCCCTGCCAGTCCCGCCTTTCCCACTTTCCAGAGAAGCCTTTTGCTCAGTGACTTAACCCTTTCCCTTTCAGGGCCACTGTGAAGCATAACACAGGAAGTGGAGCAGACAACAGAGAGGGGAAAGGCAACAGGAGAGCCTGCTGTGGCTGGGCAGCTCTGGCCACACACCTGTGACCTCACCATCCTGTTCTTACTCTGGGGCCCAGGAAAACACAGCTGGGGCCTGTTGTGCACTATTCTAGATGTCTTATGTTGGGGCTCCTCAGACTTAGTATATCCTAAAAATAACAAGCATCCCTACCCTAGCCAGCCTTTAGTTGACCCCTCCTCTTGCTTTTCCAACCCCAGGAGGAGCAGCAAGGACCTCCAATCATCTAAGCTGACCAAGTCAGACTGGCCTTTCTCCACTTTTTTAACCTTAACTCAGTCAACTAACTCCCAAGTCCTGCAGACAGGGCCCTTCAGTAGCTCTAGAATCCATATAATATCCACTTCCTGTCTCTCACTGCTTCCCTCCATCCTCAGGGCCCTCTCCAAGGCCCTCTCCACAGCCCAGCCAGGCTTACCCTAGCCTTGGGGTGAACTCCAAATAGGAACAAGAAAGCCCTAAGCTCATGAACACTGCCCCACACCCATCCTTGAGCCACAATGGCCTCTTGTCTATTCCTCGAAAGTGCTTTCTTCCGCCTGAGGCTTTGGCACATGTCGTTCCTGCAACATGAACTGCTTTTCCACATCTCCTCACCTCTGGACATCTATTTATGCTTCAGGTCTGAACATTAATGTCTGACCTGCCTCCCCTCCATGTGCCTCTGTAACAGCTATGCTGGCAATGACCTGCGGTGTGTATCTTCCCTGCTAAATGTGATCTCCATGAAGACAGGGCCATATCTCAGCATGTATCGAAGAGCTGAGCACCCTGGAGGCACACAATAGACATGTTAAGAAAACAGCCTCCCTTCCCTACCTTACAGGTTCACAGAGTATTTATGGTTGTCATGTTATATGCCAGGCAAATGGGATAAGCAAGATTAGAAATGGGGAAATTGAAGCCCTGAGGCAATGAGGCCTAGGGACACAAAGAATCAATGGCAGATCCAGGAGTGCTGAGGTCCTTCACTGGATATCCTATAACCTTATCTCCAAGTGTTGTGGAGGTACAATGCCTTCCAGGGTCAAGCTGCTAGACACTAGAGCCCTGAAGGGCTGGATTTGCAACTCCATGGGTGTCACATTGCATTCTCTTTGCATTAAGGAACTTAACTCCAAGTAGCTAGCCAATGACAGGCTATGCTTTCTGCCCTCATTCCAGACAGGTCCTAGCCCCACCCAGCCAGCGTCTGGCCAGCACCACATCTGCCTAAGGCATTTAGCTAACTGGCTGCAGAAAGCCACTGCTTATGTATGTCTGTGTAGGGTACTGTTAACTGTCAGTCACCATTGAGGGAGGAGAGAGTCCTAGCTGGGCCGTCCTCGAACAGGACATCTGAAAGGGCTGAGTGGAGGTGCCAAGCATCTTCATTTGAAACTTTCAATTCCTTTAATCTGGAGAAGTCCCTTTGCTCACCTACCCACTCACCACCTAGCTCCCCGCTACCCAGCCTTTACATTGTATTGTGTCTGAATGGCTCCAGCTGACTAGAAACTAAATCTGAGATGTTTCCCAAACCTACCAGGCTCACCTGAAATCCTGCAAACCTTACCACCTAGCTCACCACTATTGCTATCCCAGAGACACTTCTTGAAAAGAAAAAACCCTCTGGGGCCTCTCAAATACCCTCACCATGAAAAACAAGGAAGGGGCCACACAAGTACTTGGTAATGTTTGATTTGCCTTTTAGGACTTCGTTGCAAAAGCCAGCTATCCTCAATGTGTGTGGAATAGGCCTCAGGCCCCTGCAAATGTTTAAAGCTGACACACATGATGAGACTTTATCAGAATTTGACTCTGCTGACCTCAGCATGTGTCTTCAAGGATGCAACTGCTCCTCAGAAGCGCGTGCGCGCGTGCGCACACACGCACGCGCGCACACACACACACACACACACACACACACACACACACACACACACGCCGAACAAGAGCCACCTTGTGGTTACATGTTGGTGGTGAACACTTCCAAGCCATCTCTCACACAGAAATCTTGCTGGAGATTTACAATTCTAATCCCAAATGTCTGGTGACCATTACTATCTCAGCAAGTCTCAAACAACTCATCACCTTCCCCTAAAGAAGTAGGTCTTCTTCTCTTGTATAGATGGCTCCACTATCATCCACTAGGTTACTGTTATTAGTTGGTTTCAGAAAACCACCCAAAACCATCCTGGATTTTCCCTCCTTCCATGGCCTCTACAGCACTTACTAAGGCTTGTCTATGTTGGCAATTAAATGTTCTTTCAATCCACCCGCTTCAACTTTAACCTGAGCTACCATCACCTCTCACAAAATAGATTTGACCCTCACGTTTGTCCCCTCCACTCAGTTCGACTATTTAATCCCTTCCACCCATTCTCCATAAGCACCTAGGAGAGCTCTGAAACTCTAGCATTTAAGTACATCATTTCCCTGTGAATGAGCCCTTGATGGTTCCTGTTTGCCTTCAGGACAAAGTCTATTTGCTAGCCTTCTTTTTCCACCCTTCCAATATCAGGCCCCTAATCAGTGTTTGCATGTCTTTGCTGACACCAGACCTTCTAGCTGAAGTGACCTCCGCGTTCTCTAGGTCTTAAGTCTTAGCTGACATACTTGGGATGGGATGGGATGGGATGGGGCCTAGAGTTCCAGAATTGCAACTGCCTTCCAACTTAAAACAGTCAAACAGTAGCATTCACAAAAGCAGGGGAGAAAGTTAGACTGAGGCATCCAGTGTTGGGGATGGGGGCAAGGGATTAACTTGCTTTCTTACATCCCACGCTTCTCTTCTGGGCTAAAAGTTGAGTTGAGGGAGATTCATACATGATTCTGGGAAGACTTTGGAGAGGGAGACCAAAGTTCACTCACTATAGAAACATGGCTGAATCACTGTCTCTGGGTCTTCATTGACTCAACTGGAAAAATTAGGCCTGGCTTCTACCCTAGGCTATGCATCAAAATCATCTGGGAATCGTTGATGTTGGGTAAGGCTCTCACTATATAGCCCTGGCTGGCCTGGAACTCAAGATATCCTCTTGCCTCTGCCTGGCATTAAAGGTGTGCACCACTACACCTGCCCCATGTCTGGGAATTGTTTTCTGAAACTAGATTCCTGGGTTGAAACTCCAAGACTCTGGAGCTCTGAGCTGGAGTCTGAGACTGACATTTATTCTTCAAGGTCAACAAAGGATTCTGATGCTTACTGAGGCTAGAAAACTCAGAAGCAGCCAGTGTCTAGGGACTTTTGTAGCTTAAGTTTAAATCTTTGAGTCTCTGAATATGTAACCAAGTAAGAAAGAACCAGCCCCTTCCACTACTTTGATTGGCTGTTTCTCTCATTCCCCCACAAAATGGCTCTAACATCAAGCCTTTGGCTGAGCTAGGTTCAGGCCAAGCTTTCTCCAACTCTCCAGCATGTGAGAAAGGATTCTAGGCCTTAGCCTTGAGGACTACAAGTAGGATTCTCCCAAATCCCTGTGCATAAACCTACACTGGGAAGCCCTCTGCTAAACCTCTCCAAGTGTAGGGGACAGGGGTATCTCACTGGGAAGAAAGGACCTAAGGAAGCCTTGGCCTTTATCAGCCTAGAACAAGAAGTCTCCACCAGGAACTAGACAGAATAACAAAAAGAATGGGCCTGGAGGTAATTCAGAGCTCTTCACATGGATAAGATATAATTATTATTTTCACACCACACCACCCACCCCCTGCTGCTCTGGGATGTGCCACTGGGACCTAAGGCTGGTGATTCAATAAAAGTCTCAGTAGTCTGATGGAGAAAGTCAGCAGACACATGAATATCTAAGCATGTGGACTAAAATATTTCTAACCCTTTAACTGAAGCTCAGGTTTCTGTCTGTCTCTCCCTCTTTCTTGCTCTCCCTTTTATACACAAACCTTCCATCTACCACCCCTTCCCATTCTGAGCCAATTATAGGCAAGTCCTGTGGAGAGAAGCAAGTCACTTGTGCCTACCTCTGAGCTGGCTGTGCAGAGGGGGAGGCGGGCCTCTCACAGCCCATGCTACTGTGAATCACATGGCCCAGTGCCTGCCTTGTCAGGACTTGAGAAATTCTTCCGCCTCTTCTTCAGGAGGGTTTTCTCTCCTTATATTTTATTTTTTAAGTCCTTAGCTGCTGAGAGCATTGCAAAAAAGACTCTGACAGATTCCTAGATCTCACTCTCTAGATGAGGGGAACTGAGGCACAGAGAACTGAAGCCATTCATCCAGGGACACACAGTGAGGAATGGCTAGATGGGAGACTAAGTCTCTCCCTTTCAATCCCCAATCTTTACTTTTGATTAAAAGACTCCTGCTGGAGCAGTGGTGGAGCACGCCTTTAATTCCAGCACTCGGGAGGCAGAGGCAGGTGAATTTCTGAGTTGCAGAACCACCAGGGCTACACAAAGAAATCCTACTTTGAAAAACAAAAAGGGGGGAGGGGTGTAAAAGAAAAGATACCACTCATGCTGTTACAGAGGCAAGGGCAGGATCTTGAAAACAACTATTGATTTGGGGAGGAGAGGGGGATGGCCTGGGGAGGGTACTCTGCCTTGGAATTTGGAAGAACTGGTGGAGTAGAAAAGCGTGCTCATTATCAAACCACGTGTTGACTAGAGAGGGCAGAGACCAAGGGTCAAGACCTTCCTAGCTTAGACTCCCAGACCAAGAGTATTTGCTGGGTGGGAACTCAGTGTCCTCTTAGGCAATAGTTACAGAGGGCCTACTATGTGTTCCCTTACCATCTATTCAGACTTTGAGTACCTGCCACGTGTTAGGCACTGCATTAGTCCTTTAAGTATACAATATAAAGCAACCGCCTGCCCTCAGGGAGCTCACATTCTAGTGACATCCAGGAGGCAATAAACAAGTAGACACATACAAGAGGGTACTTTCAGACTGTATTAAATGTAAGGGGAGACACATACTGGCAGCTGTGATGGAGATTCACAAGAGGCCCTACTTAAAGTGGTCAGGGAAGGTCTCTCAGAGGGGACATTTGAGCTGAGACCAGAAAGATGAGGAGCAAGCCAGGTGGAGGGCTGAGGGAAGAGCTAACAGGCAGAAGGCAAGGCAAATGCAAAGGCGCTGCGCTGGCTGTTAGGGGATTTGAAGGGAAGAGCTAAGATCAAGTATGTATGAGTAGCCCCTTGACACAGCATGTGTCCAGGGGAGTTTGGGAAGCAGCAAGAAGCAACAAGCTGGGCAGAGCATTAGTGTCAGCTGCCTATCTCCAGTTCACAAGGGGTCGAGGGGGCAGCGCCTGAAATCTCCCAGAGATTCCATAACTATCCAAAGAACAGACAGCAGCAAGAGGCATATTCTTGCCCATGTTTTATGCTTTACCAACTGTTCCTACTACCTGGTACTGAGCCACAGTCCTAGTGATCTGTGGAAGGTGAGATGTGAGTCCTGGAAGCAGCTAGAAGCTCACCACCTCCTTCAGTCCCAGTGAAGACAGGGCAGATATCTGTTCTTCCTTCAAGGCTCCCAGACCCACATGAGAATATCCTAGAGGCTCTGCTAGGCTGCTCAGATACTCAGGGCTATGAAAAGGGCCCATCTGGGTCTGCGGGCCCCAGCCTGACCTAGAATTGTTCCACCCCAACCTCAAGCAACCATACTGATAATCTTTCCAAACAATCATCTCCTGGCCCAGCAGCTTTCCCTTCTGACCTCTCTGTTCTCTTCCTACCTACCAGCACCTTCAGCCCTTTTCTCCAGGCTCATCAGTACCTCCTACCTCTACCTTACCCTGTACTGCGGCCACACACACCTAGCAGAAGCACAATCTAGGATCAGTCCACCATCCCCCTCCCTCTCTCTTTTGCTCATACTTTAGGGCTATTGAGTAGTATAAGGGGAAATCACATAAGCAGAAAGCTTGGCATTACTCTCCAGCTTCAGTTTGGGGAAGCGGGAAGACCACAGATTTTGGACTCTGATCTGGTTTTGAATCCAGGCACCATAATGACAGTGTGACCTTGGACAAGTTGCTTTTCAGAGCCTCAGTCTGCACCCCTAAAAATGTGGCTGATGATATCCACTTCACAGATGGCTCCTGAAGCTGAAACAAGAATCCTTGTAAAAGTACCCAGTTCAGTGCCATGCCCAAATGTAGGCACTTAGCTAATGGGGAGACTTCTTTTCTCTTATTCCCCCAACCACATCCCCATTGCTGCCCTGAAATCCTGCCCCCTTTTCTTGGAGTGCTTCCTCTGTTAGCCTCAGCAGTTAGAAGAGAAAGAAGTCTTAAGGCTTGAGGGCGCAAGGAACAGAGAAGAGCCAGGGGCAAAGGCTGAAAAGATTGAACTGAAGGCTGCGGGGGGTTGGGAGGGTAGGGGTCGAGGGGACCCAAGGGGCTAGGGTGAGCATGTCGGCCCCAAGTCCCAGAACAAGAACCCTTTCCCAGTACCAGGGCCGTGGCCCAGGTTCCCATGCTGTCTGGATCACTCACCAGGCCGAGGCTGTGAGCCCTCCAGGTGGTAGGAGAAGCGCAGGGCCCGGTGGTGCTGAGGACTAGGGCCGCAGGGCAAGACCCGGGAGCTTAGAGGAGCTCCCAGGCTGGCGTCCGAGGGTCCAACAAACTGAGGATCCAAAGGGCCTCCAAGAGCCGAGCCTGAGCCCCTGCGCACCGGCAGTCCGGGTTCCAAGGCTCCAGGGTCCGAGTCGGCACAGGCCAGCGGAGCGGCGCCAGGGGTATTTGCCGCTGAGCGTTCGGGATCCGAAGGCCCAGGGCCCCCCGGGACTCGGTGGCCATGCATGGTCCGGGCCTGGGCGCGGGGCCCGGGCTCCCCGCTTGGCTCCAGTTCCTGGGGCGGAGGCGCGGGCGGAGAAGGCCCGGCGCCCGGCGGAGCAGCGGCCTCAGGCTCGGGGGGCGGGGCTGCGGGCTCAGCCCCACTGCGGAGACTCGAGCCCCCGACCCGGGCTCCAGCCAGCAGCCGTGGCGGCAGCAGCAGCAGCAGCCGCGGCCACCGCCGTTGCCGCGCCAGGCATCGCCGGCCCTGGCCCCAAGCGGGGAGTGGGCTCGGCGGGGCCGGGGGCCCGCTGGGGAGCGCTGTCTATGCGGCTGCGGTTGGGCGAGGGTCGGGGGCTGCGCTAGGCGCGAGCTCTCCTGATAGACCAGTCACTTCCGTGGCCGGGGGGCCGAGCGGCCAGCCGGATCCCACCGAGGGGTCTCTTTCTCCCGGAATGAGAATCGACCTGGGTTCTCTGGGCTAGTCGGGAAGGGTTCTTCCTCCCGCCGCAGCGGAGGCTGGGGGCGGAGGAGAGGGGAGGGGAGAGAGGAGAGGAAGGAGGGAAGAGAGGACGGCCGCGGCCGGGAGGCGCGCGTGTGCGCCGCGCTCTCCGGCTGCGAGGCTTGCCTTCGGGCAGTCCTCCTGAACGACGCTCCGGCTGTGCGGGCAGAGGAACGGGCTGGACCGGGCTTCCCCGCCTTCGGCCTGGGTCTCCACCGCGGCAGGCGGGAAGAGCCCTGGGAACTGGGGGATGGGGAGGCGCGAGCCGTTGCTGAGACAGCCGCAGCCACCGCGGCGCTGAGACCCAGTTATTGGAGTCCCGCCCCCTCGTCGGGATTTGAGCTTGGCCACGCCCCCTCGCTAGGGCCAGTTTTCACCTCTAACTGCTAGGAGCTTTTAAGGCCCTCCTTCTGCTGGTCCTTCAGCTTTCCTTCCCATCCTTCCCTGGTCCCACAGAGGCGAGTCTCTGGGCCCAGTTTCCGAAATCGACCCTTCCGTCGCATCTCATGTCTTCTTCCGCTCTCCCATCACTCTCTTTCCCAGAAGCCTTTCCATATATATTCCAGAGTTAAGCTAGGCTTGACATATAGTGATCCTTTGCTACTTATTTTCTCAAACCAGATCTCATGGTCCTTTACTTTTCCACTCTTTTTGTCTCGGTCCCTTGTTTTGTCCGTTACCCGGCTGGCAGCAACCCAATCCTGAATCAGTCCAACTGTTTGCCTTTTTTTTTTTCCATGCTTGTGCCCAGGCAGCTGAACACTACTGGATAATACTACGATTTTCCACATTTGTGTCATGATAAACCCTCATTTCCCAGTTTCTACAAGTGCCTCAGAACTGACCCGTCGCCCTACTAGTAGTCAACTTTCTTTTCCGTTTACCCCCATTGCCTAGATAACTCTCATCCACGGTGGCCATATCAAATCTAGTATCCCCAACATCTTGATTTTCGAGACCCCCCTCCACAGTCTCCCGGTACTTAGCAGATAAGCCCATCCATGTCTTACTTACGTGGAGTGAACAGAAGACGCCAGAAGAAAGGTCTGGAGTTCTTAGCAACAGACCTCTGAGTTTGTTCCGTGTCCCTTCGCTTTGGGCTTTAAACACTCAGGTATCTTCTCCATCTAAAAAACAAGCACCAAAAGTTATCTGTCTTCTTTTTCTACAGATGACTCAAGACTTGCTCATAGTCAAGTGTCCCATTTCCTACCTCCCACTTAATCTTTAACCCTGCTACAACTCACCTCTACTACCTCTTCCAAGCTGTTTTTCTTATCAAGGTCTTCCATAGCTTACGTTACTAAACCCAAAAGAATCTCTTTAGAGGTCATCGTACTTGGATTTGCTAGCATTTGAGTAGCACTGGTGACCTCTCCCTCCTCCTGAAATGACTTCCCTATGACATACGTGCTTATTTTTCTCCTTTTTCCTTTCCAGTTTCCTCCTCATCTTAGTAGTGTTATTGGGAGCTTTGGCCTGAGCACTCTTGTCTTCCCTTGAATTCTCTCTGGTCTTCCCTTCAGTATCTCATTTGCTTCTATGGCTTCAATTACTACTTCTTTGATGATTATTTGAAAATACTTCTAATTAAAACATTTCTCCTGGCCCAGACATTCAGCTGATTAGAAGACAGCATTGCTTGAGTATCCTAGAGAAACATAGCATCTCCATTCTTCCTCAACCCAAGAAATCTTCCTCTCAATGAGTTATACCTTGCCTAAGTGAAGGGTCTTGGTCAAAGTAGAGACCCAAGCTATACCCTGGCTCTTCTCTCTTCTCTCTCTCTCTCTCTCTCTCTCTCTCTCTCTCTCTCTCTCTCTCTCTCTGTCTCTCTCTCTCTCTCCTACACCTCCCATGCAATTACCAAGTTCTCCTGTCATATACAGGACCATCTCCATCATCTGTTTATGCAGTCTCTTCATTTCCATTGTCCCCACCCTGGTGTAGGCCAGTACAGTTTCCAATCTGCTATACCTTCACTCTCCTGTTTCAGTCTTGTCCTCTGGAATCTATTCTTAACTGTTTTTCATTGCCAGGTATCAAACCCAGGACCTCAGGCAAGATAGGCAAGTGCTCACTGAGTCCTGGAATCTATTCTCTATACTGTAGGCAGTCTGTATTATTATTATTGTTTTTTGAGACAAGCTCTCACTTCATAGGCCAGGCAGGCCTTGAACTCATGATCCCTCTGTGGGTGCCTCCTGAGTGCTGACATTACAAAGCGTATGCCACCATATCTGGCCAGTCTACGTCTTTCAAAATCAAATATCATTCACATGTTTAGAATCTTTCTAGTCTCCAAAGGTTCGAAAGAAAATTTACCTTCCTTAACATTGGAGATTTGGCAGGGCTCTTTATGATCTGGTAAGATCTCAATCAACCTTTGTAGACCTAATGCTTGAGTCAAAGTTGAAAAATTATAAGACTGTTCCTTGGTCTATCTAGCCTCTGAAGGTTTGTTTTTTTGTTTTTTTTTTTTAACTTTTAAAATTCTTTGACAATTTCATACGTGTATATAACCTCTGGAGGTTTGTGGTTGTTTTTCTCTTTTGCTTCTGTGGGCTTTTTTTAGAGGCAGAGCCTTACTCTGGAATCTAGGCTGACCTTGGACTTCGATGAGTCTTCTTGCTTCAGGCTCCTGAGTGTTGAGGTAAAGGCTGAGGTTTTACACGTTTGCTGCCGTTGCATGGAGCTCTCTTCACTTTTCCCTCATTCCACTTGACTTGCCTCAGCTTCAGCTGACTCTGTGACTGTTTCTTAAGCATGTAGTCTAGATTCCATGTGAGGCCCCAGTCATGCCTCAATAAGGATCACAAACAGGAAAGTGCTGAACACACTCCACTCTTACGGTGACCAGTCCCGTACTGAGATGACATGACATAAATGTGCGGAAGATTACAACACAGAAACATGCACAATTATAAATTGCTATGAATGAAATAAGAACAGAACAGAGTGACAGGAAAACAAAGAATTTTGGGGGTTGGTAGTGTTTAGCTTTAGGGGTCTGACAAAGCTTGAAAGAATGGGAATCAGAAAATGAAGAATGCGCCGGGCGTGGTGGCGCACGCCTTTAATCCCAGCACTTGGAAGGCAGAGGCAGGTGGATTTCTGAGTTCGAGGCCAGCCTGGTCTACAGAGTGAGTTCCAGGACAGCCAGGGCTACACAGAGAAACCCTGTCTCGAAAAACCAAAAAAAAAAAAAAAAAAAAAAAAAAAAGAAAGAAAGAAAGAAAAAAAAAGAAGAAAGAAAAATGAAGAATGTAGATGAAAGTATGCCAGGGAGGGCTGGAGAGATGGCTCAGTGGTAAGAACACAGATAGCTCTTCTGTAAGTCCTGAGTTCAATCCCCAGCAACCACATGGTGGCTTACAACCATCTCTAATGGGATCTGATGCCCTCTTCTGGCGTGTCTGAAGAGAGCAACAGTGAACTCATACATAAATAAGTAAACCTTTAAAAGAAAGAAAGAAAGAAAGAAAGAAAGAAAGAAAGAAAGAAAGAACGTGTGGTGGCACATGGCTTTAATCCTAGCACTAGGAAGTCAGAAACAAATATATCTCTGAGTTCGAGGCCAGCCTGGTCTACAAAGTGAGTTTCAGGACAGCCAGAGCTATACAGAGAAACCCTGTCTCTCAAAAACAAAACCAAAAAGCACTGTAATGAATATGCATAGATTATTTTTTTCTTGTCATCATTTTCTTTTTTCTTTTTTCTTTTTTTTTT
>JANHMN010000005.1:106448601-106494426 GCA_030674055.1 Rhabdomys pumilio
TCTCTCTCTCTCTCTCTCTCTCTCTCTCTCTCTCTCTCTCTCTCTCTGTGTGTGTGTGTGTGTGTGTGTGTGTGCCATGATATATGACTGGAAGTCAGGGAATGAATTTCAGGAGTCATTTCTTTCCTACCACTATACTGGACCTGGAGATCTAACTTGGATCCTTAGATCTGGTGGCTGGTGTGTTACCCACTGAACCCCTTCACTGGCCCCCAAAATGTGCTCATTTATTTATTTTTTCTTATTTATTTATTTACTTACTTATTTATAGGTTTTTCTCTTTCTTTCTTTCTTTCTTTTTTTTTTTTTTTGAGACAGGGTTTCTCTGTGTAGCCCTGGCTGTCCTGGAACTCACTCTATAGACCAGGCTAGGCCCGAACTCAGAAATCTGCCTGCCTCCCAAGTGCTGGGATTAAAGGCGTGCACCACCACTGCCCGGCGTGGCTTTTGTTTTGTTTTTTTTTTTTTAAAGATTTATTTATTAATTTTATGTATATAAGTACACTGTAGCTGTCTTCAGACACACCAGAAGATGCACACACATCCCATTACAATTGGTTGTAAGCCACCGTGTGGTTGCTGGGAATTGAAGTCAGGACCTCTGGAAGAGAAGCCACACCCCTCTCCTGCTTTTTATATTCTCTCTCTCTCTCTCTCTCTCTCTCTCTCTCTCTCTCCCTCTCTCCCTCTCTCCCTCTCTCCCTCTCTCCCTCTCTCCCTCTCCCTCTCCCTCTCCCTCTCCCTCTCTCTCTCTCTCTCTCTCTCTCTCTCTCTCTCTCTCTCTCTCAAGTTTAGATTTATTTTATGTGTGTAGATATTTTGCCTACGTGTATATCTTTGCACCACATGCATGCTTGCTGCCCACGTAGGCCAAAAGAGGAGATCAAATCCCCTGGAACTAGAGTTACAGACCATTGTGAGCTGCCATGTGGGTGCTGGGAATTGAACCCTGGTCCTCTGGAAAAACAATCAGTGCTCTTAAGCACTGAGCCAGGTCTCCTGCTCTTTTTCTAAGGGTCTCTCTTCATCTTGTTCTTTTTTCTGTTACTTTCTTTAGCTATATTTTGGGCCACCTTGTCAATGACATGTCTTTAATACATGGTCTTCATCTAGGTCTGTCTCTATCCTTATACACAGACTGCATTGCTCTTGCAGAATTTCTGTCTTATTTCTCTTCCAATTTCCACTGGTTCCTTGGCTTCTTTCGCATCCTGTCCCTTACGCTTTGTTCTCAACTGTCTTCTCTCTGCTTATCTCCAACTCATCTTCCTAATTATGTTGTCACATTTATCCATGTATTTCCTACTGTCTTTCTCTATTCTAGCTTTTCTCTTTCAATTTCCATATCTGTCGTCACCTCCATCTTCCCCCATACACATCCTTTTTACCTATCAATATGTTTATATAGTGAATATGACAGAACAATGAAATGCATGTTTCCTGTGCTAGGTTGTTCGGATTAGAGCTTAGTGGTGGTGCCTGCCTTGCTGTGGTATCCTTGTCTGTAGAATAAGACAAATGATAACAGTACTCGTGCTTTATTTGTCACTGTGAGGGCTAATAAGTTAATATATGGATAACTGGGAGAATGATACCTCTGAAAGAACAAATGCTCAAGATCAATACCTTTCTGCCTATTGTCACCAGCCTATATACACCTTTGTCTAATTCCATATACTCCCTCTCAACCTACATTTCTTATCCTTCATTTCTTTCCTTTGAATTTATTTATTTATTTGTTTGTTTATTTATTGTTTTTCAGAAAAAAATACAAAATTCCTCTGTGTGACAGCCCTGGCTGTCCTAGAACTCACTCTGTAGACCAGGCTGACCTCGAACTCAAAGATCCACTTGTGTCTGCCTCCTGAGTGCTGGGATTAAAGGCGTATGCCAGCACCACCTGGATGCAGTGATTTATTTTTATTTATGTGTATAAATGTTCTGTCTGCACGTACACATGAGCACCACATGCATTCAGTACCCAAGAAGGCCCAGTAGAGGATGCCAGATTACCCAGGAACTAGAGTTACAAATCTGGGTCCTCTGCAAGAGCAGCAAGTGCTTTTAACCACGAGGCCATCTCTACAGCCTTCTTTTATTTCTTTTAGACAAGGCCTTACACTGTAGCTCAGGCTGTACTACAACTCACTATGTAGTCCAGGTTGACCTCAAGATGATCATCCTGCCTCAGCCTCTTGAATGTTGGGATTATAGAAAAAAAAAACATCATATTTAGCTTTTTTTTGGTAGGGTCTCACTTTGTAGCCCAGGATGCCTTCAAACCTCCTAATCCTCCTGCTTCAGCCCTCTAAGTGCTGGGATTACAGAGGTGAACCCTAATGCCTTCTCCTTCTCCTCCTTGGATTTTCAAGACAGGGTCTCCCTATGTAGCCCTGACTGTCCTGGAACTCACTCTGTACACCAGGCTAGCTGCAAACTCAGAGATTCTCTTGCTTTTGCCTCCTGAGCACTGGGGCTAAAGGTGTGAGCCACCACACTTGGCTGAGTATGTCTCTTCTTACATTTGGTCTCATCTAAGCTATGTCCTCTTTGTGTATAAACTTAACTTCATCTCTGTATATCTTTCTCCATCTATTGCTTGCTTTGCTCTCTCCATTTCTGACTGTCTGCTCCACTCGTTCAAAACCCCATTTTTTTTTTTTTTGGTCTCTGTCTTGTATCTGTCCCTTGTCCCCCTGTATAAATGTATTTACTAGAAACAAAACAAAAAACTTGGTGCTGTTCATTTGTCCCATCATCCTGTTCTTCATCTGGCCACTCTGAACAGTTTAGACTGGAATTAGTCTGGTAGATAATGTGAGGCTATAAAAGGGTCCAGGAGGAAGAAGTAGGCCTGGCAAGAGGCAAGTGGCAGGGTGTGGAATTTCATGGTTCTGCCAAAACCTCCTGAAAGGCATGGCCTCTGAGGTCAAGGTTAGCATACACCCCCTCAACTCAGCCTCTTGAAGAAAGACAAAGAATGCTGCATTTATTGAGAGGACCGGGAAGGGGTATTTTTCAGAGTGAAATTCCATCCGGAAGCCGGAATCTAGACTATTTCCTGTTGTAATGTTTCTTCCAGACAGGGAGAGTCTAAACTTGCCACGTAGCGGTGCACTTTTTACATATATATCTACAGTGAAACTCAGGGGTACACTCAGAAACACCCCCCTCCATTCTTAACAACCCACACACAAGAAGAGACATACCAGTACTCGGAAACACTAACTTTCATAGATGCAGATACTTAGGCATGGAAAAGCACACAGAATTCATCACTCACTGGCAGAGATGCAGGAATACACGGGGACATTCAAAACCCGTGGAATGGCCCCTTCCAGTTCAGAGATCTGTGCAAACTGGTACAGAAGAATAGCTACACAGAGTCATCCCACTGACTCCTTCCCTTTGAAAATTTCTCCCTCTTCTATTGCTGTCTAATCGTGAGGACAGTGGAGCATCTCGTATAAACACATACATTCATAGACGAGTGTACACAATTATGGAGTCACAAATATTCAGTCAGGGAAAGTTTTGGAAGTGCAAGAGAACCAGCCCCCAAATGACAGGCAAGCTGTCCCTCTAGTGCCCTCCTCCTGCTTTTGTGGAGGCGCTGCCCAGCACTCCAGCCAGAATCCTGCCTTTTAGGAACTAGACAGAAATCATCTGGAACCTTGGATAAGAGAGGGAAATATAAAAGAGCAAGAATGTTATAAAGTATTATAAAAACAACTTGAACAGATCAACAAGAATTAACAAAACTAGCTGGGAGGGGGTGGTGCACACCTTTAATCCCAGCTTTTGGGAGGCAGAGGGAGATGGATCTCTGAGTTTGAGGCCAGCCTGGTCTACAGAGCTAGTTCCAGGACAACCAGGACTACACAGAGAAACCTTGTCTTGAGAAAAAGTAAAAAACAAAAACCAAACCAAATTAAGTCAAACCAAATCAAAAGAACAACAATAAAAAGAATCGACAAAATTGAAATGTAACTCAAGAGCTGGGGATATAACTCAATTGGTAGAGTGCTTACCCAGCATGTCTGAAACTTTGAGTTTGTGACTCATGCCTATGATCTTAGCGCCTGGGAGGTAGAGGCAGGAGAATGAGATGTTCAAAGACATCCTTGCCTACATAGGGAGTTTAAGGCCAACCTAGGGTATGTGAGAGACCATGTGAAGAAATCAAATCTGGTATTGGCAGTCAGGAACTTCCCTTCTCCATCAACCCAGAACTAGCTGGTTTTACAGGTGCCTTGCACTAGACTCTCTGGAAACAAGTTCTTCTTCCTCTTCTTCCTCCCCCTCCCCTCCTTCCTCTTCCTCTTCTTCTTTCTCTTCCTTTCTCCTCCTCCTCTTCCTCCTCCTCCTCCTCCTTCTTCTTTTTTTTCTTTGATGCTAGACTCTGAACTCAGACCACATGAATACTAGGCTAACTGTGCTATACTTTTGACCAATTCTTTACTTTTAATTCATTATTTTATGTCTAGGAGTGTGTATGGTGTATGCCTATACTGTGTGCACGTGAGTGTGGGTGCATATGGGCCACAGAATTGATGTAGCCAGCACTTAAGAAGTGGAAACAGGTGGATCCGTGTGAGTTGGAGACATCTTGGGGATACAGGGTGAGTTGTAGATTAGCCAGTGTTACATAATGAGACCCTATCTCAAAACAAAACACAACACAACAAAAACCAACCTGAACAAATGGTTCCAATAGGGTTTTGGTTCCAGTTATGGAAATGAGCAGAAGCTCAGCTAACAACTTTACAGCAGCAATTGCTACCTGCAGATGAAAATTGCAGCAGGTGGAATCCCTCACTGGTTCCACTTCATAACAGTAAACTCAGCTCACCCAGTTAAAGGTTGGATTGGAGGCCATCTAATCAAGCCTCTTTCTGGGGTAGTGATGGATAATCAGTTAACTTGACAAAAGCTAGAGTCATCAGTGTTGAGGGGCCTCAATTTAGAAAATACCTCTGTAAAAAGTCAAGCTGCAGGCAAGCCTGTAGGGCATTTTCTTAATGTTATCGAATGTGGAGGGCTCAGCCTTTTGTGGGTAGTGCCATCCCTGGGCTGGTGGTCCTGAGTTCCGGAAGTAAGCAGGCTGAGCAAGCCATGGAGAGAAAGTCAGTAAGCAGCATTCCTCTATGGCCATGTATCAGCTCCTGTCTCCAGGTTTCCACCTGTTTGAATTCCTGTCCTGACTTCCTTTAGTGATGAACAGTCGTATGCAACTGTGAGTGAAATAAACCATTTTCCCCCCAAATTGCTTTTTGGTATTTCCTCACAGCAATAGTAACCCTAAGACAGGTGGCACAGACTCTGCAAAGGTGGCATATACGTTTATAACAACTTAGAGCAGTATTTGTGAGCTCTGTCATCATTGCCATGCAGACTGGGTTGGAACCATTGTCATTTTAAGCCACTGGGTCCTCTCCAATAATAAAACAACAGCTAAGGCAGATAAATTTTGGAAGGAACATCACACAGTCCTGTCTCATACATAGATGGCGTAAGTCAGGGCACTAACTAGCCTGGGCTGCTGTGGTGGCTTGGATGAGAAATGTTCTGAATAGGCTCAGTATTTAAATACTTGATTCCCAGTTTGTGGTGCTTTTTGAGGAGGCTCTGGAACCTTTGAAAGGATGAGCCTGTGCTACAGGAAGTACATATATATTACTTGGGGACAGCCTTTGAGGGTCTGAGTCTCAGCCAACTCCCCCCCCCCCCCCCCGCCCGCCATTTCCTGTGTGTAGATGAAAATATGATGGGCCAGCTTCCTGTTCCTGATATTATGTCATACCTTTCCTGACATGATAGACTCCAGATATACAACATATCCTGATTAGAATCTTGACAGATGGAGGCTCTGATGGGACAGGCACATAAATTAGCCTGTCTCTGTGCAAGTGGACATCAAAAGACCTATGCCTGTCACTGAGGGGTAGCAATATCTTCTCATTTGGATGGCTACTGCCACAAGTTTTTCAGTGTAAATAACCTTGAGAAACTCACTGGTTCACTAAGCTAGGCTTGAGTGGAATTCATTCTCCCTCCCTCCTTTCTTTCTTTCTTTCTTTCTTCCTTTCTTTCTTTTTTTTTCTTTCCTCCTGTTTTTGTCCCCTTCCCTTCTCCCTCTCGCTCTGGCCTCACTTGCTCCAGCCAAAAGGTTTTTATTTATTTATTACATGTAAGTACACTGTAGCTGTCTTCAAACACTCCATAACAGGGTATCAAATCTAATTGTGGATGGTTGTGAGCCACCATGTGGTTGCTGGGATCTGAACTCATGACCTCTAGGAAGAGCAGTCAGTGCTCTTAACCACTGAGCCATCTCAACAGCACAATTTCTGTTTTTTTGCACAGAGTTTCTCTGCATAGACCTGGCTGTTCTGGAGGCTGCCCTCTAACTCAGAGATCCACCCGCCTCTGACTCCCAGGTTCTGTGAATAAAGATATGTGCCACCAATGCCAATCTGTTTCTTTTGTTTCTTGTTGGTGCCCTATCTGCTATTAAATAGACATTATTCATGTGTCTCCAGGAAATGTCACACGCCAGCCAACAATAATACAGAAAACTTAAACGACGTATCAATATTAACCATAAGAAAATGTCAGTGAGTCCCAAAAAGCAGCACGGAGATAATTTTCTTTGCTTACAACTGAACAAAACAGGCACTCAATATTAAATGTATCTTCCATTTGAATACACAAAAACTCTCAACTCTTGGGCCAAAGAAGAAATTCAATTAAAAATCTGAATTCCTAGACTGCCGTGCTAGGGAAACAGTGCTGTGGTGGTTGAATGAAAAACACCTTCCCATAGGTTTCAGTATTTGAATACTTGGTCCCCAGTTGGTGGCACAGTTTTGAAAGGTTTAGGAGGTATGGCTTTGCTGGGGGAAATTGTCACCAAGAATTGATTTGAGAGCTTAAAGCCTCTCTAAGCCCTACTTCAGGTTTGCTCCCTCTGCTTTAAGCAGAGGATGTAAGTTCTCAGCTCTTTCTTCTGCTGCCATGCCTGCTGCTTACTGCCATGCTCCATGCCCTGATAGACTCATTCCTCTGGAACTATAAGCCCAAATCAGCCCTTTCTTCTACAAGTTTTCTTGGTCATGGAGTTATATTGCTGCAGCAGCAAAGTAATTAATGCAACTACTAATATCAGATTTAGCTAACAGAGTAGTTAAAGAAAAAATGTATAGCTTAAACACACTTAAATTAAAACCCAGGAAAGCCATGCCTAGACACTCCCAGCACTTGGGAGGCTGAGGCATGAGGGACTTTCCGAGTTCAAGTTTCCGGCCTGGGCAACTTAGTGAGACTCTGTTTCAAAATAAATAAAGAAAATTAAAGAATGCTGGTGATATAGCTTAACAGTAATGTGTTTGCTCAGTACTGAATAAAAAAAGGAAAACTGCCGTGAAAAAATATCAGACTTGAAAAGTTACAGGAAAAAAATTCAAGGAAAACAAAGAAGTAAGAAAGACATATGTTTATTTAATTCTTTCTTATTATTTTTAAGGTAGGATCTCATATAGCACAGGGTGACTTCCAACTTACTATGTAGTCCAGTTGGCCTTCAATTTCGGATTCTCCTGGTCCCACCTCCCAAGTGCTGGGATTATGGGCAGGTATCAATGCACTGGGCAACAATGTTAAGAGGATACCAACAGTTTTAGATAACAATGGTATTAATAAACAAACAAGTAAATAAATGAACCGATTCTGTTTTTTAAAAGGCTATTATATAAAATAGATTATATGTCAAGAAGAGGAAAAAGTACAAAAGCACAAAAATACAAAATAAATGAAAAAATCTGGATATAGCTATAGTAAGGGGTGGTTTAAATATCATAAAGGTTTTTCTTTCTTTATTTATTTTTTGATTTTACAAGACAGAGTTTCTCTGTGTAGCCTTGAGTGTCCTAGAACTGACTTTGTAGACCAGGCTGACCTTGAATTCAGAGATCCACCTGCCTCTGCCTCCCAAGTACTGGGATTAAAGGCGTGCGCCACCAGTGTCCTGCACTGAGTGAAGTTATGAACTCCTTTTATTTATTTTTTTCATAACTGTTTTTTGAGATAATCTTCCTATAACTGGCCTCAGACTTTTATGGCTGGTCTCAAACTTGCCATAGCTGGCCTCAGATTTGCTATATCATCTAAGCTGGTTTGAACAAGCTGTGACTTTCTAGCCTTAGACTCCTGAATGTAGGGACTACAGAAATGTAGCATTTTGCCTACCCATGAATCCTTTATGTAACTCCATGCAAAAGGTTTTAAAGACCAGGAAGAAATGGATAATGTCATAGGAAAATATTGTATACCAAACTGGCCCTAAAAAGACAAAACTTCGCCGGGCAGTGGTGGCCCATGCCTTTAATCCCAGCACTTGGGAGGCAGAGGCAGGTGGATTTCTGAGTTCAAGGCCAGCCTGGTCTATAGAGTGAGTTCCAGGACAGCCAGGGCTACACAGAGAAACCCTGTCTCAAAAAACATAAAAAGACAAAACTTCCATATGGAACAATGTCTTTAGAGGACAAAGGGATTGTTATAAGGAGTTATCTACCACCCCCAAGTACTGGTCCAAGATCTTTGTACATGGGGAGTCCCATTAACACCAAAAAGCACATTAATCCCAATGATTTTGTTCTATGTAAGGGATCAAGTCCGAGGCCTTGTTTATGTTGGGAAAATGCTTTGCCATTAAGCAATACCCAAAGAACACTTTTAAAGTATTTTGAACTTTTTTTTTTTTTTGAGACAGGATTTCTCTGTATAGCCCTGGCTGTCCTAGAACTCACTCTGTAGACCAGGTTGGCCTTGAACTCACAAAGATACTCTTAGGTCTAGCACTGGGATTAAAGGCATGTGCCACCATGCCCAGCCCACTTTTAAAGCTTTATGAAGTAAATATACCACTGTTACCAAGATCTGATAAAGACGCCACAAGAGAATCATGTATACTAAGCCTCACTTGTGATTAGTGATGCAGAATCCTAAATAACAGAATTCATAATTGTGTGAGGTTTATTCTAGGAATGTAAGAATCATTTAAATACTAGGAAATCTACTAATAAAATCTAACATTATACCGGGCGGTGGTGGCGCACGCCTTTAATCCCAGCACTTGGGAGGCAGAGGCAGGCGGATTTCTGAGTTTGAGGCCAGCCTGGTCTACAGAGTGAGTTCCAGGACAGCCAGGGCTATACAGAGAAACCCTGTCTCAAAAAACAAAAACAAAAACAAAAACAAAAACAAAAACAAAAAAGTTTCAATGAAAGAGGAATATGGTTTCATTCTTTTTAAAATTTTATTAAAAACTTACCAATAAATAAAACACCAAACTTAACCAACCCCAAGTCTATCCAACTCAGTGAACTTATGTACAGTTACAATAGGCATTTGAAATAGAAGCTGTGCAGATTCATATTAAATTGTATACTTTCAGCAGAAAATATATTTTATACACTAATGCACCACTAAAAAAAATCTATAGGAGAATTAGAACTAGAAAGATAGTTAGCTTCATATTCTTTTTCAAAACTCACATCATTCAGGCCTTCCTCATACCCTAATATTTATTTAATATTTTTTCTCTTTCTTTTTTATGTTATATTGTACCCACATCTACATTGTTACACACACACACACACACACACTCACACTATTGGCTGAACTTTGCACATAGAAGAGAACGTGCACTTTATTTTTCTTTCTGAGTCTGTATGACCTTGCTGAATACTATACATTTCAAGTCATCCCATTTTCCTACATTTTTAAATTTTCATTTGTTTTTGTTTTGTTTTCGAGATTTTTTTTTTTCTGTGTAGCCCTGGCTATCCTAGAACTCAGTCTGTAAACCAGGCTGGCCTCAAACTCAGAGGTTGCCTGCCTCTGTCTTGTTGGTATATGTCTTTAATCCCAGCACTAGGAAAAGATTCTGAGCTTGAGGCCAGTCTGGGTTAGAGATCGAGTTCCAGGACAGCCTGGGCTATGCAGATAAACTCTATCTTGAAAAAAAAAAAACCACCAACTAATTTAAAAAAAAAGACATGCATCACCATCATGTGGCTGAGAAGGCTCCATTTGTTATGGCAATAGAAACATAAAATAACCTAGAAACAATTTCTTTTCTTTTCTTTTCTTTTTCTTTTTCTTTTTTGTTTTTTTTTTTGTTTTTTTTTTTTTTTGGTTTTTTTTGGTTTTTTTGAGACAGAGTTTCTCTGTGTAGTCCTGGCTATCCTGGAACTCACTCTGTAGACCAGGCTGGCCTTGAACTCAGAAATCTGCCTACCTCTGCCTCCCAAGTGCTGGTACTAAAGGCGTGCGTCACCACCGCCCGGCACCTAGAAACAATTTCAAAAAGAAATGCCCAAAACCTTTCTGAGAAACATTTACAAAACCCCAGAGGAAGAAAGAGAAAGGTGTCTCATGTTCTTAGACAGGAAGACTCACAATTATAAAAATTCCAAATTAAGTTTCGGGTTTTCTTTTTGATATTATAATTACATAATTTTTACCCCTTCGAGCCTTCCTTTTAATTAGTTGATAGGAAAATGATCAACATAGATTGCATGAAAAAACTTTTAATAAAAAAATGTAAAAAACGGCTTCTTTTTCTGTTTCCCCTGCAGGAGCAGACATGAGCAGCAAAGTCTCAAGCGACACCCTGTATGAGACAGTACAGGAAGTCCTGCACGGGAACCAGTCCCAAGTGCCACAAGTTTCTGGAGACCGTGGAGTTGCAGATCAGCCTGAAGAACTATGACCCTTGGAAGGACAAAGGCTTCTCGGGTGCCTTCAGGCTTAAATCCATCCCTCGTTCCAAGTTCTTGGTGTTCGTCCTGGGGGACCAGCAGCACTATGATAAAGCCAAGGCCGTGGATATCCCCCACAGGGGCATCAAGGCGCTTAAGAAGCTTAATAAGAACAAGAAATTGGTCAAAAAGCTGGCCAAGAAGTATGATGCCTTTTTGGCCTCTGAGGCTCTGATCAAGAAGATCCCATGGATCCTGGGCCCAGGCTTAAACAAGGCTGGCAAGTTCCCCTTCCTTCTGACACACAATGAAAACATGGTGGCCAAAGTGGATAAGGTAAAATCTACATTCAAGTTCAGATGAAGAAGGTGGTGTGTCTGGCTGTTGCTATCGGCCACGTGAAGAAGACTGAAGATAGCTGCTCTACAACATCCACCTGGCTGTCAATTTCTTGGTGTCCTTGCTCAAGAAAAACTGGCAAAATGCTTGGGCTTTGTATATCAAGAGCAATTCCAGCATCTGTGTTAGGATGCTCCAATAAACCTCAGTGCTGCCATCCAAAACAAACAAACAAACAAAAAAAAAAGTAAAATCTAGCAAGCAGTATTTTTCCATGAATGAACTATCTTTCTATCTTCTCTCCTTTTTTTTTTTTTTTTTCTGTTGTTGGCTTTTCTTTTATTTCTAGAACCTTGTTGAATACTTAGAAAGAAAACTTTTTTTTTCTTTTAGTTTTTTGAGACAGGTTTTCTCTGTGTAGCCTTGGCTGTCCTGGAACTCACTCTGTAGACCAGGCTGGCCTCAAACTCAGAAATCTGCCTGCCTCTGCCTCCCAAGTGCTGGGATTAAAGGCGTGCGCCACCACCGCCCGGCAATGTTGTTAGTTTCTTGAGGCAGAATTTTACGTACTCAGGCTAGCTTAGAACTTGCTATGGGGTGACCTTGAACTCCTCACCCTCCGGAGTCCACATCCCAAATGCTATGTTTATTGGTGCCCAGTATTTTTTTTTAAAGTTTGCTAATGGCTGTTTGTAATCAATTTTCTTAAGACTTTTAAAATTTAAAAAAGGTTTTCAAGACAGGGTTTCTCTGCCTGTCCTAGAATTTGCTCTGGAGACCAGACTGGCCTTGAACTCACAGAGATCCACCTGCCTTTGCCTCCCATGTGCAGGGAGTAAAAGTGTGTGCCATGGTGTCCTAGATCGTTTTTTCTTAAATTTTATTTATTTTATGCATATGAGTGTACTTATGTGTACCATGTGCATGCCTAGTGCACACAGAGGTCAGAAGACATCTTCCCTGGAGGTGGAGTTATGAGTGGTTGTGAACTACCATATAGGTGCTGGGAATTGAACCCTGGTCCTCTGCAAGAATAACACATACTCTAAACTACTGAGCCACCTATCTCTCCAGCCCCAGATTTATTTTATTTTAAATTGTATGTATAAGTATGTATGTGTATGTGCACATGAATGCAGGTGTCCTATGTTTATTACTTTTAAAATTAACATATAAAATAATGGATTACGTTATGCCCTTTTCTTTTCTTTCTTTTTTTCTCTGTGTAGCCCTGGCGGACTTGGAATTTGCTCTGTACACCATGCTTGCCTCAAACTCAAGAGATCCACCTGTCTCTGCCTCTCCAGTACTGGAATTAAAGGCTATACTATTACTGCCAAGGCTAAGGAGTCTCTCTCTCTCTTTCTCTCTCTCTCTCCTCTTCCTCCTTCCTTCTTTTCTTTCTCTCTTTTCTTTCTTTCTTTCTTTCTTTCTTTCTTTCTTTCTTTCTTTCCTTTTTTCTTTGTTTTTTTTTTGTGTGTGTGTGTGTGTGTGTTTTGAGACAGGGTTTACTCTGTAACAGTCCAGGCTGTCCTGGAACTCCCTCTGTAGGCCAGGCAGGCCTTGAGCTCACAGAGATCTGCTTGCCTCTGCCTCTGGAGTACTGGGATTAAAGACATGTGCCATCATGCCTGGCACATCATGGCATTTGTTTTGTTTTTCGAGATAGCATTTCTCTGTGTAGTCCTGGCTATTCTGGAACTCACTCTGTAGACCAGGCTGGCCTCGAATTGAGAAATCCACCTTCCTCTGCCTCCCAAGTGCTGGGATTAAAGGCGTGCACCACCACTGCCAGGCACATTATGGCATTTTCATGCATTGTTTTAAATCAATTTCCTTAAGATTTTTCTTGCCCAATCTTCATGCACACTTCTTGCCAGTCCCTTCCCTTTTCCCAGTAGCCCCTTGTGGTGCTTTGAATGAGAATGGCTCCCATAGGCTTAGAAATGGAACACTTGGTTTTCAGTTAGTAGAACTGTTAGGGAAGGCTTAAGAGGTGTGGCACTGTTGCAAGAGGTAAGTCACTTGGGGGAGGGTGGCTCTGAGGTTTCAAGAAGCCCATATCATTCTCAGCTCTCTCTGCCTCATGCTCTAGCACCATGCCTGCCTGCTGCCATGCTCCCTACTGGGATAGTTATGGACTCACTCTCTCAAACTGTAAGCCCCTAACTTACAAAATTATATGTTTTTTGTTTTGTTTTGTATGTTTTCTTTTATAAGTTGCCTTGGTCAAGGTGTTTTATCATAGCAATTGAAAAGTAAAATACCGCCTGGCAGTGGTGGCCCATGCCTTTAATCCCAGCACTTAGGAGGCAGAGGCAGGCAGATTTCTGAGTTCGAGGCCAGCCTGGTCTACAGAGTGAGTTCCAGGACTACAGAGAAACCTGTCTCGAAAAACCAAAAAAAAAAAAAAAAAAAAAAAGTAAAATACCCTCTCTTCTGCTTACATGAATGACTCCCATTTTTCATGTATCTGTGTATTCAGAATGCTTGGTAATACTCTCCCACACTGACTGAGTTTAGCCACTTGGTTTGCTATACCAATAACATAGTAGTAGAATATAAACGGAAATTTCAAAAACTTTTGGATATTTTCCTTCCTCTTTTGGACATCAACCAAAGCTGTTAGAATATATCCAGGCTAGCCCACTAAGGGGTTGTAGAAATCAGTGTAGTCATCCACCTTTTGTGTACTGCATCACCCAACCTCCAGCAAACCCAGTGGAGTGCAGGTACATGAGATAGCCCAGTTGAGATGAACAGAGCCTGATCAAAATCATAGAAGCATCCCACTACCCAAGACTCTAAATTTTGGTACATAAATATTAATTTCAATGGGGGAGGTTGATATTGGGATGTAAAGAGAATAAATAAATATATTCATTTCAGCTTACTTTTACTTTTTATTTTATTTTATTTTATTTGGTTTGGTTGTTTGAGACAAAATTTCTTTGTGTATCTATCCCTGACTGTTCTGAAATTTGCTTTGTAGACCAGGCTGGCCTCAAACTTTAGATCCACCTGCCTTTGCCTCCTGAGTGCTCACTGCTTGGCTCTTCCTTTTATCTTATGTGTGTGGGTGCATGCTTGGGGGTATGTGCATATGAGTGTTGGGACCTGACGAGGCCAGAAGAATTGAGTCCCCTGGGGTTGGAGTTATAGGCAGTTGTTGAGACATCTCATATGAGTACTGGGAGTGGAAGTCAGCTCTTCTGCAATAAGAGTATGCCTTCTTAACCACCGAGTCATTTATCCTTCCCTCATTTTACATTTTTCAAAGCGCTTTTATGGAACAAATCGCCTATCAATCTTTTTGGAATTATCCTGCCTATACTTTCTTGTTTTCCATATGAGCTTAGGGTTAGCTGTCTAGTTGAAGGGAAAGACAGATTGGTATCTCTAACTTTTTAAAGATGAAGACTATTATTATTATTATTATTATTATTATTATTATTATTATTATGTGTGTGTATGTGTATATAAGTTCAGGAATGTGAGGCAGATAGATGTGTGGAGTCAGAGAACAATTTTGTGGAGTAATTTCCTTTCCTTCTACCTTTATGTGGGTTCTGGGAACACTGCTCAAGTCACCAGACTTTTAAGGCAAGTGTCTATGGCTGCTAATCTATCTCACCAGCCCCTAGTTGATATTTTTAAAGGACTTCCACTAAAATTATGAATATTAATTCATAATAAAAGCTAAGCTCAGTAACACACATCTGTAGTCCCAGCTAATCTGGAGGTTGAAATGGCATTGCTTAAATCCTGCACTTTAAGACCAGAGTGGCCAAATGTAATGAAATCTTAAAAATTAATTTTTATTACGTTCATGACTGCCTAAGCATTAGGTGAAAATGAATAGACAAAGTAGACAGGGAAAAGCCCCCATGCCTTCAAACCTTCATAAAAAACTGCAGGCAATTAAGGGATACTGAGAGTGGGAGAGAAATAGAATTCCCCAGGGAAGAGCACACTAATTGGTTGTCCAATAACAAATGGGCAGCCCTGAAAACATACATAGAAGTAACATTATACTGACCGAGCAGGTTGTATTTAGGATTTTATACATACATATATACATACATACACACACATATATATTACATATATATGTACACATATATATATACATACACATATATGCATACAATAACAATTAATGAAAAGAGGCCATGTAAAAGAAGATAACATAATTTGTGTTTGTCCAACGTTTCTTTTTGTTTAGTTGTGTTCTAAGGCAAGATCTCACTGTGTAACCCCAGCTGGCCTGATTTCTCACTATGTAGCCCATGATGGTCTTGAACACACAGTGATTCTCCCCAAAGTGTATTTAATAACAGCTTTGATGTTCAAAATATGTGTTATACATTAAAAAACAGAATTCAACTATAAGGAAAACTCTAATGCAATTATAAATCTTACACAATAGTTCTTTTTCTTTCTGAGAAAGGTTTCAGTCTGTGGTCCAAGCCCCAGTACTGAGTATTGCTGAACTAAACACGAGCGTGCAGGTACCTCTGTGCAGTGCCACCTTATATTCCATTGGCATTCCAAGGAATGGTATAGCTGGACTTTTTGGTAGCTGAGTTTTTAGTCTTAGTTTTTTGACATACTCCATACCAATTTTCTTTTGTCCTTTTCTGTTTTTTTTTTTGTTTGTTTGTTTGTTTGCTTGTTTCTCTTCTCTTCTTTCTTTCTCTTGAGAAAGAGTATCTCTATGTAGCCTTGGCTGTCCTGGAACTCTGTAGATCAGGCTAGCCTTGAACTTAGATCCACCTGCCTTTGCTTCTCAAGGGCTGGGATCGAAGTCGTACAACACCATGCCCTACTCCATACTGATTTCATATAAATTAGACTGGACTAATTTATAAAAAGAAAAACATGTTAAAGTTTAATAAGAACAGAGTTAGGTAAAGGTGAATTGAACAGTTTATAACTTCTGTTCTTGGATGGAGCTTGTGTAAGCACAATGGAGGTTAATCAGAAGACTTCTTCTATTGTTCCACACCTTATTTTGAGACAGGGTCTCTCACTGAATCTGGAGCTCACAGATTCAGCTAGCCTGACTGGCCAGTGGGCCCCAGAGAGTTTATAGACATACCTTAGGTTTTTACATGGGTACTGGAGATCTGGATTCAGGTCTTTATACTTAGACAGCAACCAACAGAATCCTTTTTTCAACCCTCAAACCTCTAAGATAATTCATAAATTCATCAAAACTCTTCCAAAAGTCCCAATAGAATTTTTGAAATGTATGTAATAATATATAAAATCACCTCAAAGAACTAAAGAGAAGGAACTGCCTTATCAGATACTAAGTTACACTACAAAATGTTACAATCGAAGTAACATTATTGCAACAACAAAACAGACCTCTCTCTATGCAACATAGTATATATGTGTGTGTGTAAAGTTATCATGGTAAGTTGTTCATCAGAAAAAAGAGAAATTAGTTTGTATCTGCTAGCAGGAAATCAGGCTTATTTCATGAAAAGAAAAACAACTACATTTCTACCTACTGCTTAAAAGTGTGGATTCTAATACACCAGGCATGACAGCTCAGGCTTTTAATTCCAGCAGAGGAGGCAGAGGCAGGCAAATTTGGTGAGTTCCAGGCTTGCCTGGTCTTGTCTCAAAACAAAAGGAAAGAAAACAAAAAAAAAAAATGTGGATCCTACATAGACAGAGATCTAAAATTAACCATTAAAACCATGTTAACAGAAAAATGGAAGAATCTCTTTGCAGCTACTTTAAAAATAAAATTCCCAAACTAAATCTGCAAAGAAATGCAGTGAAGGCCCACTCCAGTAGCCAATGCAAGTTAGATGTGATAGAGATTCCCTATACAGCCCTATGTACTATCCTGCTGAGAACACCCAATCTTAATACAATCATATAGAACGAGAATATACATTTCCAATTTGGGACATTCTATAAATCAAGTAGCCTAGACTCTTCAAATCTATCAATATATTCAAACAGTATCTGGGCAGGGTGACACTCATCTGTAATTCTAGTAGTTAGGAGGTGGAGGCAGAAGCATCAGAAGTTCAAGGTCATCTTCCAATACATAGTCAGCTTGAAATCAGTCTGGGCTACATGAGATCTTGTCTCACAAAACAATCAATATTATTTGAAGCTCACAAAATACAGAAGAGGTACAAAAATTAAAAGAAAAACATACAACTCTTGACAAAATGTATGAGTCCATTTGTACATTGAAACAGGTTGGCTGTACTGCATGCATGTTGATGAGACGCTGGGATCAAAAAATAGAAGTAGCTTTTAAAACATTTTGAGGATAATTGGGTAATTTGAGAATGTGACACGCACATATTTGTATACAGAAGATCTATTCATGCACTAGATATATACATTAATTTGCATTAACTTTTTGGCAGCTTTGGGGATAGAATTCAGGGCCTTGTGCATGCTAGGAAAATATTCTGCCATTTAGCTATAGCCCCAGCCCTAGACCATATTTAAATGCATTATTAAATTATTGTGGTTTTCTGTAGTCTTAGGAATTGACATCTAGGCCTTGCCCATGCTAGACAAATGCTCTCTCGCTGAGCTACAGCATCAGCTTCCTTCCTGACATTTTAACATTTGAGACAGGGTTTTGTTCAGTTGCTCAAGCTGGTCTTGAACTCATTCTATAGCTCTGACTGTAGGATTAGGGCTGAGTTGGGCTCAGAAATAGAATGCTTGTAAATACATATTAAGCTCAAAATTCAAACTTAGTACTAAGAAGTACTACATACGGGCTGCAGATTTAACTTACCAGTTAAGAGTACGGATAGCTTTTTAGGACTGGGGTTCTATTCCTAGCATTTGTTAGGTGGCTCACAACTGTAACTCCAGATCCAGGGGATCTGACACCTTCTTCTGGCCTCTCCAGGCAGCAGGCACGCACATGGTGCACAGACATACACAAAGGCAAAACACCCATACACATAAAATAAATAAAATATTGGTAGTGATAGTGGCTCATAGGTGTTGCAGCTGAGTAGAACTCAGCTTTATGTTTAATGGCCTCCCTCCCTTGGTAGCTTGTATAGTATTTTTTGGAAGCATGGAAGCCAGACTATAGGAAACAGGCTTTCAGGCTAGACCCAGCTCAAATTAGATGTTTGTCCTAAGTGTACAGTGTCTTCACCAACAGGGGCTGACCCTCAAGCTCTGAGAGGCAACCAAGAGCGACATCCATAATCTATACTGTTCAGAGTCACTTAGGCTACCCTGACCCAGTCATTTGAAAGGAGGATTCTTGTGCATGGAACTGCAGTTTTGTTAAGCTATGGTTTTTGTGGGAAGCATTGTCAGTCCAAGTGGTTTAACTTCCTTTAAGATATAATAAATATTATTATATATGTATTATATACTATATAGATATATGCATACATATATATATAATTTTAGGTATGTATAAAATGATGATCCCTGAATGCTTTATCAAATAACCTCTGTCCACAGCCAGAGTTTTAGTTGAGAAAATTAGGTTTGATACATGAATTTGCATTTCCAAGTTCCTGAATGATCACATCCTCTGGTAGTCCAAGTACCACATTTTGAGAACTACTAACGGGGGGGGGGGGGGGGGGGGGGAAATGAGATTATTTGCAAATTTTATCTTCCTTCTGTTTCTGTGTTTTTCATGCACCTGATGAGCTTGTATTACTTTACAGGTTGTATTTTATCATAAACTCACTTTCATCTGTACTCTGTGCTTTCCTGTTCCTCCTGGAGACTATCATTTAAAATACTGGATTGAATTGGGTCTGTAGCTCAGATGGTCTAGTGCTTGCCTAACATGCAAGAGGCATTGGGTTGGATCTACTGAAGGGCATAAATTTAAGTTGGGTGTGGTGGTACATGTTTATAATCTTATTATTCCAGAGCTGCACAGAGAAGGATCAGGAAGTTCAAGTTCATTCTTGCTACACAAAGATTCTGAGACCATCCAGGGAGACATTCAGTCTCAAAATCATCAATTTCTTTTTTAAATCACTCTGGCTGTGCAAACCAGGCTGACCTTGAATTCCTGATCCTCCTACCCCAGACTCTGTAGTCTGGGGATGACAGGTATGTATAAATGCCAGGTATGGTCCTGATCCAATTTCCCCAATGCCTTCTACTAAACTCTTCAATCCCCATTGATTTGTGGTGCAGCTCTTGATTTCAATTTAACAAATTTGCTTGAAGCCAATGTTGTACTGGTTTCCTTTGAGAGTTCAAAGATGAATTGTCTTTTCTCTGAGGAGTTCACTCTCCTGTGGTTATGAAGCCACCTTAAAAACTACATTGTACAGAGACTGGAGAGATGGCTCTGTAGTTAGGAGTGCTTGTTAGTCTTGCTGAGGACCTGAGTTGGACTGCAAGCTTTCACATGGTGGCTCACAACCATCTGCAACTCCAGATTCAGGGGATCCAAAGCATTCTTCTGAGCTCCACATGCATCAGCCATGTATGTGGTGCACATACATACATAAGAGAAAAACATACACACAAACTAGAACAAATCTATATAAAAAAAAATTAAGACAAAAAATGCTACAGTGTAGTATTGTGATAAACCCCAGATAGTCAAGGAATGCTGTGATTCTTACTCCACTGGGAGTCATAAAGAACGATTGTATTAGAAACTTCATAGAGGGACAATAGGGAAATAGAACCTGTAAATACATATGGCTACTTCGGGGTCCAGAAGAATCTGGTGTCTAGAGAGAAAGGTAGCAGCGAATCCTGTACTGTAAGGGGAAGGAAAGCAAACGGGCTTAATTTTAGGAGGGATGTGTTGTAAGTGAAGAACACATGTTCTGGGTTGTTGCCTTACCTAGCCCAACCCCACCCTTAAGGGTTAGACTTGAGGAGGGGTAAAGGACTGGAAGTAAATGATCAGGAAGGATTTAACTTGATAGTTAGGCTTTTAGGACGGTTATCTCACTTCCCAGGTAAGTCAGGAGTTTCCTGAAATGGTTTTTAAAGACACCTTTACCTACCCTCGCTTTAGAGATAGGTTTATTTTCTGTAGACACAGATATCACACAGGAGGGAGAAGAGGGCAAACAGGTGAGTGACAATCCCAAAGAGTTTCGGTTCCCGCTCCCGACTGAGCCTTGCTATGCTTTAGGGCCCTGTGAGATTGGAAGGCTGCTGAAAACAGCTAACTCACTTCAGGTGGGAAAGACGCAGCTAAATAGACACGTGATCCTGGCGGCCATTTTCTCGAACCCGGTCTGTCGCCATCTTCCAGGAGGACAAACCATTGTCCACTACCCTCATCTAATGCCGCCAGTGATTCTTTTGGTGACTGAGACTAGAGAAGATACATCTTTAACCCTAGACAGGAGGCTGCACAAGAGTTCGTCTTACAAATAGCTTTTGTGGCCACACGAGTATACACAAACACATAACACCACCCTCCCCATCACCAGGCTCCCACCCCCCTTCTTCGCTATTTCTTCACCCGCAGGCAGCCGGGAGGCAGGGCTAGCATGGGAGCGGGGGCGGGACTGCGCAACGCAGCAATTATCTCGAAACTCCACCTTTGCTTATTACGCAAATAAGGCGGAGCAAAGAGCTGGGCTGAGATCCGGAAGTCTGGGCGGATCCTCGCTGTGCACTCCTCGACCGGCCGCGTTGTGCTTCTAGCTGCTCTCCGAGGTCCCTGCCGGAAGTGTAGGTAAGAGATTACTCTCTTTTTTATTCGTGGTGAGTGCTCAATAGGCCAGCAGTGCAGTGAGGATTGTTTTTTATTTAAAGGTGAAACCAGAGATGCTCGCCATCCTGGATTAGAGAGGTAAAAAGCTGGCTCGCTTGTGGGTAGAAGGGCCTGAGGGATAAAGATAGCTCCACACGTGGCGATGCACTGAACTGCATTTTGGCGGCCTCAGAGGCTCTAAAGGGTGCACCCTGGATATGTAGAGAGGCACTGACCATGCGTATGAGACAAAATGTCGGTTGCCTTCTGCCTTTCAGGATATTTGGGCGTCATTGCGCATTACTGCCTATTCTCCCATGTAGACAGACCCCCTTCCATGTGTGAGAAGATCTATTACGTTTATATTTTCATTGTGTAATGGAGACAGGTATCAACCCATCAAGTGGTGGATGACGTCATTCCTGCCCTATAAGAAAATAATTTCCAATACAAGGCTGAGCAGGCAGGCTTCTGGCTTATTAAGGTTTAGGTCTTCAACGGGGCTTGTCCATCTCAATATTGCTATAGGGGAGCTCAGAAATGTGTAATATCTAGAGGAAGAGAGCTCCTAATATAGAGACCTGCCCTTCCCATGTTTACCCTTGTTGCAGAGTAACCAGTCGACACCATCAGCCCTCAAAATCATCGGAGACAGAGACTTATGAGCAACCACACAGATTTACCCCTCCCCCTGCACTGGAGACTCTTTATTGTGGAAAATTAAAATTAGACCCCATATCTACCCCATATAGAGTTGCTGGGTTTTTTTTTTTTTTTTTGACTTAGTAAAGGCCCACGGAAACTGGCTTACAGTAGCTGGGAACAGACTTTCTTTCAGTGAGATAATGTTATGCTTCTCAAGGAGCCCTCAGGGTAGAGAAACTCAGTTTTATTTTCTTCCCTTTTGAGGTAGACACAGACCCCCACCCTCCTATGATTTATAATCAACACAGTGGCCAAGAGAGGTGCACCCGAACTGTAGAGATGCAGATGGCCCCTCCCCATTTAGCCAGTGACATCATCGATCATCCTACAATGCAGTGTATTTGAATGCTTTCCTTATCCATAGTATAGGAGCTCAGATTTTCTCTCCTTTTTAAACTATTTATTTATTTATTTATTTATTTATTTATTTATTTATGTGAACGCTCTATTTATTTACATGTACACCTGCATGACAGAAGAGGACACCAGATCCCATTACAGGTGGCTGTGAGCCACCATATGGTTGCTGGGAATTCAACTCAGGACCTCTGGAAGAACAGTCACTGAGCAATCTCTCTAGCCCCTTACTTTTTATTGTTGTTGTTGTCATTTTTGTTCTTTGGTTTTTTTTTTGGTGGTGTGCGTGCGTGCGTGCGTGCGTGCGTGCGTGCGTGCGTGCGTGCGTGTGTGTGTGTGTGTGTGTGTGTGTGTGTGCGCGTGCGCGCGCCAGCCAGCCTTTGTCTCCTGAGTGCTGGGATTAAAAGTATGCATCACAACTGCTGGGCATAGTTCTTCTCACCTAAGGTAAAATGAGAGATGCACACTTCCTAAGGGAGGAGCAAATTCATTGAGTTTATAATTGCATGGCCTTATGCCTTCTTATTTCTTACTCTTCTAGAGAACCAGAGGGCCTATTCTCTTCAATACTAATGTGCTGTTGACTTCAACCCACATGAAATCTACACACACCATTCCAGTCCACCACCTATGGAAGGATTCAGAATATCTTCCATCAGGCAAAAGGGTGTGAACCCTACTCATTCAAACCTGCACACTTTCCTTCATACTACCTCATTATGGAAATAAGCATAGTAGCCTTGCCCCTCACTGACAGATGAGTCAAGAGACCTAGGCACCTTCCCTAACAATTAAGAATTGCCTGGACTATTGTTCTCCCATGCAGTAGAGACACAACCACTGTACTGGTTTTTTTAATCTGTGACTCACAAACAGAGAGACAAATGACAAATCCTTCCTCTTTTTGCCAGGGTGAAGACCCTAGCCACAGATGCAGGTGAGATAACCCCTTACCACCTCCTGACATTTAGCATTGACTTCAATCTATGTAGCCATAAGTAAGAATTCTGAGAACCTATTTCTCCAGAGTTGATGCCTAGGCTTTGTTCCCTTCCCCATCTCAAAGGGTAGATGATATCCAGAAACCTCCTACAAAAAAACCACACTATCGCTCCACTTCATGAAGAAACATGTTATCTGCTCTTCCTAGTGTGGAGGCATTTAGCACCAGTCCTTACCTGGGATACGATACTACAAGTACCCATTAATTGTATTGGAGGTGTGGACCCCATCCAGGAAGAGAGGTTCTGATATATTTCTCTCTTTGAATGATATAATAGTCCTTTCCTTGTATCTAGTAAGCCATATCAGGCCCTAGATCCAGAATGGCCCATTCTCCTAATTTCCCAATTGTTTAGGGCTTCCTGATTATGTTCTGTGACATTTTATTTTGCCTTTTGGGGGCTTAAAGGAGAATTGTGGTTCCTTGATCAGTCTCAAATTCCTGCTTCTGTTCCAACAGGAAGAGGAAGAACTTAAACATCTTTCAGTTCAAGCTTTTCTGATCATGTCGAAGCTTAGACACAGTGAGTTTCTTCTACTACCCTCTACTACTACTACTATACCCTCCAAATCCTATACATTTAATAGTCATAGTAGTTTTTCACAGCAGCTTTGCTGTCTTGTTTATTTATTTATGGGAGGTTGGCCTTGAACTTGCTGTGTAGCTGAGCCTGGTCTTGAACTCTTTTTCTCCCCAAGACAGAGTTTCATTGTGTGGCCCTAGCTGCCCTGGAACTCACTTTGTAGACCAGGCTGGCCTCGAACTCAGAAATCCACCTGCCTCTGCCTCCCAAGTGCTGGGATTAAAGGCATGAGCCACCACTGCCTGGCCCAGTCTGGGTCTTTTACATGTGATATCTTTGATATTCTCATGATTTCTGGTAGTTCTTTCTCCCATTCTTTGTTTATAAATGGGAAAATGGAGACTCAGCAAGATTAAGTGACTGAATCTGAGGTAAACAGTGGTTAATATGTAATGCTGCATAGTAGGTCCTAACATCTGTCTTTAGTACTTACACCGCTTATCTAATGGATGATTTGCTGTTCTTTCAGCCTTCAGAACTTGTCTCTTTTCTCTCTCATTTTTAAAATTCTATTGTTTTTATTGAGGTAGCATTTTACTCTGTAGCCCAGGCAGCCCCAACATGCTATGTAAATAGCCTCAAACTTGAAGCAATTTTCCTACCTCTGCCTCCTAAGGGCTGAGATTATAGGCGTGAGCCACCACACCCTGCCAGGGGAGTTTTAGAGAGTATTAAGGTACATTTAGGTAGTGCTGGGTATCAAAATCCAGGACCTCGTGTGAACTAGGCAAGTGGTCTATAACTGAGCTTTATCCCCAGATAATTTTAGTTGAACAGTCTTGAATGGTTATTTAAAAGGGAGAGTTCTCTAATTTACAAAGTTTACAGTAACCAGGCACAGTGATTCACACCTCTAATCCCAGCATGCTAAGACAGAAGCAGGATCACTGCAAGTTTTAGGCCAACCAGAGTTGCATATTGTGATACTTCTCAAAAAAGAAAAAAAAATCTAGGTTGAGGACCCAGCTTAGTGGGCCTTCCATGTAAGCATGAGGACTAGCGTTCAAATCCCTAGAACCCACATAAAAGCTGGGCAGGCATGGTAGCCTATTGTTATCTCTGTACCTCAGAGAGAGTGATAGGATTCCATGGGAATAAGCTGGCTAGGTAATGGTAGCCAAATTGGTTAGCTCTGGGTTCAGTTGAGAGGCACTGCTCTAGTAAAGTGGAGAGCAACTGAAGAAGACATGTGATGTGAACTTTGGGCCTCCACATACATGCATATGTACCTCCATACCTACTTAAGTCTCTCACATGCAAGCATACATGTGCAGCAATGCATCATATCGACCTTCACAAGAAAAATAAAAAAGCAAGTTATTAGTTGGATGTGGAACTTAACACCTATAATTTCAGCACTTGAGGTGCTGAATCAGAATTGCTGTGGGTTCCAGGTAAGCCTGGGATAAAAAGTGAGACACTGTATGAAAAAAAAAAAAACAACTCAAAAAAAATCCCCAAACCCAAGAACTCATAATTGCAAGTGTTGATGGCAGAGGTTTATAATCTGGAGGCAGCCTGCTTGCTGACTACTTGCTTAATAAGCACTAGTAAAGGTATCCTGGTGGGGCAACAGAGGGAAAGGAGGTGGCTGGATGAGGAAAGAATGACTACAAGGTTTGAGTATCTAGGAGACTAGACACATAGAATTGCAGATGGGAGAGGGGTGTCTGAGACTACTCAGAAGTTCAGGAAACTGCATGTGGCAGTTTAATTCCCTTTAGTCTAGTCATGAATGGATGGCTGGGCGGTAGTTGGGTAAGGGTAAGGGTAATTGTTAAGGTAAGGATTAGAGTTAGGTAGGGTTAGTGTTAGGGTTAGGGAAAAGGGAATGAACAGTGTTAGTGTTAGGGTAAGTGTAAGGGAAGTATTAGGGGATAGTTTTGTGTTTGGAATTGGTGTTGTAGTAGGGAGATGGTTAACAGGAGGGGTAAGAGTAAAGTTAAGGTTAGTAGTAGGGATGGGAGAGCTAGGGTCAGGTTGAGGTTAGGCATGCAGGTGATGTAAGTGAAGGTTTAGGGGTAGGTATAGGGGAAGTAGGTGTATGTGTTGGAGTTGGAATTAGGGTTGTGGTTTAGGGTAGGGTATGGGTAGTAAGGGTAGAGATTGGGATTGGGGTTGGTGTATTGGAAATTGTTGCGTAAAAATACTGAGACCTAGTTCTTTCTAGCTATTACCTTTTTGTTGCAACAAAGTACTTTGGAAGTAAAAGAGCCTTGAGGTCTATTTTATTGTTGTTTTCAAGCAGGGACATTGCGGATTTGCTGGCTCGTGTACCTGTGTTCCTAGCTTTTGGGAGGCCAAGGCAGAAAGATTGTTGCAAGTTCAAGACCGGTCTCGGCTACATAATGAGACTGTGTTGCTATGGCAACTAATGTTCTAGTCAGATTTCTACCATTGTATATTTATTGTTTCCTCTAACTCCCTACTTTTGCTAAACTGATAGCAATCATGTTACCACAGTTAAATAGTAGCTCTTTGTTTCTACCCATTCAGAGTGAGACTTGTAGCACATTTTATGCGGTTGGTTTTTCTGGTGCCAAGAATCTCTTGATTCTTGGAGTTTGTAGAAATTGATGTCTTAGTTCTGAGCTAGTCCCTTAGGATTTCCTTCTTGGGTTTTAAATTACAGTTCTCAGCCACATCCCCAATCAATCAAAATTTATCAATTTTCTGTTTAACCCTATTTTGTTTGGTTTACTTTTCAGCCTTTATTCAGACAATTTTTTTTTTATGTCCTATTCCTCCCCCACCCTCGCTTGGACCTTGAACATGTTGACTACATTTCTACCGTAGTCCCTAATTTTTATTTTTTGGCAGTAGTTTTGCAAGGAAGGAAATATTTTTAACATGAAAGTGATCAGATAGAGGAATTTGGCTGGAACATAATTAGTCTCTTTCCTCAGGTCTTACTCAACTTCCTAATTTAATACTTTAACCTTGAAATGTTTTGTGTGCCCATATGATGTCACAGGTTAAAAAAAATCACACTGTGAAATTTTGTCACGTACACAGAATTATTGAAAATTACCTTTAGAGTGTAGGTTTAAGGTATGTATGAAACATAAATGAATTTCATAGTTTAACTTGGCTCTCTTCTCCCAAGACATTTCTTTCTTTCTTTCTTTCTTTTTTTCTTTCTTTTTTTGTTATTTTGTTTTATTTTTTGGAGACAGTGTTTTAAGTAGCTCAGGATGGCCTTGAACACAGCCAAGGAGTTATTATGAGTTTGTAGTTCTCCTGCCTACAGGAGCCAATATAACAGATGTGTATCGCTATGCTGTTTTTGGTGGTGTTAGGTAAAGATCCCAGTGTTACCTCTCAGTTTTCTTTTTTTATATTTATTTATTTATTTTATTATTTATTTATTTATTTATTGGTTTTTTTCGAGACAGGGTTTCTCTGAGTAGCCCTGGCTGTCCTGGAACTCACTCTGTAGACCAGGTTGGCCTCGAACTCAGAAATACTCCTGCCTCTGCCTCCCAAGTGCTGGGATTAAAGGCGTGCGCCATCCCCGCCATCCCCGCCCGGCTTTTTACAATTTTTTTTCTCTCAGTTTTCTTAATGTTGGTGAAAAAGGAATACCAGCAGTTGAGAGACACTGGATAATAAAAAAAAAAACAAACAAACTGAGGAACTGAGCCAACCAATATACAATAAGGACGTGTTGACATTAGAATGGAAACCTGCAATAGTTTCAAGATGGGGATGTGGTTATGCTTATATATCTACAGGGAATGAAAAGATACGGCTACCAACAAAACTTATAAAGATTAGATCTGACAATTAAACACCATCTAACACAATTGACTTTCCAAAGAGCCCTTGAATTTCCACTTCATCCAGAGCTTTGTGCAAGTGTTGTATCAACTGAATTATATCCCCAGCTCTTCCCTTTGATAGCCCATTGTTTGTATATATACATTCCAAACTAGAAAAATCAAAATCTGACAGACTTCTGATGAAAAGTGTTTTGGATAAGAGATATCCCAACCATAGTGGCCTTGCTGTTAACTATTCAGAATCTGGTTCTTTTTTTGTTGGGAACTTTGATTTGGACACTTGTAAAACTTTTCTGTCTCTTCTCCTTTCCTCTTTCCTCCCCTCTTTCTTTTTGTTGTTTTCAAGATAGGATTTCTCTGTGTAGCCCTGACTACCCTGGAACTTACTCTGTAGCCCAGGCTGGTCTCAGAACTTGGGATACATTTATTTGCTGCTGCTTCTCGAGTGCTGGGATTAAAGGCATGTACTACCATTGCCTGACCATTCTTTTGTTTTCTTTTCTTTTTTTCCTTTTTTTTTTTTTTTTTTTTTTGGTTTTTCGAGACAGGGTTTCTCTGTGTAGTCCTGGCTGTCCTGGAACTCACTCTGTAGACCAGGCTGGCCTATAACTCAGAAATTCACCTGCCTCTGCCCCCCAAGTGCTGGGATTAAAGGTGTGAGCCACCACTGCCCGGCTCTTGTTTTATTTTTGAGACAGGGTTTCTCTGTGTAGCCCTGGTTGTCCTGGAACTCACTGTGTATACCAGGCTGGCCTTGAACTCAGAGATCTATGAGTTCTGCCAGCCTCTGCTTTATTGAGTGCTGGGATTAAAGGCATATACCATCGTTCTCAGCCTAAAAGTTTTCTCTTTATCCCCGGGATTCAGAAATTTTGTTAGGTATGCTAGGATGGATTTTGTTGTTGGTAAACTTTTTCTTATTTTGGCACTACTGAGGATAGAACCCAGGTCATTGTATGCTGAGAATTTAATCCATTACTGAACACATTCCTAGACCCCACTGTCTTAGATTTGCTGTGATAAAACACCATTACCAAAAAGCAATATTGGGAAGAAAGGGTTTATTTCAGCTTACATGTGTCCTAATTACCCAGTCCAGTATTGAAGGAAGTCAGGACAGGAATTCAAGGCAGGAACCTTAAGTAGAGGCCATGGAAGAGTGCTGTTTACTATCTTTTCCTCATGGCTTGCTCAGCCTGCTTTCTTTCTTTTCTATTTTCTGAAACAGTTTTTCTGTGTAACACTTCTGGCTGTCCTGGAACTTGCTCTGTAGGCAAAGCTGGCCTAGAATTTACAGAGATCTGCTTCCTTCCTTCTGAGTGCTGGGATTAAAGGCATGCACCACTACCGTCCAGCTTTAAAAAAAATAGTTATGTATTTTAATAGCAAACTTACAGAAATAACACAAAAGAGACAACATAGGTGCATGTAGGACAACTCGGTTAGAAAAGTATAGTGAATGGATGAAATCTACTGTATGATAAAAATGCTACAAACACCATTTAGTTGTTAAGAAATTTACTTATTTTTTTAAATACAAATGCTGGCATTGTCTAAAAGATTTTAACAGGTTTATTTATAATTGTTATAAAGTTGAACTGTTGAAATGTGTTCACTGAATCATTTTGCTTTCGTTAATGCTTTACATCTTATATTTAAAAAATTTACACACAAACAAAAATGGAGAAACTGACAATACCTGATTCTGTCCCCTGTGTTTCCACTGGCAATCATATACTTAAGATACCTTTTGACCCCATGGAAAAAATATCTAACATTCAGAACTATTGATAACAGGAAAAGGAGAATTTTCATTTTGAGAATGAAATGTTTCCCCTCATTGAACGCTTAAGCATGTACTCCAAGTATGCAGCATGCTAGCTGGATATCTTTTGGCATAATTGCTACATGTTTGTCATGGATAGAACATAGGTTGGTATCTTCAAAAAGGTCAACTCCCCCAAATATAATGATGAGAAATTGTGGCATGGATGTGCGGAAAGGTGAACATTTCTTCCCTGCTGGTAGGAGTGTAATCTGGTACAGCCAATTTATAAGTCAGCGTGAAGCTTCCTCAGAAACCGAAGAATAGATCTGCCACATTTTATGGCATACACTTTGCATAATGTATGTTCTCATACAACTGCATTTTTTACAGAATGTATTTTCATTTATATTTTTAATAAAGTTGCTAGGAGATTTTTTTTTTTTTTTTTTGGTTTTTCGAGACAGGGTTTCTCTGTGTAGCCTTGGCTGTCCTGGAACTCATTCTGTAGACCAGGCTGGCCTCGAACTCAGAAATCCGCCTGCCTCTGCCTCCCAAGTGCTGGGATCAAAGGCGTGCGCCACCACCGCCCAGCCACTAGGAGATATTTTGAATTTACAGAAAAAGAGCCAACCAGCTAGGCCTCACTTGCCTCTTGCAAAACACCGATAGCTACACTCTGGAAGCACACATCTGTTTTGAAGTTCTGAGCAGTTTTTTTTCCACTGGACACTGAAGACAGAAGATCAGTGGACTTCTGTTAGTATCTGATTTCATAGAGCAGCACAGTATCAACCCTGTAATGAAGTTTCTTCATCTCCCGTAGAGGGCGCACTCTTGTGAGGGGCTTTTGTACTTAGTTGTTTCTTGGGTGCTTTACGAATGATAGATATATGGACAGTCTTCTTTGAAGGAGCCATGCTATGGGCATCTCCTTATTCAGCATCCTTCTTTGGCTGGAGCTCTGTGACAGAAAGGCGGCACTGGCATTAGAGTGCCATCCTGCTTTTTATAGAACTCTGGATCATCAGCTTAGGGATGGCACCACCTACCATGAGTTGTACCCTCTCCCATCAATCACTTAAGAAAATGCCCCATGGGCCAGTCTTATGGAGATATTTTCTCAGGTTTAGTTCCCTTTTCTCCAGCTTGTCTCAATTTGACTAGAATATCAATAACTCTTATCCATGTTTTAAGCTTGGTGCTATGTGTACCTTTCCCATTGAAACCTTAAGCCTATCTTCAAGGTAAAGATTGGTCATCTGTTATTAAAAATACTTGATTCTCTATTTGTATCTTTTCTTTTTCAAGAATTTTGTTTTTGAAGATTAGTTTCTACATTTTCCAGTTTTGTTCTCATTTATAATTTCTTTTCTTTGGATTTTTTATTCCAAATAAGCTTCCTCCCATGGTCTTTTAGCCCTATCAATTTGGTTCTTGCTGCTGTCCTTAATGAATGGTTTATTTTGACTCATTATTTGATGGGTTACATTCCACTGGGGCCCGGAAGTCATGGAGGGGAATGTGTGATGCAGCTGGTCACTGGCAGCTATGGTTAGAGAGTGGAGACAGATGAATGCCGGTGTTCAGCCGCCTTCTGTCTTTTCTCCCTCTGATTCAGTCCGGGACTCTAGTCCATGGGATGATGTTTCAACCTCTTTGGAGACACCCCTAGAGACACACCCAAAGGTGTGTTTCACAGTTGTCTCCTAAGCAGGACTTTGGGCATGATCAGGAGAGGTAGTAACAAACACACATTTAGGTCACTCAAGAGAATTTCATTAACAATTTATGGAGTTTACACTGAGACAATTCTCCGAGTATTATGCCTAGCTACTTCCTCTTGACATGTGATGGTCTTCGCCATCTGCAGCTCTATCTTATGCTGGATCTAGACAGACATGGCATCTGAGGCTTAGAAATTTCCTAGTTGGCCTGGCCTTCTGATTAAAGTATTAATAGAGATTGGGTAGGGGGTGATGGCAATTCTCTCTCTTTTTTTGCAGAAAACAAAAAACCAGGTAAAGGTTCCAAAGGCTGTAAGAAGGTAAGTGGGTCTTTTCTACCACTCTATATGGCTGTGGGAGAGTTACCTGAATATCTGAATATCTGAAGTTTTTTCGAAAGCCATATGCTGCTTTGTGCTTGGTTTACTTGTAAGCGATTATTGCCATTCCTATGTACTTATGTAGTGGTGGTTATTGGAGCCATACTGGGCCTTGAGCATACTGGGCTCTACTGTGTTCTACTGTGTTCTACCACTGAGCCACGCATCCTTAGCCCAAAATTTGTATTTGACCAGTTCTTAGAGCTTGTTGTTCTGGGTCCCAAGAACTCATTTTGGGAGCTGTTTGTCAAGAAAGATTTCTCTTTGGCCTTGGGAAACCTTCCTGGCTGCCCTTGTCCCTCCCACTTTCCTCTCAGTTCCTGCCTGGTTAGTAGAGGAGGGCCTCAGCGTAGCCAGACAGCAGATTTCAACCCTCATCCAGACTATCTTCCCTGCTCCTCTGGTGGGAGGCGGTTTCCGTGGATTCACTAACTGTGATTAATTTTTCTTTTCTTGCTTGGCAACCAACCCGCAAAGCAAAATGGGAAGAAAGTAACCTCCAGAGCATCATCTGCTTCCGAGATTGTTCATGGCAATGACCATGCCAGTCGAGAGGCTGAACTAAAGAAGAGAAGGGTGAGCCTTTTGTCTGTGAGGAGTGATGGCCTGGTTTGAATCTCAGATCTGCATAGTATTGGGCAGAAGAGCAATTGCTCTTAGTGGTTGGGGTGGGGAGAGTGAGGCAGGTCACCTTGAGACTGGTTTTAATTTTCTCATTTGCTCACCTCGTTCTGCCCTCCCAGTTCATTGCTGTCTGTCTTAGTTCCCAATGGCCCACTGAAACCCCTGCTTCTGGCCTCTCCTCCGTACCTCCTGTGTCACATTTGCTACTGTGCGTTCTTTAGAGCCCTCTCATGTTGTCTTCATCATTTCCCACTCCTCTGAGTGTCTGCATGGCTCCTTCCTCTGTGCCCTTTTCAGTTTTTTTCTGCTTTTTTTCTTGTTTCCTTTATTGAGGCAGGATCTTGCTTTGTTGCCCAAGCTGGTCTTGAATGCTTGGGTGTGTGAAATCCTTCTACCTCAAACCCTGGGTAGCTGTGGCTACAGGTATGAGCCAGTGTGGCAGCTCCTTCTTTCTGCCCAGTACGTCCTATGACCTTGTCCTTGTTTAGACTTCATTGTTTTCCTCTCAGAGTGCTTCTCTCTGCTTCGCAGGTGCTCTTTTTATTTCTCATTCACTTATTATTTTTATTTTTTAATAATTATTTTTTCAAGACTGAATTTCTTTGTATAACAGCCCTGGCTGGCATGGAACTCACTCTATAGACCAATCTGGTCTTGTGCTCATAGAGCTCTACCTGCCTCTGCCTCCTGAGAGCTGGGATTAACGGTGTGCACCACCATCATTTGGCACTTTTAGTCATCTTTAAAACATACTGTTTTTTTAATTTGTGGCGGAGGTGATGGTGGGAGGGGGCAGATGCAAGCTTGAACATGCCATGGTCCATATGTAGAGGTCAGAGTACAACCTATGGCAATTGGGTCTCTCCTTCCCATATAGGTTCCAGGGATTGAACTTAGATTGTCAGGCTTGAATGGCAAGCCTTTGTACTCATGGAGCCACCTTGCTAGCCACCACTCCTTTTAATTTTTAGACTTGCTTGAATGATATAGGGTTTTGCTATGTATGTTGTCTGGCCTGGCAGCCTAGAGGTCACTATGTGGTCCTGACTGGCCTTGATCTAATGATGGCAATTCTCCTGCCTCAACCTTTCAAGTTGCTGGATTTAGAGTTGTGTGTCACTACACCCTGCTCTTAATTTTTCTCTGCCACTCTCCTTCCCTTAGTCTCTACATTTTTCTTGAATATTTTTGCTCTCCTATCTATCCTTTTCCCTTTCTCCCTACTTCTTCCCTCCTATGTCCTACAGACCTACTCAGATCCAGTCACAGTATGTGCTTGTTTGTTAGGTCGAGGAGATGAGGAAGAAGCAGCAGGTTGCCCGGGAGCAAGAGAGACAGAGACACAGGACCATGGAGAGCTATTGTAAGGATGTCCTGAAACGTCAGGAGGAGTTTGAACAAAAGGTAAGAGAGCAGTTGTTGTTGCTGGGATTGGAATGGATTTGCTGTTCTACTGTAAAGGAGGAAATAGCTACATAGTGACACTTTGTCTCAAGGAAGGGAAAAAGGAGAGGAAAAAGGCCAGGAGAGGAAAGGGATGAGTGCAGAGAAGGGAAACAACTGGTAGAGAGAGGTAAGGGAAGAGGGAGGGAGGGGGGCGTTTGCAGCAGATGTGCCCACAGATGTGGAGAATGTATTTCCTGAGTTTGAGCCCAAAGATAGAATGGCAGTGGGACTAGGGAGCAGGGTAGGCATATCTAGGGGATGTGGCAGGAGGGAGCATAGGAAAGGAGGATTGAGAGACAAAGGAGTGGCTCACCCTCCTCGTGGATGGATGTCTCCCTTTCCGGCATGTGTCATCTTGCAAACACAACGTGCACTTGCAGCTCCTGAGCCCTCCATGGCTTGAAGTAAAGGATTTCTTTCCTGGTCCCATGTCCCTCATGCACTATTTTTTCACACTTTCTAATTGTTTCCCGCCTAACCCCCTTGTGACCAAGCAGGCTTCTGCCTGGTGCTTACATGGAGTCAGTTCTGTCTTTCCACTGTGGTGCCAGGGATTGAACTCAGATCATCAGACTTCACAGTGAGTGCCTTTAGTGGCCGTCTGGTTGGCACAGTCAGTGCTACTTTCCGTTGGTCAGGGACTCGCCTGCATCCTCAAGCTTCCTATGGTTTTCAGAAGCCTTGTTCTACTACATCCTCCGTCCTTCCTTATCTTCACTTCTCTTCTCCCTCCCTACTTGGCCTTGTTTCCCCTAGGCTATTCTCTCTCTTCTTTTTCAGGAAGAAGTTTTGCAGGAATTAAATATGTTTCCTCAGTTGGATGATGAGGCCACAAGGAAGGCCTATTACAAGGAATTCAGGAAGGTAGGAGGATCCATTTTCCCTTTTTCTTTGTTTTGTTTTTAGATAAGATCTTATTCTTTAGCCTAGGCTAACCTAGAACTCACTAGATCCCAACCTGTCCTCCAACTCCTTGCAATCCTCCTGCTTCTTCAAGTGCCGGGATTACATGCTTGAGTTGTATAGCAAGAATCCATTCCTTAAAGCCCTTTGGTGAGGACCCAGTTTATTTCCATTTCTTCTTCCTGTATTTTTCCTGAGATGGAGACTATGACCCCATCTATTCTCAACCTTCTTCCCCTGTATTCTCTGTCCTGCAGGTGGTAGAGTACTCTGATGTGATTCTGGAAGTCCTAGATGCCAGAGACCCATTGGGCTGCCGTTGTTTCCAGATGGAGGAGACTGTCCTTCGGGCAGAAGGCAACAAGAAGCTGGTCTTGGTCTTGAATAAGATAGGTGGGTTTTGGACACAGACATACACAGAATATAACAAGGGTTGAGGGGTGTGTGTAGTCTGAACCTGTCTGCCTTTTAGCTCCCTTTCCTTGCAATTTTGAGCTAGTTCAATGGCTGGTTATTCTTAGAGACCTGTCCCCACAGACTGGAACTCAAAGATTGGGGCAAGCACATGGCTTAGGACTCATTGAAGGTTTAGTCTTATCATACTGTTGATATTTTCTTTGGAATATCAGACAGGTCATATCACTCACTAGAACTTGTATTTCTCAAACACTAAAGAGGGTCATGGACATCTCAGTCTCATAGCTTTGCTGTGAGAATGAATGCAGAGCTTGGTGTATAATCCACTTGCCCCAAATTATAGCCATTCTGGATAATGGCTTTTCTTGACACTTAGCCTGGCCTAGAATGATTTGGAAAGGAAATGGGAATGAAAGATTTGTGCACCTTGACATGGAATGGGGTGGCTGGGACAAAACCACTTCTTTACATATTTTCTTAAAGAGAATAAACCTCAGGGATGGCCAACTGGGCCTGTGGATCAGATTGTCCTTTGTAATTCCATCCTTGGGACTAGGCAGGGTCAGTTAGGGCAAGAGGAGAAATCTGTTAGTAGAAGGTGGATCTATGTGGGAAAATATGGCTGGGGAACCCAGGGTTCCTCCCACCATGCTGTGGGTAGTTGGCTGGGAATGATCTGGGTTCCTCCAGCTGGAAGTTAGGCAGGGCTGCTCATTAACTAAAAGCCTCTCCATGGTTCCTCACGGCGCGGCCCCAACACACGAAGTCCTTGGGTTTCCAAAACCGGTTTATTGGCATGGCGGATGGTGGATGGATCTGGATTCATACCCCACAAAAACCCAGACCATGCCTGAGTGAAAAAAAGGGGAGAGGGAAAAAGAGGGGAGGGGCTGGGGAGGAATGTTTAGTCGGCTCCACCCTCTGGTCTTCAGGTACCTCATTAGTATGTAAATCTCTCAAGGGCCTGGGGGCTGTTTATCACGCCCACCTGTGTACTGTGACTGAATGGTAAAGGTGGAACGGAGATTAGGCCTCATGTCGGAGATTAGGCCTCATGTCGGGAGCCTGGGTTCTGGGGACATGGCTGAACCCACAGCCCAAGAACCAGGATACCCTTCCACGGCCCAACAGATCTAGACATGGGTGTGTGGCTTGGGGGAAGCCATTGAAGTAACCATCTTACAAGTTGTGGCTGTTTCTTATTTTCCAAGACCTGGTTCCCAAGGAGATTGTGGAAAAGTGGCTGGAATACCTTCGCAATGAACTGCCAACTGTGGCTTTCAAGGCCAGCACCCAGCATCATCAGGTCAAAAACTTGGTAAGCTTTGAGATAGGGTGTCTAGCCTCTTTCATTGTGGTTTGGGGCCATGGTTGTAGGTGTTAAGATTTGGATTGAGCTTCCAACTTTGAGGTATCTTCTCTTCTAGTGGGTGACTTGTTAATTTTTATTTCAACTTCTTGTGTTTTTGCCCTTCAGAAAGCATGCTTTTTTTCCACCTGTGAGAATGTAATAATGCATGCTATCTATAGGAGATCTGGAAAATAGAGTTAACTACTTCTAAACTCTTGAAAGAATATCCATCTCCCCTCCCCCTTAAAACAAGGCATAGGAGGTTGGAGAGATGATGGCTCAGTAGTTCTTTCTGTTCTTCCATAGGACCCAGGTTCAGTACCCAGCATCCACATGGTGCTCACAACCATCTGTAACTCCAGTTCCAGTTCTTTTTTGACGTCTCCAGATAATAGGCATGCATGTGGCACACAGATACACACACACACACACACACACACACACACACACACACACATGCAAAATGCTCATAAACATAAAAATAATAAATCTTTTCTGTTTTATTTTGTTTTTCTGAGGCAAGTTTCCTTGGCTGTCCTGGAACTTGCTGGACCAGGCTGACCTTAAAGTTAAAGATTCTTCTCTGCATCCTGAGTGCTGGGATTAAAGATGTATGCCACAATCACAATTTTAATAAATAAATAAATCTTGAAAAATATCACACCAAAGCCAGGTTGTTGTGGCTCATGCCTTTAATCCCAGCAATCTGGAGGCAGAGTCAGGTAGATCTCTGAGTTTGAGGCTAGCAGGGTGTACAGAGCAAGTTACAGGATAGCCAGGACTACACAGAGAAAACTTGTCTTAAAGAAACACAAAACAAAACTCCAAACAAGGCATAGTACCTTCCTATTGATATCAATATAGAAATACTTGTGAAACATTAAGGTATTATAGTAGCATTGGTTGTTTCTGGGGAGGTAAATTGGCTCCTGGGGCCAGGCTTTTCAGTTTTGCACTATTCTTTTTTTGCAGTGCTGGGAATGGATCTCAGAGCATCTTGCTCTGACATTCTACCATCTAGACCCTATTTTTCAATTTTCATTATTATTTAAGTAGTATTTTTATTAATCCACTTGCATGTGTTTCTTTGGAATGTGGACAAGTGTTAATGTGGGCTAAGTACTGGCTAATTGTGTGACTGGGTAATTTATTGGACTTACACTTTTGATATTTTCTTAGACACTGACAAATTATTCTTTATGGTATCTATGCCAATTAATCCTCCTCTCACTTCGGTTGATGGGTATATGAAGAGAACCTCTTTTCCTACACTCTTGCCAATATAAGGTGTCTCACTTACAATTTTTTGGTTCCCTGCTCCCCAACCATCAAAACTAAAAGTAGGGTAGTTGGGATGACCTTGTCCTGTGTGAAGGGTCAAGGGAGCTTTGAGCCCCTCCCCCTTTCAATCAGCACAGGCAGAGAGGTCATCTGTGCATCTGAGACACTAAGGCCCCAGGAAGGAAAATAGACTTTTCCTCATAGACCTGTGAGAGAGGGAGAAATGAAACCTGTTTTGCCTCAAGCTGGGATGTCTTTATGCCTCTGCTGTGGGAGTCAAAAGCCATGCATGTTGAGTTAGAAGCAGGGACAGAGGAAGTTGGAGACATATAGACAACAGCAACTGGAAACCAAGAAGAGCTGGGCAGAAGCAACCAAGCTTAGTAATCCCAGGGTGGTTCTGAGTAGTCCACTGCAGGCTGGAAATTTGAGCTCAGATTCCATCTCCTTCCTTGATGTACATTTCTGTAATATTCCCCATTTTCAGAGTCGGTGTACAGTTCCAGTGGACCAGGCCTCTGAGGCACTGTTGAGAAGCAAAGCCTGCTTTGGAGCTGAAAACCTCATGAGGGTCCTGGGGAACTACTGTCGCCTGGGGGAAGTGCGTAGCCACATTCGTGTGGGTGTTGTAGGTAAGGCTGGGTAAATTAGGCACAGGGCCCAAGCTCCTTCCTTGGGCAGTGACTTCACTGAGGGAAAGGGTTTGGAATTTTGTGAAGCTTCTTTGGGGAAGAAAGGAAGAGTTCCAGAGTGGTTATGCATTTGCAGTTTGGCTAGTGGGATATGGGAAGGCATATTCCGATTCAACACTGTTAGAACCAAATACTTGGTACTAAACACTACAGGCTGTCAGAGCTGTGGGAGGGAAGTGTGATCCACCTGCCTCTTCCAGACAGCAAGACAGAACAGTGAGATCCACAAAAGGAAACAAGGCGGGGCTGCGGCTTAAGCCTGGGTCTTTCTGAAACCCAAGTACTCCAGTAGGAAGAGATGAAAGGGAGTGGGAAAATTGAGAGGCAGGGAGAGATCATCAGAAAGGGGCATTGTCTTAGCCTGAGACACTGAAGAGAACTGTACAGACTGTAGCTATACACCACACTCTTTTTTTTTGTTTTTGTTTTGTTTTTCTTGAGAGGGTTTCTCTGTGTATCCCTGGCTGTCCTGGAACTCACTCTGTAGACCAGGCTGGCCTCAAACTCAGAAATCCGCCTGCCTCTGCCTCCCAAGTGCTGGTACTAAAGGCGTGCGCCACCACCGCCCGGCTCACCACACTGTTGAATAGATAACAGAAGACAAAAAAGAATAAGAAGGCCAGATTGTGAAGTTGGTGGATGATGAAAAAGACAAGTTTAAGTTGAAGTAATAATGAGAATGAAGGAGATATCACCCCAAAGAAATGCTAAAAGGGACATTAAAAACTATTATGGGGCCAGGCGTGCTGACCCAGACCTGTGTGTTAGCTGCTTTAGAAGGCCAAAAGTTTGAGTTCAAGGCCAGCCTTAGAGAACTTAGTGAGACCTTGTTTCATAAAAAAGTAAAAGAGCTTGGAGTATTGCTCAGTGGTGGAGGACTTCCCTAGTATTTGTGACACCCTGGGTTCAGTCTGCAGTGTTAAAAATAACAGGAGATAAATAAAGTATATACAGACATACGTAGAGGGGTTGGTGAAGAAGAGACACTTGGGGGATGTACTTGTGTAGTAGATATGCAAGTCCAAAAAAAAAGAACATACAGGAATGTAGATAGTTTGAACGAAAGAGATAGATATAGACACAGGAATATAAACATAGGTCTACACACACATACAGATTCTGAAGAACATATAAATGCCCATGCATGGTGTCATGTACAGGCCCTTAAGGGACACATCTGCAGGCACAGACAGACTCAGAGGCAAAACATGCAGACCAAGTTCTGCCACACTCATACTGTCTCTGCTGACCCAAAGCAAATGAAACCACAGGGATACCGCATGTGCCCAGATCCACTGTAACTCTCTGATACAACCTAGAATCGTGAGAAGCAAACAGAGATGCCTGTGATAAGACAGAAATGTTTGTATAGTGAGAATTAAAGACATAGTTAGGGAGGGAGGCACACAAAGAAAAAGCAAGGCCATAATGAAACATGAATGGGGACACACCTATAGATAAACTCCAGAGAGAGGGAACAGAGTGGCCATGTGGTCAGAAGTGGAATGGATGGAGTGGAGAGAATCAGAAAAGATAGTGTCCAGCATGAGAAAGAACATTTTAGATACCCTCAGACACAGCTGTGAGAGCAGCAGACTTATCGAGAGGTCCAACACAGGGGAAAAGTGGTCACATTTGAAATGAAGAGGCCTGGGAGACACATAGAGATGTATAGACTTCTAAGTACCTACCACAGATCTTCCTGGGCATACATGTAAGAGAGTAGTGCATACTGGTAAACTTCAGTCCTCTTAGAGGACAGTGAGAATGATATCCATTGAGGCAGAAACTCACAAAGACAGCCCCAGACTGAAAGTGGTGCACAGGTGCTCAGATACAAAGATTCCACAGGCGAAGACAGCTGTGCAGAGAGGGGGGCATCTGGCAAGTAGTCCTTTCTCCCAGGGAATTACAAGTTGGAACAGGTGGGTGTGTTTCAACACTTGCTATCCACCTTCTGTTAGGTCATGTCTGTGAGCCCTTATGTGGAGGGCCCCTCCAGGCTGGTTGTGGTGGGAGGTGACTACACATCTAGAGAGAGGGTCATGTATGCCTAGAATGCTGACGAAATAGAGAACTAGAAAGACCTTTAGAGGCTTGGCCAGGGTCTGGGGCGGGAAGACCGGAGTGTACTTGGGCTCATCCATGGCCTGGTTGCTGCCTCTGCCAGGCCTGTTCTTAAACACTTTCTGCCCTGAGTATTCCGATTCTACTTTGCAGGCCTTCCCAACGTGGGGAAAAGCAGTCTGATCAATAGCCTGAAGCGCAGCCGTGCGTGTAGTGTGGGGGCTGTTCCTGGTGTCACAAAGTAAGATCTGGTCACTGCTCCACTTCAGAAAGCCTTGACATTATCATCCTGTCTTAGTTCACATGCCTTCAGCCCCTTTCCCATTTCCTAATTGTGGACTATCCTCTGATTCATACCCTGGGTTTAGGAGTCCTATTAATAGCTCTCATTTACCTGGCTCATCCCAGGTGTCTTGCTGGGTCCTTCCTAACAACTACAAATAGCTCTGTTGCTTAGATGAAATAGCAAAGACCCAGAGAGTCAGAATTTGTCTGAGATCCTGCAGGTAAGTCCCTGGTATAAGAGAGTAAATTTTAGAATTAGCCCTGGGTCTGTAGCAGCACCTCAGATCCCCCTCCCTGGTCCTACATCTTTCTACTTCACCTCAGACTTACATACCTTCCCCTCTTTTCTTTGATCTCTCTCCAACTCCCCCTCCCCCTAGACCCAATATTTGTGACTTGATATCATGTCCAGCTGGGCCTTACTTTTCTCTCTAGATTCATGCAGGAGGTCTACCTAGACAAGTTTATCAGGCTGCTGGATGCACCAGGCATTGTCCCAGGACCCAATTCAGAGGTGGGCACCATCCTGCGTAATTGCATCCATGTGCAGAAGCTGGCAGACCCTGTGACCCCAGTGGAGACCATCCTTCAGCGCTGCAACCTGGAGGAGGTATAGAGCAGGGTCCTCAGTGGACACATGCCCTATCCTACTACTTTACAGGTCCTTCACTCCTTCTCATGGCCTTTCTTCTTCATTTTGCTAGATTTCCAACTATTATGGCGTATCTGAATTCCAGACGACTGAGCACTTTCTGACTGCAGTGGCCCATCGCTTGGGAAAGAAGAAGAAGGGAGGCGTATATAGTCAAGAACAGGCTGCCAAAGCTGTACTGGCTGACTGGGTGAGGTGAGGAAGGGCTTGAGTAGGAGGTGGTGGTTGTTGATGCCAGTAGGACAGCCTGATTTCCTGGGACCCAAGGAAGGAAACAGCCAAAGAACTGGTCGTGCCTTGGTCAGCATTCTGTGCCTAGTGGTTATTCAGCAGTTCAACACATTGTTGAGATGCTGTTGTCTGGACTTTCTTGTCCTGCATCCTCTTTTGGTAGGTTATTTGTTCTCAGTGACATCACCAGCAACCCCTCCTTATCTCCCAATACAGTGGGAAGATCAGCTTCTACACATCACCACCGCCTACTCATACTCTGCCCACCCATCTCAGTGCTGAGATTGTTAAGGAGATGACTGAGGTCTTTGACATAGAAGACACTGAGCACGCCAATGAAGACACCATGGAATGTAAGTGTGGATGGATGGAGTACCTGTTTTGTCCTAATAGAGCCCAGACCTAATGTCAGAGCACACGTTTGATCTCCCCTTCCCTGGGGCTACTTGGGGTTTGGTATTAAGATTTATACATTGTCCTGCAACGAAAAAAATTCTAGTTTGGGCTGTGAGGATATGGGTAGGGGTGGTGGTTGTGGTGAGCTTTTGGGAGATTGGCTGACTAACTGGAACCCTTTTAGGTTCTCTGAAAGTGAGGCTCCAGTTCTTTTGGGTTGAAACATCCCTTTAAAAAGCTCGTGTTTGTGTGTGTGTGTGTGTGTGTGTGTGTGTGTGTGTGTGTGTGTGTGTGATTTTTGAGAGAAGTCTCATTATGTAGTTCTTGTCTGGCCTATGACTCATTATGTAGACCAGGCTGGCCATAAACTATCTCTGCCTCCCAACTGCTGGGATTAAAGGCTCAAAAATGGCTGTGTATGTTTACATGGGCCTGTAATTGCAGCCAAACAATTGAATCAAACAACTAAATGGTCCTTCGCTCTATTCTCCCCCCTATTGCCCCAGGCTTGAAAAGATGATGTTGAGGATTAGACCCAGGGCCTTGTGCTTACTATTAAAGTACTCCACAACTGAGCTATACCCACAGGTGTTCTAGGCATTTTAGACAGGATTTTACTATGTATGTAGCTTTAAGTGACCTAGTGCTCACTGTATAGCCCACGCTGACTTTGGACTTTAGATAATTCTCTCCCATCAGGCTTCTGAGTCTATGCCACTGTACCTGGCTGCTCTATGGTCTTCTCAGCTTTCTTAGATTTTGTTTGTTTGTTTGTTTGTTTTTAACCTCCATTGGTTAGTAAGATATCCTAGTGAAAAAAGATTATATTTACTGGATGTGGTGGAACATACCTTTTAATCCCACTACCTGAGAGGCAGTAGCAGAGAACTCATCCTTCTGAGTTCCAAGCTAGCCAGAGCTTCATAGTAAGACCTCATGTTAAAAAGAGTCATCTGAAAGGCACATAGATGATGGTAGCTCTCCTGTTCTGTTGTCTTAAATTCCTCAGCAGAGTGGTGAGGTGGTTATAAGTGTGGAGTAAATGCTTTTAAATAAATTTAAATTTTGTTTCTCATTAGTTGTATGATATTGAGCAAGTCTGTTCACTTCACTCTGTCTCTGTGATACCATTTGTAAAATAAGAACAGTAGCAACTGTTCCAGAAAGGTATTGTGTAGTTCTACCTAATTTGTAAATGAGGGCCAGTGGTATAGCTCGTGCTTAGTATTCACAAGGCCCTGTTTTGACCCTCAGCACTAGAAAAGAGTAAAGTGCGTAAAATAATAGAGCCTGGCTATCAGTGCTCTATAGATGCTATCTGGGGGATATGGAGGTGTGACTTCCCAAAAACTGGTGAATAGGTTTCTGCTCTTAGACACTACTATTTGTAGTCCTGGCCTATGCCTGTTAGCATTCTGTCTAAACTCCATCCCCACAGGCCTGGCCCACTATAAAGGGGCTGCTTGCCCCCTCCTCTCTCTCTTGATTTCCTGCTCTTTCTTTCTTGCCTTCTTGATCTCCCTCTGTCCCCTCTCCCCTTCCTCTTTCCTCCTTCCTTTCCCACTCCACATGCTCATGACCGCCTCCCCTGCCACTCTCTCTGCCTCTCTCTGCCTCTACTACCCTCTTAACTCCCCTTCCCATGTCCTGAATAAACTCTATTTTATACTATACTGTCATATGGCTGTGGCTGGTCCCTCATGGGGAAGGAATGCCTCTGGCATGGGCCCCCTGAGACATCTCCTTCCCTCATACCTTACCACACCACCCACAGAACATATCCCCTATCTCTTTATCTTTATATTTGTATAAACACATCACCTGTGGTTCCTACTTCATTCTCTGCTCTGCCCAGGACTCGGGTCACACGTTTGGGAACAGTTGAGAAAGTACTTTTTGATCTGCAGTCCTATTTCTATTGAAGGCTGGTCATTTCCTTCTGTGGGTGCTCTAAATCCTGGATAACAAATGAGGACAAGAAAACTTGCCTGCTTTCTAGTTTATTCCATGTGTGGCTTGAGTCAAGCTAGCCTGCTTGCTGAATTTTAATTTCTGATTCTGTCAAGTGGGCAGTTGAGAGGGATTTGAAATTATGTTTTAGTGGTGGTGCTTGAGCCTGGATTTTTAAGGGCAAGAGGAATGTCATCACTGTAGGGAGAAGATGAGGGTGGGAAAGAGGTTATAGGTAAAAAGTATTTGAAGGAGTTGGTCCTAGTGTGCCATCTTGAAGACAGAGCAGGAATGAAGGCATTCAGTAAAGTAGGTGGGATAAAGTTGGTAGTGGTGAGATCTGAGGGTAGTGTGGCACAAAGCAATAGGGATGGCTGAGGGTTGCACTGGAAGCCACTTCTAGGCAAGGGGCAAGAGGACAGAGGCCTGGTTCTAGGAAGGAATCCTTCTGGCTGTCTTTATCACATTTTAGCCAGAGTACAGGAGATGCCTTCTGCTTGTTTTTCTCTTAATCCTATGAATAAGAGTTGTGGAATTCCCATTTCTCACATGAGCAAGCTGAAGCTTTAAGGCTAACTCCCAGCAGGCAAGTGTCCTATAATATTCATGCCTTTGTTCTGTTTTTATTTTGAGATAGAGTCTCCTTATATATAGCCCAGGCTGGTCTTGAACACATGATCCTCCTGCTTTACCCTCCTGAGTGCTGAGATTACAGGTATGCACTACTTGGATTTACTAGTCATGCTTTTAAATAATAGTTATGCAACCTGTAGGCAGAAACAACCTCACCCACCCCCATGCCTATGGTGGCACCCTCATGTCCTTTCTTTTCTTCTAAGACCTAACCAGAGGGCTACCAGCAAGGAGGAGCCAGTATTCTAACAGTGGTATTTGTGTTACAGGCTTAGCTGTGGGAGAATCTGATGAGCTGTTGGGTGACATGGACCCAAAAGAAATGGAAATCAAGTGGCTCCATTCTCCACTGGTGAAAATAGCAGATGCTATTGAAAATAAATCCACCGTGTATAAGGTATCTCTGCACATATTCATGGCAGCTGTCTCATGTACAGGGTTCTGGGAAGGAGCCAGTTCCTTCTGTGTATCTCCCCAGGGGTGGCGAGGTATGAGTCGCTCACATACTTCCTATGGACTTGTAGATGCTTGACCTGGTGTTTTGTGGCCAGACAGTGACATGTCTAAGGAGCTCTTTCAAGCAAGCTTTCCCAGCCCTGGTTCTAGTCCATATCACAGGCATCACTACCTTACTCACCCAATTATTCAATTAGCAGATGACTCTTTTCCGTTGACTAGTATTCAGAATCCCATACACTGTTAGTCACCAAATCCTATAGCTATTCCTTACCATATTTCTTGAGACATGGTCAGAATTTCTCATCTCTGTGATTCCTGTAATCCTAGAGTATGCTTCTAGGCCTCAACTTACCTGGACATGCTCTCCATGGTTTCTTTTGTTGCTGTTTGAGACGGGGTCTCATGTAGCCAGGGCTGGCTTTGAACACCTGATTCTCCTGCCTCCCAGCTCCTCAGTGCTGAGATTACAGGTATGCATCATGCCTGGCTATTCTGTGGTTCTAGTGTGAACCCGTCGGTTCCCATGCTAAAATACCTTTCCCTGGCTTGCTATATAACACCTGCACAGCACCGTGTGATTCTGTTCTGTTGTTGTTATTCTCTATGTAACAGCTCTGATGTAGACCAGGCTGTTCTCAGATTCACAGAGATCCACTTCCCTTTCCCTCTGCAAAAGGCGTGTTCCTCCATTGCTGGGCCACTCTTGAGTTTTTCCAACATCTTTTTTTTTTTTTTTGGTCACCCATCTCTCCACCTCCAGTTTTCATTTCAGACACATAGAGGGAGTGATTATGGGTGGGCGATAATAATATGAGAAGAGCCTGTATTTAAGTGCCCTAAACTGTACTACTTCTTAGTTGGTCAGAGAACCTTTAAGCTCTATCTTGAAGGCTGAGTTTTCTGGGCTCATAATAGGGCTCAAAGAGATGGTATTTGGAGGGAATTGCTAGTGCAACTAGGTGACTGGAGTAGAGGTTGAAACAGATGAATCTGGAGTCTCAGCACAGAATGCATACCTTAAGTTTGATTTTGACCCTTAAGGGAACAGAAAAGTGTTGATGGTTGCCTGTTTTCATTCCTGGGTCAAATCTCTCTAGTTTTACATATTGAAATAAAACATCTTAACTGGGTAACATATGCTTATTACTTAAAATTGAGAATGGACTGAAGGCTGCACAATGAAAAGTCTCTTATTTTTGTCCCCCACTCACTCTGTTCCCTCTTTGGAGACAGTCACTATTATCAGACTTTGGGATGTCCTTTCAGACCTATCTTGTATTCATTCACACACACACACACACACACACACACACACACACACACACACACAC
>JANHMN010000005.1:106494436-106531209 GCA_030674055.1 Rhabdomys pumilio
CACACACACACACACACACACACACACACACACACACACACACACACAATTAGTTTGAGAACCATTTTTTAATTTGAGACAGGGTAGACCTGGCTGTTCTGGAACTTACTATGTAGACCAGGTTGGCCTCGAACTCACAGAAATATCTACCTGCCACTACCTCCCAAGTCTGGGATTAAAGGTGTGTGTGCTGTATGCCAGGCTGAGATAAATATTTTTGTCAGTGCTGGGGATTGAACCCAGGGTCTCTTATATACTAGGCAAGCCTTTTACTACTGAGCCACATCCAGCCCCAAGTAACTATTTTAACTAAAATAGAGGAAGCTTTTCCCATTGTTCTCTACTTAGTTCACTTACATTTTTTTTTAGTGATTACTTCAAGACCTCTTATTTTTCATGGTGACATAATATCTGGAAATATTTAACAAACATCTCTTGTTGCCATGCCAGTGAATGAGAATAGTCATTTGGAAAGAAAGGGGTTCAGGTTGGCCAGGGAGGAAACTCACTTCTAATCAGTATGCTGTAGAAGGTAATGTGTGAATGTGTGTAGTGGCAGGATCACACTATTCCTATCTTCACGTAGTGCTAGAAGTTTCCCATGTCTAAAAGAATCTACAGACCTGTCTATTTAAGGCTTCCTTCCAAAATAATATTTTTCACTGAGCCATAAACCCCTGGATGTAGTATATTTCTTAGAAACTGACAGTAGTCTCCCATTTTTGTGCTACAAGTTCCAGATTCTATCCAAGACCCTCAACAGACCTCTCCATTACACAACTCCCAAGAAATACTGTATGAGTATGCTACCATGCCTGCCTGCCTTGACAGGATCTTCATTGTGGAAATACTGTAGAGTGTACTTCCATAAACTAAGATGCTTATGGCAGGCCAGTGTCACATATGTGACCCATTGTTGCCTGAATCATGTGTATGTGACTGTGTACTTCCTTAGGTGGCTGTATATTTATGTCAGATTGGTACATGATAGATAGGAAATGCTCTGTTAATATTTGCTTTTACTACTCACATATACCCACCACACAGATACCTTCAGTCTGCCCCGATGGGTAGACAACATGCTTTGGGTTAGGTTTAGCCTAGTTATTTACCAAAGGTGGAAGTAAGTCTAACATTTCTTTGTTCCCAGGTTTGTCCCATATAGCTGGGCCCAAAGTAGGTGTTAAAAGTCCTACCTGAGTAAGGCCTAGAAGGCTTACTTCAACAAAGTATCATTATACTAGCAGTTGTCACTAATCAAGTAAATACTTCTTTCTGTTTTTTTTTTTTTTTTGGTGGTGGGGGGGTGGGAGACAGTCTCTGTAGCCCAAGCTAACCTAGAACTCATCCGTCTATTCTAGGCTGGCCTTATGCTTATGTCAATCCTGCCTCAGCTTCTTGACTGCTAAGATTACAGGTGTAAACCATTACTGCTTCCTTTCCTCTTTCAACATCTTGTAAAAGTCTTGTAGCCAAGGTGGTGGCGGCATAACCTTTAAGCCTTCTGAGCACTCCAGAGGCAGAGGCAGAGGCAGGCTTATTTCTGCGAGTTCAAGGCCAGTCTACAGAGTGAGTTCCAGGACAGTCAGGGCTGTTAAACAGAGGAACTGTCTTGAAAAACAACAAAAAGCCTTGCAAGCTACCCGTTGGGCATCTTGTACAGATGAACAAATTGAGGCTAATGGGCTCACTATGCATCAGTTAGAATATGGTGGAGCCATAATTGGCTCCAGATTTCTTCTTACCCATCCCTATATTTGGTTTCTCTGTAGGAGTGTTTAGAGATTAAGACTCTACCATTATTATTTTTCTTCCCAGATTGGAAATACGACTGGATATTGTACCAAACCAAGCCGTAATCAGATGGGGTGGCCTAAACGCAATGTGGACCACCATTGCCCCCAAAATAACCCTGTAATAGAGGTCAGCTCTGTGGACCGCCGCCCGATGTTGCAGAAGATCCTGGAGACAGATCCACTTCAACAAGGCCAGGCTCTGGCATCCGCCTTGAAGAATAAGAAAAAAATGCAGAAGCGTTCAGGTAGGGATACCTGACCATTCCTGTGCTCTGGAAAATTGGGGCTGATTGGGGCTAGGATTAAGGACTTTTGAATAAGCATTTCCATATGTCTTATCTCCATGGAAGAGTTGGGAGAGATGGGGTTAGGAAACTCATGGACTGGCAAGTGGTTCTCAGAATTTTAGCTTGTATCAATGTTACCTGAAGTGTTTGTTAAGTCAGAACTTTGGAGCCTACACTTGTAGAACCACTGACCTTGTCTGTGTATCATGGTTCCACATTTCTTGGGAGCTTCCTGTCTGTTAAGTAGAATGCATACTATCGTTTGTACTCTGTAAATAGGCAGTGCTTCCAAAACCCAGAGGATGCACAATAAAATCTTAAGGCTTTTTGTCATAGGCAGCTTGCCCTTCTTAAGCAGATATATGGAGAAGTCATGCGCTCTGAGTTTTCTTTTCCACACAAATGCTTGGCACTGAGCATACAGTTTTTGTTTCAGAGTTTCTCCATCCTGTATCTTAGAAATATTTCCGCATCACTATACAAAACAATTTCATCTCTTTGCATTCATTGGAGTCCTTTGTGTAGTTGACCCCTTGAGGGTTTCAGGTTACTTATAGTAACCTCCATATCTGTGGCTTCTATACTACAGATTCAATTAAGTGGAAATATAAAACATTCGGAAGAAATTGCATTTCTTAGGGGCTGGAAAAATGGCTCAGTGTTAAGAGCCCTTGTTGCTCTTGCAGAGGACCCAGGTTTGGATACTAGTACCCACATATGACTCAAAAGTGTCTGTAACTCGAGTTTTAGGACATCCAACTCTTCTTCTGACCTCTGCAGACACTTAGCATGTGGTTCACATACATATACATAAAAATGATTTTTTCAAGACAGGGTCTAACTATGTAGTCCTGGCTGTCCTAGAACTCACTGTGTAGACCAGGCTGGCCTCAAATTCACAGAGATCTGCCTGCCTCTGCCTCCTGAGTGCTAGGATTAAAGGCATGTGTCACTACACCTGCCTAAATACATTTTTAAAGTTAAAATAGGTGCAGGCTGTGTTCCTTGTCATTATTTCTTGAATGACAGTACAGCAGCTGTTTCATAGTGTTTGTATTATATTGAGTATGATAAGGAATCTTGTTATGCAGGAAATTGTGTGTAGGTTATATGAAGATACAGTATTTGTAGTGAAGCTATGGCTTTGTTATCTTCCATGGTTACTGAGCAGTAACAAAACAGTTTTCAGTGCATTAATAAAAGTAAGTACTCTTACACCTCAGTATCGGTGGTTACAATATAAAAATGTAGGCAGTGTTGGTTGACTCTGTCATCTTTTCTTTTTAGCTAGGTCATATTTTATAGCTATCTTGTTCTGTCCTGGGAATCCAAGGGTGACTTGCCCTTAAACTCCAAGTCTTGTTAGGGAGCAGAGAGGAGACAAAACAAACAGTGGCAGTGTAGAACGATAACTCTGAGGGCACACACAAAAGCACTTCTAAGGAGCTTAGCCCAGCTTGGAGATAGGACCGATCAGCAGAGGGTTCCTGGAGAAGTCTCAGGGAACCCGGAGGAATAAGTGTATCTTGAAGATGAGACTGAGTGGTAAGCATTCAAGTTCAAAGCTAGTACTAGTGTGCAGTCCTTTACTGTGAGCGATTGTTTGGGGGTGGGTTGAGGTAATGGAGCAGTGCTAAGTTCACACAGTAGAAGAAAATTACTAGTTTAGTACTGAGAAGACACAAAAATACTTGGAATCCTTCGAGTCTGAAACCATGAGAAAGAAACTATGCTGGGGTAATCACTTATAGGTGAATGGATCTCCCTGTGAGGTGACAAGTTTAACGGCCCATCGGTTTTGTTAAATGATTAGATGTGTAACTGAGCTAGTTGGGAGGTTGGTATGGGCCAAGTTAGTGATAAGCTGACTGTGGCAGGCCTGTTGGCTAAGTCAGATACCCAAAGATTGCCTGTATTTCTCCATCTACAGATAAAATCGCCACTAAGTTGTCTGACTCCATGATGTCTATGCTTGACCTCTCTGGCAACTCCGATGACCGTGCTGATGATTGAGCAGCTGACCTTCCCCTCATACTGCAAGTACTGCTTCCTGTGGGATGGGAGAATCCAGATGCCTTTCTATTCTCCCTGATGTACTTACATAGTAGAACACCTCCGTATCATGTATCTTCTGCTGTAGTGCCCTCCATTCTTATCAGAAGTCTGGAGCTGCCAAACCCCAGTACCCTCTACTTAATCCTTCCTGTCTTTGGAAATGACTTTGTGTTTGTTTTCGTGGTGCCAGGAATTGAACCTAATAGGTCCTCACGCATGTTAGACAACCATTCTAGTACCAAGCTATAGTATTATCATCACCATCCATCATTATCATTGGGGAGTCTGCTTACTCAACCTCCCAAGTACTGGGATTACAGGCTTTTGCCAGCATTCCCAACTCCCACTGTGTTTTACAAGGTAAATAAAATCAGTAGACTCTTGGCATGGTGGCAACATACCCTGACACTTAGGAGACTGGAGCTAGGAGGACTGTAAGTTATGGGCCAGCCTGAACTATCTAGCAAGACCCCTTTTCAACAAAACATCCTAAAACAAAGAGTCCAGCTGGGCATATACCTTTAATCCTAGCACTCTTGAGGCAGAGGTAGGTGAATCTCATGAGTTTCAGGCCAGCCTGCTCTACTGAGGAAGTTCCAGGACAGCCAGAGCTGCATAGAGAAATCTTGTCTCAAAAAAATGAACAATAAAACAACAGAAAGAATTTGTAATTATTAAAAAAAGCAAATAAGCAGAGTCTAATTGCTGACAGTGTACCTTGCACTCTAAATTCCTGTGTCCTACCCTGTGAGTTAGGCTGAAAAGGTTAACCTCTTGGACAGGTAAATGCTCTAAAGGCTAGACTGCTGAGAAATCTGTTGATGGTGGCAGTGGCGGCCGAGGTGGTGGTTCTCCCTGCATGAGTGATCCTCTTCGTTTTTATCACCCTACAAGATCTCAGTGCCAAGGGTCTTGCCTATGGTATTTTCCAAATCAATAGGTAGGTCCTCATCTGGGTAGTGTAGGAGTAGAAGACAGTGGTGAGTCTTCTGTCTCTGGAAGTGTCTGGGAATAAGGTAGAGGATGAAGGGTCTAGAAGGGGTTTACCTATCACAGTAAGTTGGGAAGCCATTGGCTGCAGTATGTTCAGGAAATGTAGACCATACCTGGTTTCTGGACGGCTAGGCATGAGCACAAACTACTAAACTCTGAGGATCCAGTTACCACCTTTAACCTTCAGGAAGGGGTTAAGGCTCAGAAAGCTGACAGAATGTGCTCATGTCAACATGAAGTGGTACTGTGCTAGGTTTAAAACTTGAGTCTAATTCAAATCTTATGCTAACCTTTTGGTTTGCATTATTTTGTCTTTTTCAACAAAGGAACACCACTCTGGTGTTTTCTGTTGTCATGTGTTTAAAATATATTTTCTCTACTCTGTTTTTAAAACAACGGTAGTATTTTATGAAAAATTATGCTTTCTAAGTCTCTTTAAGTGATATCTAACTTAATTCACTGATAATCATGTTAAGTTTTGGTAGACAATAATGTATTAGAAATAAAAGCATCTAGATTCTTGGAAATATAATCATGTCATACTAAAATAGAGCTAAAACCAGGTGGGTGGCTCACGCCAGTACTCTGACACTCAGAATGCTGAAGCGGGAGATGCCTGTGAAGCTGAGTCCAGCCTGGGCTGCAGAGCAACAGGCAGTCTCAAAGCAAAACAAAATAATGTGGGACTCTAGACATTCTAACTTGAGTGTATCTCAAGGTGGGGGATAGCGTGTGCATGCACACAGAGAGGGTCTTCCCCATATAACCCAGTGTGGTCCTGAACTTTTTTAGCCCCCTGATTAGCTTCCCAAGTGCTGGGATTGCAGGTGGTTGCTATCATGCCTAGCTATTTATTCTTAAAACAATTTCTTGGGTGTTTACTCTTCCCTTAAAAAAATCATTTTTATACAATAAATTTCATCCATTATGATTTTAAGTTCTGTAAGTTTGGACACCTTTTAACAGCAGTGGCCTGCCACCATAATCAAGATAGAGAATTTTTGTGACTTTGTCCCCAAACTTGCTGTGTCCCCTTGTAGTATAGTCCTGCCCCCATCCTTAGATTCTAGCAGGCACAGACCTTTTTCCTGTTCCTTAGTATGAATGTCGTAAGTCACACAGGGACTTATTTTATGGCATTAAGCTTTTAACTTTTTCCCTTTAAACCTTACATTCAAGTTAGATGCAGTTGTATGAAGATGAGTAATCATTAGCATAGGACAGAAGAATTCTATTAGCCTCCCCTCCACCATTCCTAGTATTTTATAGTCAAATCTTGTTCTCTCCCTGACAGTGACTGACTTGTGCTTTCACTTTATGGCTTGTCTTTTGAAAAGAGTTGTAAGTGGAATTTAATAGTATGTAACTTTTGAGAATAATGTGTTATAAATTATAGATTTGAGATCCATTATCACTGGATATATCAATAGTTTTGACTTCTGTTTCATATGCTATTGTGTGGATGTCTTACTGCTTATTCAACCCCAAGTTGGATGACATTCTTTACAGTTGAGGAGGAAGTTGTGAATAAAGCTGCTATAAAACCTTGTGTGAGGCTGTTTTCATTTCTTTGGCATTACTACCTACAGTTGGATTGCTGCAGTGTATGGTAAGCATATGATTGACATTCTAAGAAACTGCTAAACTTCTTTGGTTTTTTTTTTGTTTTGTTTTGTTTTGTTTTTGTTTTTGTTTTTTTTGTTTTGTTTTGTTTTTTTTTCCGAGACAGGGTTTCTCTGTGTAGTCCTGGCTGTCCTGGAACTCACTCTGTAGACCAGGCTGGCCTCGAACTCAGAAATCCACCTGCCCCTGCCTCCCAAGTGCTGGGATCAAAGGCGTGCGCCACCACTGCCCCGCCTGGCAACTTCTTTGTTTTTTAATGTACATGAAAAAAATATTACTTTGCCTGCATGTGTGTCTGTGTACCACATGCATGGTTTTGGTGCCCACAGAGGCCAGAAAAGATGTCAGATCCCATGGATTGAAATTATAGATGGTTGGTTGTGAGCCCCTGTGTGGTTTCTGGGAGCTGAACTTGGATCCTCTTCAAAAGCAAAGTGATCTTAACTGCTGAGCCATTTCTCTGCCTTCTAACATAACTTTTAAAATTCATGTGTAAAACATTAGTTTTCATTTTGACATTATACACATGTACATGTGTGCACACTCACATATGTATGTATATTTACATGCATACACATACACATTACCCACCTGTTGATGGATATCTTGGTTGGTTCATTAGCTTGTCTTTTGTAAACAGTATAGCAATAAACATGAATGTGCAGCTCCCCCTGTGCTCGATTCCTTCAAGTATATATTCAAGAATTAGTATAATCGTTTTGTATGATAGTTGTACTTTTTAAAGGTTTATATGTGTGAGACTGAATACCATATGTGTGGGGCATGCCTGTGATGCCAGAACACATCAAATTCCTTGGAGCTGGGGTTACATTTTCCTGGTGATGGCCATTCTGACTGGGATAAGATGGATTCTCAAAGCAGTTTTAAGGGGCTATTTCGAAACCCTGTTGGCTAAGGATGATGAACATTAAAAACAATATTGCCAATTGCTATTTCTTCAAAAATCTTTTCATTATTTTTTTTTTGAGAACTTCATACATGCACTGTCAGATACATACTTGGCAAAGGTTGACATTCTGTGGGCTGTCTCTGCTGATGCACAGAAACTTTTTAATTTTATACAATCCCATCTGTCAATCTTGGGGAGTTATTTCCTGTTCTCTAGGAGTCATTTCCAGAAAGTCCTTGTATACCTTAAGTGTTCCCCTCCCCTCATGTTTCTCTAGCAGTTTCAGTTTCAGTTTCAGGTCTGACTTTAAAGTCTTTGATCCATTTTGAACTGATTTTTGTAATGGGAGAAAGAGAGAGATCATGTTTCATTCTTCTACAGGCTATCATCAGTACCATGTTTTGAAGAGCTGTCTTTTCTCCAGTGTATATTTTGACAGCTTTGTCAAAGATTAGGTAGCTGTAGGTGTGTGCGTTTATTTCTGGCTCCTTTATTCTGTTCCATTTGTCTGTGTGTCTTTGCTAACCCATTTCCAGTGTGCCACTAACATGGAATCAAAGGCATGCATGTGCTACTATACCCAGCTTATAATTTCCTTTCTGAGGTGCTATGTAGTTTTATCTATCATGTAATAGATAAAAATCATAATCTTAGCACTCAGGAGACAGAGGCAGGTAGATCTCTGTGAGTTTGAGGCCAGCCTGGTTTACAGTTCGAGTTTCAGGACATCCAGGGCAACACAGAGATACTCTGTTGAAAAAAACAAAACCAACCCCACTCTCCCAAAAAAACAAACAACAAACAAAAACACAGAACAACAACAAAAACATATGTTTAAGGTACTTTTTTGTTCTTTACTTTTTTTGAGACAGAGTTTCATGTAATCCAGGTTTGTTGAGGACCGATCTCTGGCTGGCTTGGCTTGCGCTGCTGCTTGGGTCCACGGGGACTTAGTCTCGAAGAATGGAGACAAGGCAGAGGGTCCGTAGTCAAGTCTGGTTACTCCTTTATTCCCCTCTTTGACTCTTCTACTAACGCATATTCACTCTTCACTCATATTGCTCTTAACTGTATTGACTCTCATTGACTCTTAACTCTATTACTGTATATATATTCTTACAAGGAAATCCTGGGTATTTATAAGCACATGCAGGTTAGAACACAGGTGAAGACATTTTACCATGTGCACTATGCAGCTGGGGTCACTAAACAGCAAAACAAGCTATGTGGGATAAACAAGATATTTGTTAGAGTGTGCTCAGCTGTTGTAGGCTGCTGAAAAACCAAGTCTCATGTCAGGGTAAATGGTTCCAGATGGCTGCAAAGATGATAGCGGCTTTCTAGCCACTTTCTGCTTAAAGTCGGCTCCCTACACAGGTTGGCCTTGAATTTAGAGATAGTTTATCTTTTTGATGTAAACAGTCTAAGTAGGGTTGAATATCACATAGATATGTATTTTTAGTTTTGGGGCAACTACCATTCTGTTTATGTAATGACTGTACTACCTTATTATATTCCCACTAAAAGTGTATAAGAGATCATTTTAGGCTAGAGAAATGGTTCATCAGTTAAGAGCTCCTGGTCTTCCAAAGGGCCTGGTTTTCTTCCCAGAACCTCCATTGGAAACAACCACTCCGGCTCCAAGGGATCTGATGCCCTCTTCTGGCTTCCTTGAGCACTTGAACTCATATGTGCACATCCCTGCCCCCCAGTTTTAAAAATAAAGTTAAATCTTAACTTGGAAAATGAGTTTCTTTATTTTTGTATCCTCTCTAAAACTTGTCTTTTGACAGTTTTTTTCCCTTGTTTTTTGAGACAAGAGTCTTTCTGTGTGGCCCAAGCTTGTCTTAAACTCTTAACAATCCTTCTACCTCTGCCTCTAGAGTGCTTGCATCACAAGGGTATGCCGCTATGTCTGGCTTCTCTCACCTTTTTTGTAGTATCCATCCTAATATGTGATATCCTATTGTGACTTTGATTTGGCATCTCTTTATTATAGATGTTAGTATACAGGTGAAGACATTTTGCCACGTGCACCATGCAGCTGGGGTCACTAAACAGCAAAACAAGCTATGTGGGATAAACAAGATATTTATCAGAGTGTGCTTCAGCTGTTATAGGCTGTTGAAAAACAAGTCTCTATCAGGGTATATGGCTCCAGATGACTGCAAAGATGATAGCTGCTTTCTAGCCGCTTTTTGCTAAAAGTCGGCTCCCAACAAGTGGTTTAGTCTATGGGAGCTCTGAGAGCTCTTGTTGGTTGATATTATTGTTTTTCCTATGGGGTTGCAATCCCCTTCAGCTCCTTCAGTCCTTCTCCTAACTCTTCCATAGGAGTCCCTCACCTCTGTTCAATGTTCGGCTGTAAGAATCTGCATGTGTCTCTATCATCTGCAAATAAAGATAGTTTGACTTCTTCCTTTCTAGTTTGATTTCCTTGATCTCCTTTGCTTGACTTTCTGATCTAGCTAAGACTTCAAGTACTATATTGAATAGGTCTGGAGAGAATGGACAGCCTTGTCCTGTTCCTGATTTTAATTGAAATGCTTTGAGTTCCTCTCTGTTTAGCGTGACATTTGCTGTGTGACTTTTTCCCATTGAGCCATCTCACAGGCCAGTGTCTGCCCCACCCTTCCAGTTTCTATTGATTATTTTTTCCTGCCTATGAATCATACCTTCTTACTATTTTTATACCTTATAATTTTGTGTTGAAAAGTACAAATTCAAAAATATACAATATGCTGGGTGTAGTGGTATATGTTTTTAATCCCAGCACTTGGAAGGCAGAAGCAGGCTAATTTCTGTGAGAGGTCAGCCTTTTCTACATAGCGACTTCTAGGAGTCATGGCTACATAGTTAGACCCTATCATATACAAATTTTTAAATAAAATATATGGCAGGTTTTATAATCTGGTTTTTCTCTTTCTGGTATATTACTGTTGGTTTTTTGGTTTACTGTCTTTTGTGAATTATTGTTTGAGGGCATGAGTTCTGAGACAGGATTAGTCTGTATAATTTGACTGTCTAGGCTGGCCTTGAACTCAGATCCAACTGTCTCTGCCTCTCAAGTGCTAGGGTTAAAGGCATGTACTGTGTAGGGCCGTGAAAGGGGTCTTGGTTTCTGGTAGAAGCACTGGCTGGAAGTAGCCCGGAGACCCTGCAAGGGACAGGCATCTATTCCTCTGTGCTCCCAGAATCCAGGCTCCTAACATGTGACATGGAACTCCATTAACCTATGCTGTTCAATCATGTAGAATGCAGCCCCTCCCAAATGGCACAGGTAGAGGGAGTGACTACAGGCCTCAGCCTCAAGAGATTTATGTACTAATGAGATACCTGATGTCCAGAGGGCGGAGCCAATTAAGCATTTTTCCCCAGCCCCCCCCCCTTTCTCCCTCCCTATTTAACTCAGGTCTGTCCTGAGTTTGGGGGGGTGGTGTGCACATCCAGATTCAACCATCATCTGTCATGCCAATAAAGCCGTTTTGGAAACTCAGACTTTCTCGTGTCATTGGGGCCGAGCCATGAGGAACTGTAGAGAAGGCCTTTAATGAGCCGCTGTAGCCACAGCACCATGCCTAACTTCCCATCTGGAGGAACTTTCTGCATTCCAGCCACCTTACCCACAGTACTGCTGCCACCACCACCTGGGTTTTGAAATAATTTTGTAAGCTCATCATTTGTCATGTGTGGCCACTGCAGGTTCTCCTTGGTGGTTTAACAAAGTGGTCTGCTAATGGCTGCCCATAGGTCTCCTTAAGTGGCTGTCATTTCCAAGCTCACCCATCTTTTGCTGAGGCACACATTTTTCCTTGTAATGCAGCTCTGCCATAGGTTCTACTTCTCTGGTTTCAGTCACATATGGGGTTTATGGTGCCCTCATTGTTCATCAGTGTGCATATCCCTATGTATGAGCACAGCCCTGGGTAGCATGGAACATTCTAGATTGCTGGAAATATGTTGGAGTTTTCGAGGATTCTATGGACATCCCATTTCTCAGCATTGCCACATATGTTTTGGAAGCTGCTTACTTACTTCTTTAAAATCTTACTAGGAATTTTAGGTTTGGGTAGAAATAACACCAAACAAATTCATTTGTTTTAGATAGTTGCCTTTTTAAGGCCCAAGGTCAAAGCTACCTTCTCTACATGGACACAGCCTCAGCTGTTGTTTAGTAGGCCAGTCCTTACAAAATCTTCCTGTCCATCAGTCTGCCTCCTAATTTCATCTGCAAAGATGGTGGATTGTGTGCAGCTGGTGCAGAAGGCTGAGCAGGCCACAAAGAGACGGGTGCAGCCTCATGCTGTGTAAGAGAACACTCCTCTCCAGCTGCAGCCTTTTGTCTGGGATACAGCGTCCTGTCTGTTTTCTGCCCTTTCCCCACTTCCACAGAAAAGTGAGAGATCTGTATCCATAGCAACCCAGTGATGTCACACACAGTGACACAGAGTACAATGAGTCTGAGGTCTGGTAGGAAATTTACAGATGACATTTGTTCAAGATAATATCGAAAAGAGCTGATAAGCTAGGGAGAATGGAACACTTCATCTACCAAAATTAAAAGTTTCATTTCCTTTAGAGATGCACTGATGTCCAGATGTCCCTTACTCACTGGTTCTGAGATGTCTCAAAGAAGGCCTTAAGGTACCTTTACATTTAAGCATTCATTGATTTTATTTCATTTTATTTTGAGACAAGTCTCATCAAGTAGCCCTGGCTGACCTGGAGCTCACAATGTAGCCCAGGGTGGCTTTGAACTCACAGAGATCTGCCTCCTTTACCTCTCAGATGCTGGGATTGTGGTGTGTATTACCACACCCAGCTCATCTCATTTATTTGAATATTTATATATATAAAGACTGCATGCAGCAAGCCTTTCCAAACTTGACGATAATATATGTCTCCATTTAGTGTAAGTCTTTGATTTCACTCTTCATTTTATTGTGGATTTTTGTAATTTCTTTTCTAACATTGGAGGTGAAAGCCAGGGCCTTGCTTGTTAGGCAAACGTTCTATACTGAGCTATACCCCAGCCAGCTGGTATCTCTTTTTTGGGGTGTGTATGTGAAAGTCTCAGTTGATTTCTCAGACAACATGTATTTCTCTTGCCTCAGCTTCCTGAGGAGCTAGGATTACAGGCCTGAACCATCCATCAGTCTTGACTTAGTTTGTAATATAAGATAAATCGTTTGCTTTTGTTCTTTAAGATTAGGGCTCACTACATAGCCTAGGGTGTTCTGTAACTCATTATGCTGCTTATGGTGACTCTGAACTTATGATCCCCCTGCCTCAACTCCCAAGTAATGGGGTTATAGGCATGCACTATCATGTCTAGTACCATTTTGCATTTTAAAAGCATATGAACCCTGTACGTGTTTTGTTTGATTCATTTCTAAGTGTTTAGGGTTTTTTTGAGCTGAAATAAAGATTGCTTTAATTTTAGTTTCTACTTTTTCATCAGTGGCATATAGAAATATAATTTATGTTTTTGTTGAGTCTTGACCTGTTTTGTTAGCTGTTTCATTAGTAATAGACTATAATGCATATTCTACTCCCATTGCATGGTGTAGCCTATATTTATGACTTCCTGTTGATTGATTGTGGGCTACTGGGTTCTTCTATAGAACATATAGAACATATAGAGAATATACATATTCTATTTAATTATTTTATCAATTGTTAAAAGAAGGGTCTTAGACTATTCAGCTCTGCTGGAGAGATGATTCAGCAGGTGAAGGTGCCTACTATCAAGACTGATGACTCAATACTCATAATGGAAGGAGAGAAACAGTTCTAGTAAGTTCTCTTCTCTACACATGTCATGGTGTGTGTATGTGTACATAATAAACGTAAAAGAGAATATTCAATTCTAATTGCAAATTTGTCTGCTTTTCTTTTGAACCTTCTACATTTTTGCAATTTTTACAGTTTTGTTGTTTGATGCATACATACACACATACATACATACATAGGATTGTTACTTTTCTTATGAATTGTTTTTTGGGAGGTTTAAGAATGATAGATATTTTATTTTTCTCTCTGTGTATATATGTGTGTATGCGTGTGTGTATGTGTATGTGCGCGAATGTATGTGTGTGTACGTGTGTGTGTGTGTGTGTGTTCGTGCGTGCATGTGTGTGTACGTGTGTGTGTGTGTGTGTGTGTGTGTGTGTATGTGTGTGTTCATGTGGAGATTAGAGGTCAACCTCCTGAGTCATTCCTTAGGAACTACTCATCTTGTTTTTCCAGACAGGATCTCTCACTAGGACCAGGGACTCACCAATTAGGTTAGGCTGGCTGGCCATGGAGATCTGGCCCATAAAATACTGTTTTGTATTTTATTTGTGAAAAACTTTGGATGTATAGAAAGATTGCAAATACAGCAGGGTCCCATGTGTTCCATATCCTATTCCTTGTGTACGGTCCCTAGCATGAGTCAGGAGAAAGGGATGTTGATTACTAGTCACAACCATTCCAGCCTTTTCAGCTTTCCCCAGTTGTCTCCATTGATGTCTTCTTTCCTGTCTAGGACCTAGCAATACACTGATGATTCCTCTCCTCTAGGAGGGACAACTAGGTCCCGGTGATATTCCTAGTCTTGTGTTCTTTATAATTTGATAAGAGGTATAGGTTTCAAAGAGAGAAAGCTTGGGCCTCTTTCTGTAGCCACCAAGTTTGCCCCTGACATGCCCATTTGAGTCACCTCCACAGCTTTCTCTGAGCTGGCCCTAAGTCAGAGTCTTTTTTGATTTATTTATTTTGATTTATTTATATTATTTATTTATATTTTAATGTATCCACTCATTCCACATCCCTTTGGCCTTACTTCAGAAAGCCCACTTTTATTATCCTTCAACTCCAACCAGTCTGTGTCTCCAGGATTTGTCACTTGGGTCCTTCTAGACACTGAAAACATATAGCACAGCATTTACTGTTTCCATAAGCTTTAACATGTAATTGCCACCACAACCTTAGGGTGTCACAAAGGTGCCACAGAGGAGAAAACTGAGGCAAAACAACTCAATCAAGATAATACACTCTGGAGAGCAACAGTACCAACCAACCAGAGCTCCAGGGTCTAAACCACCAGCCTGGGAGCACACATGGAGGGACCCATGACCCCAGCTATATATTTAGGGGAGAATGGCATTGTCCGGCATAGGTGGGAGAGGAGATCCTTGGTCCAGTGAAGGCTGGATGCCCCAGTGTCGGGGAATTCGTGAGTGGGGAGGTAGGGAGGTGGGAGTGGGGGGTAGGTGAGGGCATATCCTCATAGAAGCATGAGGAGGGGGGATGGGATAGGGAGTTCCTGGGGGGGGGAAGGGGGGCTAGGGGATAAAATCTGAAAAGTAAATAAAATATCCAATAAAAATTTAATAAAAAAGATAACACACTCTCTTTTATTTTGTTGTTGTTGTTTTTGTTTTGGTTTTTTCAAGACAGGGTTTCTCTGTGTAGCCCTGGGTGTCTTGGAACTCACTCTGTAGACCAGGCTGGCCTCGAACTCAAAAAGATCCATCTGCCTCTGCCTCCCAAGTTCTGGGAAAAAAGGCATGTACCACCACACCCAACACCATACTTTTGTTTGTTTTGGATTTTATTTGAAAGTTTCCTTATATATTCATTCTTTTTGTACTGAAAAAAAGAGAAAATATTTTTAATGAAAGTACATATAAAAGTCAATACAATTCCAAAGTTACATATTTAAAGGTGACTTTGATGATTATGATGTCTTTTGTGGCTAAGCATATTCTCTAGATAAAAATTATTTTTTTAACTTTTAAAATGTTTTTAGTTTAAATAATATTACATTACTTCCCCCTCCCTTTTCTCCCTCTAGAGTCTTCCTCAAATCCCTCCTGCAAATTCTCTCAAGTCAACAGCTTCTTTTTTCTTGATTATATTTCTTGGATTGGCTTTTTAAAAAAAGCCTTTGAAGGGTCTTTCTCCCCTAATTTAGAGTTGGTCAGTTTGAAGGACGACAGGATGGTATACATATGTGTGTGTGTATGTAAATATATATTCAGCAGGTTTTCTCTTGGAGACAAAGAGAGAGAACCCATTGAATATGTTTTTGTTGTTTGTGTGTATATGATTTGTATCAGATAACCAATTAAGGGGCTCATTCTTGGGAAAGGCTAATTCTCCTTCTTTGAGTAGTCATTGATTGCCTGTAGTTCTTTTTATAGGGATGGAACCCAGTGAGATTTCCCCCTTTAGTGTTGGCCTATCTATTGATATGGCTTTTGTTTTCTTGGATTTCTTGGATTGGCTTTTTAAAAAAGCCTTTGAAGGGTCTTTCTCCCCTAATTTAGAGTTGGTCAATTTGAAGGAAGACAGGATGGCTGATTGACCCAACTGCTGTATAAACATGTCCTTAACTGGCTTTGAACTTGTTGAGCCAGTCCATCAGTTTGGGAACTGGCAGGAGGAAAAGCCTACAAGGCTTTTGTTTTTAAGCTGTCAGGCTTTTGTCTCAGGTCAGGAGGGTGAGCAGGGAGCCAGCCATGTTGGAAGCTCACCACCTTTATTTCCTAGCTGTCTGCCTACCAGGGAGTCTGTCCAATTCCTAGTCCCCCATCCCTTCTTAGAGGTCACCCTACTGCTGTTAGGGGTTTTGGGCACAGACTCCTAACTGCTTCTGAACTGACTGAAGAGACCATGATGTAGAAGAGGTTTGAGTGTGTCAGAGAAGGGTCAATCTAAGAGGCCATGATAAAACTTAGTAGATAACAAAGATCCGGAACATAAGAATGTCCTGTGATGATATTATGGATCCTTGTTGTGTGTGTGTGTGTGTGTGTGTGTGTGTACAAGGTAGCATGTATAACATGTGAAAAGTGACATTGTTGGTGCCACTAGAATTCCTGGAAAAACAGGATTGGGGCAGTTTTACCCTTATTAGAGGAAGAGAACAGTCAACAAGACCATCCAATGAAATTTTAGCAAGCTTTGTCATAGGCATTTGCAAGGTTGATGACTTTTTGTCACGACTGTACACTACATGATGTACACCATGGAGTAGGCTTGGTTTGAAATGAGAGCTCAGGATACGTTTTATTGGCTACTGTAAGTTCAGAAGTTGGCCATCGGGTCTCCTCAATTACATCATGGTGAATATTAAGAGACAACGTTAATGGGGAAAATTCTTCAGCATTATTAACAGAACTCTTGGTTTAGTAAGGGGAAGGATAATTGTGCAGTGTGCTGTTCTGTATACCAGAGCCCTGTAGAAGGATAAGGTCAGAGAAATGGTCTTCTCTTTCATCTAGATTGACATAAGTTGTGTTTGACAGATCAGAGTGTAACTGTACAATCAGCTGTCAGTGTCAGACTCCTACATTAGGAAGGAATGCCTGGAGACTTGGAAAGATAAGTTAATTAAAACAATTGTTCCTTCGAAGCAAGAGCCTCTGTGTGCAGATGTCATGTCCAATGGGAGTGGACAGTATCGGCCAAACCTGAGTGAGATCCAGATTCCATTTGTTGAGGTTACCACACGACACTAGCATCTAATTGGCAATCTAAAAGAAAATGTGATCCTGTCATGTCTTTTTTTTTTTTTTTTTAAATAGGATTTCTTAGTACTGTCCCAGGGATACCACTCGGATATCCTGAATAATTTCCTCCAAACCTCTGAGTTCCACAGAGTTATCTGGAGCCTACTTTAATCACTGAACTTGGGTGCTTCGGGTACAGAAGGACATATTACAGCCCTGAGAAATACCCTCCCTGAAAGTGATAGTGGGGTCCTTGTTCCATTGTTGGTAAATACAGGGGTTTTTTTTTCTTACTTTGTTTCCTTTTAGATTTGGTTTCCATATTTGAGAAGATAGGCCTGTTTTTCTGAGCCTCAGATAGACATTGCAGTGCTGAAGTGAGTCAGCCTTTTCCTATATCTGGGCAATATATATTTTTATTAAGAAGAGAATCTTTTTTTTTCCTTTTAAATTTTTTATTGGATATTTTATTTACATTTCAGATATTATCCCCTTTCCCCATTTCCCCCCACCCAGGAACCCCCTATTCCATCCCCCCTCCTCCTGCTTCTATGAGGATATGCCCCACCCACCCTCCCACTTCCACCCCCCTATCCACAATTTCTCCCACACCGAGGCGCCCAGCCTTCACTGGACCAAGGACTTCCTCACCCACCTATGCCTGACACTGTCATCCTCCCCTACGTATACAGCTGGGGCCATGGGTCCATCCCTATCTGCTCCCAGGCTGGTGGTTCAGACCCTGGGAGCTCTGGTTGGTTGGTATTGTTGCTCTCCCCATGGGGCCACAAACCATTTCATCTCAAGAGAATCTTTATTGAAAAATAGTTGTCCAAATAACATCTTATATAGTTAAGTAATATTCAAGGACTGCAGTCACTTGAACTGTTAAGGAAACATACTGATCATTTTAATCCTTCCTGATGTGTATTTAAGACCATGTAGGTGGTCAAATCGAAACACTTTCTTTTTACTGTTATTAAATACTGTTATCTTCTCTTTAGCTGGCCTGGATCTCACTGTATACACCACACTGGCCTCAGACTTTCAGTGATCCTCATGCCTCTGCCTCTCAAGTACTGGGTGTGAGCTACCACACCCACCTTAATGATTTTCATTTCAGCTTGCTCTCAGAATGCTTTCTTTCCTACATTTAGGAATGAAATGATACTGGGTGATCCTGCATGTGGTGTTACATGACTGTAATCCCAGTGCTTGGGAGGTAGTGGCAGGCAGATCATGAGTTCAAGGCTAGTTTCAACTATATAGCAAGTTTCAGGTTAAAACATGGATTATATGCGACCCTGTCCCCTAAAACAAAGAACAGTGACTTGCTAGCTTGTATTAATAACATGGTTGTGTTATTTAATCATATGACAATTGATTACTTAGAGATTGAGGGACCTCAGGAATAATCTTGAGATCCTTATGTGGTTTTCCAATGTTCTAAAGGCCATCTCTAGTCCTTTCTACACTTTAGCCACACTTCAGTGGGTTAAAGATAAAATGGTGGACTGTTCATTCTTATGGGTGCATAGTTGTCAGAACACAGTCGAAAGAATGACGCACGATGAGCAATGCCTTGAGGAACTATGAGAGAAGCTCCAGGGGAAAAAAAGGCAGAGGGCCTTTACATGAGGTGCATTCTGTTCCCTGGATTGTCCATGATTTTGTGAATCTTGGGACAAACATTTACATTCAATTTATAGAACATGTCTACTCTTGTTGGATGTCAGAACAGAGCTATAGAACCCAATCTGGTCAATAATGTACCCTGATCCTGGATATGGCCTTCTGCCTTGCTTTTGTGCATTCCCAGATATAATCTATAGTATGCGTCACCAGACATTTGTGTTTAAATTTATCTGTCTTCAGGAAGTTCTGGAAAGGGACTGCTTTGTTAATACTTAGTGTGTGCTTACTGGCATTTATTTACATGTGTTTTTCTGATCATATTTTTCTGAACTTGGGTAGCCTTCCTTGGATTATTCCTTTCTTGGTTACATTTGTGTAAAAAGTACTCTAAAACTGAAGTAAGGTTGTCTACAGCATCAGATGGTGGTTCACCCCATTCTTTCAGGTCCTCACATCTCAGGTCCAGCAGATACGATCTGCACACGTTGGCCAAAAAGTCAACAAGGGGTTGATTCAGGGACCTAAATGAAGAGCTATGACAGGACATGAGGACCCCTGCAGGAGGAAGTAAGCAGGGATTAATATGGGGCTAAAAGTAGGAAGATGGCACCATATGTATGATGAGTTGATATATCATTTCTTTAAAAAGACTAGTGCTGCTATGTCTAAATCCCACCTGGAAGACTGTTGGGATTTAATAACAGAATATAATCTTTAGTTTCCTGAAAAGGCCATCCTAGATTCTGGAGTATGGGATCAAATTAAAGAAAATATTGTAAAACCCCATAGACAAGGAAGAAGTATTTCAATACAATCCTGGGTGACTTGAGTATTGGTTCATATTGAGATACAAACAATTAATGGGGACAAGCCAATGGATTAAGAAAAGTCCATGACAGATTTTCTATGTGAGGATGAGACAGATAATGAAACACACACACACACACACACACACACACACACACACACCCCTTACATGCTAGAAAGAATTTCTTTTTACAGTGTAATGTCATAAAGGACCCAGTGGTGCAAAATCAAAAGCACAACTCTTGGCTCCATTTGAGAATGAGCGGCCCTCATTGTCTGCTCCCTGGCCTGAGTACTATAATGTTAATTGGAGGGCATGGGGGCAAGAGGGAGGTGAGGCATGCCTTTGCTTTCTGGGAGTGAGGACACATGGCATGAGATACTAGATTCTGGAAAAATGATAGTGGAACTTTTGGGAATTATGGGTCAAATCAAGATTTTGTTTCTCATCCCCTACAACTGGTCAAATATCTTATAGTTGGAGAGGCAGAAACTTATTATTACACAACTGGCATATGAGAATGCTAATGTGGCATCCCAGACTCTCATCCATCTCTTTAGAAAGGAGATGTTAATGGTTACATCTGCCTCTGTGCTGATAGTAGGTCTTCCTATACTCAAGGGATAACTCAAAAGTTGGTTGTTATTGCTTTAGAAAGAGCTGAAGAGCTGTTTCTTCTTGCTTTTATTGTATATCATATAGATGATATTCTGCTTTCTACAGAAAATAATAAAATGCTAAAAGATTTGCTTATAAAAATAAATATTAGATTAACCCTTTGTATTCCTCATTTAAAAATTAAAATTTTTGTTAAATACTTCGGATGACTTAACACTAGGTTCTGCTATTTTATGCCCCTGTAAAACATTTAAAAACTAACAATGTTTCTATGCACATTGCTAATCTTTTACAGGAATTTTACCAATAGTTTGATATAGCCCATATCACAGGCATTTCTTATACTGCTCAGGGTCAATCTTTTGTGGGAAGAGCTAACGGACAACTTAAACATTATTTAAAAATAAAGGAGGGGGTAGGGGGTAGTTTGACTATTCTTCAAAATATCTTTTATTTTACATACTTTTTTTTAAAAAAAAAATTTGGCAAGGATGGCCTTACTACTGCAGAATGTTTTGGGGTCCCTCCGAAAAAAATTCAGTGTCATAATTCTTTGGAGAGATGTTATATGTGGCCAATTGAGTTGCCTGGCTCCACTAATTCAACTGAGGCAAGGTTGTGTTTGTGTTTTTTCCCCAGACTGCTGAAAAGCCAGTGTCAATATCTGAAAGACTGACTTGACCTATGGCAGATGGGCAAAGACATTCCAAAGTGTCTGCAAAAGGCTACACCTGAGGAACAGATAGAGAATGGAATGACAGAGTTGTCAAACCCAGGGGACAGAAACTCAGATGAAGAATTTAGTGACTGAGGAAAGAGAGTTGATGAATTCTTTATGGAAGGGTGTGATGGCAAAATGGCTGTTCTTTGTTATGTTGTCTCTGTTGAATGCATCTGTTGCTCTAGAGACACTGGACTTATGTACCTGATCCTCTTGTGCTTCACTTTGTTAATTGGGAAGAGACTAAACATCCCAGTTTATGCCACTGATTCTGAGATCTTGGGTACCCCCGTTGCTAATCATATTGTTCCTCAAGAAAAGATGGTCACTTGCCAATTTAAGTATTGATGCTCAAGGTTTACATGATTAAACAGTAACTATTCAATATTCGAAGTTTGATAAATTGCACTCCTCCAAAGCTTTTATTTTCCATCTTACTGCAGACATTCACTGTTATGGGTATTCCTACACAGTTGAAAACTGATAATGTTCCAATTTTTTTTTGTTTGGTTTTTCGAGACAGGGTTTTTCTGTGTAGCCCTGGCTGTCCTGGAACTCACTCTGTAGACCAGGCTGGCCTCGAACTCAGAAATCTGCCTGCCTCTGCCTCCCAAGTGCTGGGATCAAAGGCATGCGCCACCACCGCCCAGCAGTCCAAGTTTTACTTGTAGGAATTTTAAGAAATTTTATGAAGAATGGCAAATTCAACACATTATTAGAATCCGTTATAACCCATAACGTCAAAAATTTGTAGAACATACACATTCTAACTGTAAGAAACAACTTTTAGGGGCTGGAGAGATGACTTAGCAGTTGAGAGACAGCAATGGCTGCTCTTCTAGAGGACCTAGGTTCAGTTTCCAGTATCCTCATGGTGACTCATAAGTGTCTGCAACTCTTATTCTGGGAGATCTTTCACCCTCAGGGAATCCAGCACCCTCACACAGACATACGTGCAGTCAAACACCAATGCACATAAAATAAAAATAAGTTTATAAAAAAGGGGGCAGGGAACTACTTCCCAAGATATTCCCCTTGCTGTTACCTTATTTACTTAAAACTTTTGCCTCAAGAGGTACCTATTACTTGGGCTTCCTGGGACTTTCAAGATACTGAGCCATGCAGCCATTATCCTGTCCCATATGGTATAAAGAACTAGACAACTGGGTACCAGGATGAAAATTTTCAGGTATTTTCTAAACAGTTGCCTGGAATTTGAGGAGAAGCAATTGCAGAAGGGGATACTCCTCTCTGGTGGTAAAGTACCATGCACAATATTCTTACACTTATCATGTATCTGTTCATACTTCACTTCTCTTAGGATTGCGATGGCTCCAAACAAGAGCAAATAGCTTAACGTTGAAACAAACAAAAAAGGGGGAGATATCGGAACGCAGACGAAAGAATGACGCACGGTGAGCAATGCCTTGAGGAACTGTGAAAGAGGCTCCAGGGAAAAAATGCAGAGGACCTTTACCTGAGGTGCAATCTGTTCCCTGGATTGTCCATGGACATGATTTTGTGATTCCTGGGAAATACATTTACATTCAGTTTAAAATAAAGCATTTTCATTCATGGTGGGCATCAGATTATAGCTATCATACCAGAACCCAATCTGGTCAGCAGTACATCCTGAACCTGGATATGGCCTTCTGCCTTGCTTTCGTGCTTTACCAGATATAATCTATAGTATGCGTCACCAGGCAGTTGTTTTTAAATTTGTCTGTCTTCAGGAAGTTCTGGAAAGGGACTGCTTTGTTAATACTTAGTGTGTGCTTACTGGCATTTATTTACATGTGTTTTTCTGATCATATTTTTCTGAACTTGAGCAATCTTCCTTGAATCATTACCTTTTTGGTTACATTCATGTAAAAAGCACTCTAAAACTGAAGTAAGGCTGTCTACAGCATCAGACTATAATCCACCCTCTTTTAGGTTCTCAGATCTCAGGTTCAGCAGACACAATCTGCACAGATTAACAAAAGTCGACCACAGTCGTTAAGAAAATACAGTTGTCCCTAGGTATCCCTAGAGACTTGATTCTGGGCCTTTTTGCAAATAAACAAAATCCATGCATGCTTATTAAGACTGTTTTATAAAAATGGATGACATTTGCATATAGACTTTACATATCCTACTGCATACTTTGTTATTTTAGTTAGGATACAAAACAATGGCTTTATGTATGACATCTTCATCCGTATATACAAGTAAAGTTTGCTCATATCTGCCCCCTAGTTTGTTCTCTTTCTTTCCCCTTCTGTTCACTCCCTTCTTTGTCCAAATAGTTCCTCTTCTGTTTTTATGTCACATAAACCAAGATTCTACATGTGAAACATGGCACTCATGGTTTTTATTGTAGTTTCTTGTACATGCTAGGCAAGTACCTTCTTTTGATTTTTTTATATTGAGATATGGTCTCACTGAAGTTACTCTGGCTAAACTTACACTCACTGTAGCCAAGGCAGGCTTAGAATCTGGGATCCCTCTGCCTCAACTTCCTAAGTTGCTGACATTACAGGTCTGAGTCACCTGGCCAGTCGAATTTAAGTTTGAGACAAGGTCTTACTATCTTTCCCAGGATGGTCCCAAAATGATGTATTCAAGTGATCTCCTGTGCTGTCCTTTCTGGTTCTTCTGTATATTTTAAATCATTTTAAAATTACTTATAATAGTTAATACAATGTAAATACCATATAAATAGCAGCTGTACTATATTGTTTAGGGTGAAAAATCTATACATGTGTAGTATTGAAACATTTCTTCAAATATTTTCAATCTGTGGCTATTTGAACCTGTAGGTGTAGAAATTGCAGATGTGGAGGAATGACTTGATAGTATTGTGTAAGGCAGTGATGAGTACTATGGAGAAAAATAAAGCAGGGTAAGGGCAATAGAATATGTTATGTGTACTAGTTTAGCTGGGGCATTTGAAGGCTGGAGTTTGTTGAATGAATAAAAGATCACTAAGTCTTCATCTCTCTATTTCTCAAATGTCATCTATTTTGCCTATTTAAGAGCTTGCAAATTGTACCCCTTTTATTCATCCTCACATCTCAACCACTTTGGGTTGTATCCTTTGTCTGTGACTCAGGCAGCCTGCTCTTCATATTAGCTCTTGTGGGGTGGTTCTAGCATCCAGATATGACAGAATTTCTCCTATCCACAGAATTCTATAACCTTCTCCTGTCTATAAGTTAGACATCAAGCTTCTGTGGTTGGAATTAAAAGTCTGTTTTGACCTGATATCTGTCACCTCCTCCCTCATCTCCCACCTCCTGTCTACCAGTGGTAAATCTTGGGGGCATTCAACTACATGCTGGCTTTACAACAACCAAACCAAACCAATGATTACCATTTTGCAGCACATTCTTAAGTATTGCTTTGATCAAAGCTGCCATGGGATAAAGGTCAAGAGATCATGGCCCCGAGGGCTGCTCAATTGGAGTTAAGAGCAGCTCAGATGAAACATAGTAACTAGTAAGTAATAACTTGGGATTAGCTATAGTAAAGTAGATTCTAATAACATGGAGGGTAGGCAGCCGCCCAGCTGATATCAAGGGTATGAGTGTATCTTTCATCCAGGAAGTCAATGTTTAAGGCAGGGTAGAAGCCCCGGGCCAGGGTTAAAATAATTTCTACTTCACTTGATCAAAGAGGTAAAACTCTGCTAAAACTGGAATCCAATACTGTCTCCCTTTTTCTTAAAACATGTATACGACTCCCAACTCAATTAAAAAGTCACAGTCCGCACACAGACAGGTGAGTGATCTGTTCTATGTTTCCCCACAAGCTTTCTCCCTGTTCTCCAAACAGGCCAAATCCACTCCCACCTCTGTTGTTTGCTCCCTCTGTCCACGGGGCGCTTTCACTAATTGAGTTGTTAATTAATTGATTGCTGTTCTCACAGGACTAGTCCTTGAGATGAGTTCTCTGAATCTGATCTGTAAGAGACATATTAATACTATGCTGAGAGAATTTTAATAATGATTATGTGAATCTGGAATTGCATTGGATAAGGTTGACATCTTAAGTTGGGTGCTTTGACTTCATCGTGATACCAGGTCAGCCATGGCTTCATAGCAAGACCTTGTCTCAAAATGATAAATTTCTAAGAACAGTTAAGTCTTCCTCAACACAGGATGTTACTTCATTCCTTTCAGTAATGCTTTGTAGTTCTTACTCTACAGGCCTTTCTTATCCTTGATTAAGTCTGTTTCTGAGTATTTTTTTAATTTTTATTTTCTGTGTATGAGTGTTTTGCCTGCATGTATGAATGTATATTGCATGAGTGCCTGGTGCCCATGGAGGCCAGAAGAGGGCATCAAATCCCCTGGAATTGGAGTTATAAATGGTTGTGAGCTGCCATGTGGGTGCTGGGAATCAAACCTGGGTTCTCTAGAAGAACAGCCAGTACTTTTAACCACTGAGTCATCTCTCCAGCCCCAACTATTTATTTCTTTAGTTGTGGTTGTGAATAAAATTGTTTTCTTAATTTTCATTCATTAGAAGCATAGAGAAACAAAGTGTGTGTGTGTGTGTGTGTGTGTGTGTGTGTGTGTGTGTGTGTATGTGTGTGTGTGTGTATCTTGAGCTTAGTAACTTTACTGAATTTTTTTTAGGCACTCCAATAGCTTTCTTAGGAATTCTTTGGGAGTTTCATTTATGAAACTCTATAAATAATGCCAGTTATAGAGATAATTTACATCTTCCTTTCTGCTTAGCTGTAATACTAAAAAGCTACAGCTTAGGAAGCTGGAAGAGCAGATTTTTTTTTTAATAATTCTGAAGGCTGAGATCCAAGGTCATGGTACCAGAAGGAATCATTTCTTCTTATGTCTTATATAGCCTCATCTCCCTTTGTGTATCTGCAGCATCTATTCTGATGAGGATATTAGTCATATTAGACAGAGGATGTTATGGTATTAATTTCTGTTCATATATATATCATCAGAGATTTTAACCCATCATGGGGGAGGTATGATGGAGTTCATGTATGGCCATGGCTTCATATATGGCACCCAGAAGGGGGACTGCTGGAAGAACTAAGTCACCGGGTACAGGCCTCAACCTTATATTATCCTGTGGTTTCAGTCTGCATTTTCTGCTTTGCCATTCTAGATGCCATCCCTTCCCTACTGTGATGGACTGAAATTTCTGAAATCATGAGTGAAAATAAGTTCTCCCTCTCTTAAGTTGACCCTATGAATTACAGGCCCTTGACACTTGTTATCAAGGAGGAATGTGGAAAAGATTTTGGAGCTGTGAGCTAGAGAAGCCCTACAGAGCTATAAGCAGAGAGTAACAGGCCATCTTGGTTGGGAGAAGACCAGAATACGTATACAAATGTTGATAGCAAGGATTGTTCTCATGAGGATTCAGATTAGATTGAGGAAAGGCACAGGGCTTGGCTGGGATAGCGAACACCTGTGTAGTTGTTGGCCACTTAATAAAGACTTGCTATTGGCTTAAACCCATGCCTAAGCATTCTTCTCTGCTGGGTACCCCACAATAGGATTTGATCAGTACAGACAGTATGTATATGGACATATCACACTAAACTTACTATATGTAAAGTTCATACATGCTAATGAAAATTTATTGTTGTAGGCATAGCAGCACAGACCATCAGTCTCAGAACTTGAGAGACAGAGGCAGGTACATCTCTGAGTTTAAGGCCAGTCTGGTTTATATAGTGAGTTCTAGGCCAACTAGAACTACACAGTAAGACTCCTTATTCCAAAAAAATGTTCCTTAAGTAGCCATATCTTGGAGCTGGAGAGATGGCGCAGCAGTTAAGAGCACAGATTGCTCTTCAAGAGGTCCTGACTTCAATTTCTAACAACCACATGGTGGCTCACAACCATCTGTAGTGGCGCCCTCGTCTGGTGTGTCTGAAGAGAGCTGCAGTATACTCATGAAATAAATAATCTTTTTTTTAAAAAAAAGTTATCTTGCAGGGCGGTGGTGGTGCATGCCTTTAATCCCAGCACTTGGGAGGCAGAGGCAGATGGATTTCTGAGTTCGAGGCCAGCCTGGTCTACTGAGTGAGTTCCAGGACAGCCAGGGCTACTCAGAGAAACCCTGTCTCGAAAAACCAAAAAAAAAAAAAAAAAAGTTATCTTTGTTTATATGAAGAAGACATGGAAGATTTTGTAGGAATGATATTCAACTTATATATTATTACAGGAAATATGGACATTTAAACAATATTAATTCTCTCAATCTACAAGCATTGAACATTTATTTATGTCTTTTTCAATTTCTTTCATTAGTGTTTTGTAGTTTTCAATGTATAAACTGTCCAGTTTTCTTTTTAAATTTATATCTATATATTTTGATATTTAAACTTTTTAAAACATTTATTAATTTTATTTTGTGTACATGTATGAATATTTTGCCTATATGTATGTATGTGTGCCACATGTGTGCTGGCAGAGGGTGTTAGACTCCCTGGGACCAGAGTTACAAATGGTTGAGCAACCATGCAGGTACTGGGACTTGAACCTCGGTCCCTTGTAAGAGCAACATGTACTCTAAACCACAGAGCCATTTTGAGACAGGTCTTTCGCTAAACCTGAAGCTTGTTGATTTTACTATTTAGAATAGCTGGCAAGTAAGCTGCTGGCCTTCTCTTATCTGTTTCCCCAGCACTGGAATTACTGGTGCTTGCTGCAATGTTTTTTTGTTGTTGTTTTGAGACAGGGTTTCTCTGTGTAGCTCTGGCTGTCCCGGAACTTTCTCTGTAGACCAAGCTGGACTTGAACTCAGAGATATCCACCTGCTTGTGCCTCCTGAGTGCTGGGATTAAGGATTGTGACACTACCACTCAGTGCCATTTCCTTATTTTTATGCTAATGATGGAGATCTGAACACAGGTCCTTATGCTTGGTAGCAAGTACCTTAATAAGTTGTCTCCCCATCTCCATCGTGTTTTATGTTATTTAAGCATTTTGTAGGGCTAGGGAGATTGTGCAGCAGTTAAGAGCACTGGCTTCTCTTTCAGAGGTCATGAGTTCAATTCCCAGCAACCACATGGTGGCTCACAACCATCTGTAATGGGATCCGATGTCTTATTCTGATGTGTCTGAAGACAGATACAGTGTACTCATATACATTAAATAAATAAACAAATCTTAAAAAAAGAATGTTGTATAAATACTTATCAGAGATTGTGCTTTGTAGATATTTTTGGATAATGTCTTTGTCCACCAAAGGTATGAAGTGACATTGGTTTCATGTAGTGTGTTAGGAAGAAGTGCCTCTAGATCTTTGTGTGTGTGTGTATACTAATTTAAATATATTTAAATATACATAATTTAAATATATTTAATCATTAACATTATTAATTATTAATTTTAACAATGATTATTATAATTTAATTATTTATTATTAATATAAATATGAATATATTAAATATATAATTAAAAATATATATATTTAAAAATATATATTTAAAATATATATATTTAGTTCTTTGGGAATTTCAAAGTGTAGGTTTTGGCTGTATTCACCTCTTCCCCAACTCCTTCCAGATCCCCCACCTTTCTCTATGCACCCAACTTTGTGTTCTTTCTTTTCCTCTTCAGCCATCAAGTCCAATTTGTCCCCATATTTTCATGAATGTATCACCTCCCACTGGAGTCTGGTCAGTGGATCAGTAGCTGCACTCTTAAAGAAAACTTACTCTAGCTCTCAATTGGCAACAGTTCCTTGGCTAAGGGTGGAATTTAATATTCATCTCTCCTCTCCATGCTGGGATTTGTGCATGCTGTCCTAACTGCTGGGAGCTTGTGTTGCCCTCTAGTGTCTGGAGGACACTGTTTCCTTGTAGTCACACACCATCCTCAGCCCTCACAGCCTTTCTGTCCCCTCTTCCACAAAGATCCCTGAGACTTGTGAGGACGGTCTGCAGTACAGATGTTCCTTTTAGGGCAGAGTCTTCTGCGGGCTCGTGTTGAAGACTGAGCTGCTGTTCTGGTCAAGGGGTCAAGGTCTCGAAGAATGGAGACAAAGCAGAGGTTCTGGAGTCAAGTCTCAAATCTCCTTTATTGTTTCTCTTCTATTGGCGCATATTCACTCTTGTTCACTCCTCTTAACTGCATTGACTCTCATTGACTCTTAACCCTATTGACTGTATATATCTTCTTAACTAATATTGCTCTTAACTGTATTGACTGTATATATATTTTCCTCTTTACTCCTATTGATTCTCATTCACCCTAGTACAAGGAAATCTTGGTTATTTACAAGCACACGCAGGAGAACACAGGTGAAAACATTTTACCATGTGCACTATGCAGCTGGGGTCACTAAACAGCAAAACAAGCTATGTGGGATAAACAAGATATTTGTTAGAGTGTGCTCAGCTGTTGTAGGCTGCTGAAAAACCAAGTCTCTATCAGGGTAAATGATTCCAGATGGCTGCAAAGATGATAACTGCTTTCTAGCCGCTTTCTGCTTAAAGTCGGCTCCCTACAGGTCCCCCTTTAAAATTTTTTTTTCAAAAGGGAAGGCTGGGAAAACTTACGGAAACCGTGCCTGCCCTAGGTTGGAACAAAGGACCTCAACCTCCCTTAAGATGGTGAGGCCTCCCTTTTTAGGGGCAAGGGTCTCGATATGTTCTCTTACCCGTCATTGACTATCCGGCTTAGCGCGTAAGTTAGGGGTTAATAGTCTTGATGACAGAGGTTTCAGAGTCCCCTACACTTCCAGCCTGTAATAATGGACCTGTATGGGTTTCATTCTGAAGCTTGTCTATCTGTTGTCATACAAAAGCCATCAGTTTGTTAAACAGCATGAACCCGAGAGACAAGAGACTTAATGTCTAAATAGTTGGTATAAAAGCAACACTCTTTAAGGCAACACACAACTTCCCCTGTTGGAGAAGTAAAAGGTCTAAGTCTTGTACCCACAAATTTTCAATAGAAGAAATTATACCAATGAAATCCTTGAATTTGCATCAACTTAGTAACAATTATACAGATTTCTACCAATGGATTATGACTGTGTAATCAATTTTAGCTGTTTCTTCCTGTTCCAATAAAACCACCACTTCTCCCCAGAAACACAGCCTAATGTTAACCACCTCAGTCCCCAATTTCAGGGAATTGGGGCGCCGACTCTTCATTAACTTCTTCAAGCTGAATATGGGCGTTGAGATATTAGAAGAGGGATGAGGGGAAGGGTAAGTCGATAAGCCTCTGATGTCTGTGTTAACTGCATCCAGCAGAAGTCCAGGGCATCAGTGAACATGCAGGTGATAAGATTCATTCACCAAGGCTGTGTATTCTGTAATATACAAATCTCAAAACAAATTTTAGTATCAAGATAATTATTTTGATTCTCTGGAATCTAGTGTTCTGGAGGCCTACCTCTGTCATGTCTGATCCATATAATTCTGGAAGATATAACTACTACCTTAATGACCTCATCAGAAAACTCATAGAAAACCCTTTTTCCCAAAATCAGCCTTTCCTTAAGCCAGTAACCAGAAAAACCTTTACATTGCGTTTTTATCCAGAGGAAAAATATAACTACACAACTCAGAATCACACCCATTTTAAAAGTTAAATCAATTAACATTATCATTCTGCTCAGTTCTCTGTCTAGAGCAACCTTCTATTTATCTATTTGGCTCTCTTGATTCAGAGCAGCCTGTAATTTACTCCTTTTGTCCTTAAAGCCTTTTTCATCTGTTTCTACTCACTTATTTCTTGCCCCATTTTCGTTACTATAACCTTTATCTATTTATCTGTTTGGCTCTCTTGACTCAGAGTAGCTTGCAATTTACTCCTTGTATCTTTAAAGCCTTTTTTCATCTATTTATCTATTTCTATTCACTTATTTCTTGTCCCATTTTCGTTACTATGACCTACTGGTCTCCCTGTAATCACCTTTATTTCACTTCTGAATTCAGCCAGCTCTGTCAGTTGACTGGTTCTCCAGCGCAGGAGCGAGGATGTCCGCTTCCAATTCCTGCAATGTCCTTCACTGTATCCCGCTTACTGGAGCTCAAACTTTGAGACTCTTGTCAGTCAACAGGTTCTCCAGTGCAGGAGCGAGGATGACCGCTTCCAATTCCTGCGGTGTCCTTCACTGTACCCCGCTTACTGGAGCCTCACTTTGGGTGCCACTCTGTATAGGCACCACTCTGTTGAGGTCCGTTCTGCCCCACGCTTGGTGCCAAACTGTTGTGGCCCGTACTCTGGCTGGCTTGGGTCCACGGGGCTAGGGTCTCGAAGAATATAGACAAGGGAGAGGTTCTGGAGTCAAGTCTCAAATCTCCTTTATTGTTTCTCTTCTATTGGTGCATATTCACTCTTGTTCACTCCTCTTAACTGCATTGACTCTCATTGACTCTTAACCCTATTGACTGTATATATCTTCTTAACTCATATTGCTCTTAACTGTATTGACTGTATATATATATTTCCTCTTTACTCTTACTGATTCTCATTCACCCTAGTACAAAGAAATCTTGGTTATTTATAAGCACATGCAGGTTAGAACACAGGTGAAAACATTTTACCATGTGCACTATGCAGCTGGGGTCACTAAACAGCAAAACAAGCTATGTGGGATAAACAAGATATTTGTTAGAGTGTGCTCAGCTGTTGTAGGCTGCTGAAAAACCAAGTCTCTATCAGGGTAAATTATTCCAGATGGCTGCAAAGATGATAACTGCTTTCTAGCCGCTTTCTACTTAAAGTCGGCTCCCTACAGGCTCTTATTCTCTACACCTTGGCCAGTTGTGGGTCTTCATGTTAATCATCATCTTTTGCTAATAGATACTTCAAATTTCTTTTTTGAAATTGTTCAAAAGATGTTGGTATTCATGCTTGCGTGCGTGCGTGCCTGTGTGTATGCACTTTCGAATGCTGCAGTGTATATGTGAAGGTCAAAGGGCATTCAAATGTTGGTCCTCTTCTTCCACCATGTGGTCCCTGAGGATTGAACAGGTCTGTAGCCTAGACAGTAGATGCCTTAACCCTCTGAGCCATCTTGTTAGTTATGGTTTGAATTCTCATTTGAAAGTTTGATACAAGTCACCTTGCCCTGGACTTCTTGGAGAAGTGGGAGTTAGTTTTATAATTATTACTTTGATCTATGCTATTTGTCTGCTCTTGCTATTTCTTCCTATTCCACTATAGGAAGGTTGTGTTTTACTTCAGGGATACATCAATATCTTTGATAGTATCATATTTCCATGTAATTGCCCATAAGGTTCTCTTAATTTTTTTGTGATGATTTCTCCAGCTCAATTTTGGATAAAAATTTTCCATCTACTTATTTATTTGTGTTTGTATGCACCCTGGTACATGTGTGGAATTTAGGGGACAAAGTAAAGGGAGTTGCTTTTCTCCTTTCTCCATGTATGGCCCAGGGATTGGCCTCAAGCTGCAAGCACCTTTGCATGCTGAACCATCTCAAGGGCCCTTCAGTTGGATTTTATGTATTTCAGGTTTGTTAGTCTAGTAAAGCATTTATCATCTCAAAAATCAACTCTTACCTTTTCTCTTTTATACTTTATTTCTGTTCTAATCTTTATACTTAGAGCTTTTGTTCAAATGTCTCTGACGGACTTTTCACTGACTGTAGTTTTCATATTCAACACTTCTTTTTGGTTTCTCTTCATACTTTCTATCATTTACATTTATATTAACACACAATTAGAACATTTTTTTCTTTCAATTTTTGCCCATGTTTTCCTTTAGCTATCTGAGCATATTTGAGCCAACTGAGCTAAAGTGTTTACTCCGTAAACCGAATTCTTTGTACTTCCCAAGGGATGGCTTCTACCAATTTATTTGGTTTCCTTTTTAAAGACTGATTTTTATTTATGTGTCTGTGTGTGTCTCTGTATGAGTATGCACACTTGTGTGTGGGTACCCATGTGGACCAGACCAGGGCATTTGACTACTTGATGCTAGAGTTACAGGCAGTTGTGAGCTGCTTGCCATGGTTGCTAGAGACTAATCTCAGCCACCCCCCTCCCCCAGATCAGCAGGTAATCTTAAATACTAAAGTTATTTCCCGACTCCTTATTTTTGTTCCTTTACCTGGGCTATTCTCCCCCCACCCATTTTTTACACACATTGTGATTTTTATTTTTATTTTTTTTTTGTGGCAAACCTTACATTTAGATGGAGACTGAGGCTGAAGGATCCAAAGACTGAAGGCAGCCCAGGCTTCATAATAAGTTGAAGACCAGACAAAGGAGAATACATTTGAACACCCTAACATGTTAATGCTGCAAATTAGAGGTTCTCTTCCCTTCACCCTGAGTTTGCTGTTTTTGAAGGCCTTAATAATGTGTTTGTTAGGTGACTTTTCCAAACTAATTTTGTGAACACTGTATTCCTTATGTGTACTTTCTGAAGTCTCTGTTTCTTAGTTGGTGTTTTTATAGAGATTTCCTAAACGTAAGGTGCCAAAACACACATACACTCTCCCTCAAAACACTCCAGCAAACCAAAAAACCAAATTTACAAAATAAAAATGTCAAAAGTAATAGAGAAAATTTATCTTCTTATTTTTGCAAAAACTGCTCTGTTTTAGGGTGGTGTTGCCTTAAGAATCGCTCATGGTGATGGCTGGGAGTCTGCTCAGTTCTTTACTGAACACATTTTATGAATTCTACCATTTATGCTTTTTCTTTGGAATATTCCAATTTCTCAATGAAACCCACCTCAGCTTTGCTCCCAGACTTTAAGTGGTCCAGTTTACATTTTGGCTCAGTCTTTTACTCCAGGCATCTATGTATTCCTTGCTTTTCTTATATTAATTTTGAGGAATCCAATCTCACTTTTCAAATAAAAATTCATTTATTTTTTGAGAATTTCATCCATGTTTATGAAGAGTCTTTTTATTTAAAAAATTTCCTACTGTGTATTTTGATCCTTTTCCCACTCCCCTGCCTGCATTCTGAGTGAGGTGAGACAGAGATCAGTATTCTCTGTTACTCCTCCAAATCTAAGCAAGTTAGAACACACAGTAACTTACTCATAGTCTGCTTTTTTTTTCCTCCAGAACCAACTGCCTGCCTTCTACATGGGAATGCAGGCTTCTCTTTTCAAGACGACCAATGTACTGGGGACCAAGTAAAGATTCCAATAAGCTTTCCTAGTCTGCTGACTGGTTTTGTGTCAACTTGACACAAGCTAGAGTTACCAGCAAGAAAGGAGTCTCAGTCAAGGAAATACCTCCATGAGATCCAGCTATAAAGCATTTTTTTAACCAGTGATCAACTGGGGAGGGCCCAGCCCATTGTGAGTGGTGCCATCCTGGGCTGCTGGTCCTGAGTTCTATAAGAAAGCAGGCTGAGCAAGCCATGAAGAGCAAGCCAGAAAGGAGTCTCAGTGGCTCCTACCTCCAGGTTCCTGCCCTGCTTGCATTCCTATCCTGACCTCCTTTGATGAACAGTGATATGGACTGTAAGCCAAATAAACTCTTTTCTCCCCAACTTGATTTTTGGTCACGGTGTTTCATCACAGCAATAGTAACCCTAAGTAAGACACCTACTACCATTTTAAATTCAACATTTGTTTTGTTGCTGTAAACCCTTTTCTTGGTTCTTAGTGTTTTGACAAGTTGTTTTTTTTTATCTCTTTCTGCGTGGTCTGCAGTGTTTCTATGGACAAATGAGACTTTTGAGTGTGTGAGCTATCATTTTGATAGAGTACTGCCTCCATCACAGAGCAGCTCTCCATATCAATTCGTAAGTGTGGAGCATAACCTGCATCCAGACTGGCCTCAAACTCAGCGAGCCTCCTGCATATTTTAAACCAATGGACACAGAATCCCTGTCAGTTCATGATTCCCAACAGTCTTGTTTTGACAAGCTCTCTAGGTGATTCTGAAGCATTACCTTGGGTAGGCATCCGACGTTTGTATGCATTTACAGAAATGGGATTACTGAGGGGAGAGCTACTGCAGGAACTCTTTTCCTTCCCAGCACCCCTTTCACCAGATGTGCTCCACTGGCTTCCAGATTGCATCAGCCTAGCGTTAGCCCGCCCCGGTGTTCACACTCTCAGCTGGCTTAGCTACGAGGAGGGCGGGGCCTCATGTGGATGTTTGGAGGAGGGGGCAGCTAGGCTTAGGCAGGGTGGGCGTTCTGTGCTGCTGAGCTGCGGGTGCGATGGCCAAACAAGTAGTTGGCTTGGGGACTGTAGCTTTTATTGTGTGTCACTGTCTTTTAGAACCGCGAGTTTGGAGGATCGCCTTAGTACTAGATTTTCTCCATTTTCTTTTTCCAATTAAGGGGAAAAATCAGAGGGGAGGCCCAAGGGCCGGTGGCAGTGACGCTCCATCATTGGTCGGTGGCAAGGGCGCATGCGAACCAGTGACAAAGACGTCATTGCAGCTGGAGGAGACTTTGGGGAGGAAGGTGTGAGAGCGCAACCTGGTGGGGGTTTCGTGCCAGCGGTGCAGACTGCTGAGAGCCCGCCCAGAAGGACAGAAAGGGAGGAGTCTTGGATGCCAGGAAAAAAGCTGGGGCTGGGCCAGGGAGAGGTGAGCCCGCTGTCCAGCGGCCATAGAGCTACCCGAAGGCGACCAGGCGAGTGGCCACCAGGGGGTGACCATGCCTGCAAAAGACTCCAACTGGGCTCCACGCAGTCTGCACCATATGTTTTGAAAGCGTTTTTTTTTTTGTTTGTTTGTTTTTTTGTTTTTTTAAATCCTATCTTTCTTGCTTCTACATAAGAGAAAATGGATACTGGGTGACTTGCCTTTGTCAGAGCAGAACTCAGTGAAGAACTTGATAGAAAACAGACATATGATTAAGACCCTTGACTGAAAGATGAGACTGGCTAAATAAGTCAACAGCTGGAGGATAATTCATAAATGACAATGTTTGGATCTTTATTTTTTAACTTAACAGAGAAGAACATTTAAATGCCCCCTAGCCAATCCTTTGCCCCCCACAATTTTTACATTGTTGCAATCAGAGTATACACATAACCCTGTATCCTTAGTTACAGCATAATAATTTTCCTTGTTGCTATAGAATCTCCACAGCTTTCATCCCTAGGTAATAGTTGTAGACAACTGTGCTGAACCCTTTTACTTTTGTTGGATGCTAAGATCGCTTCCCAGTAGTTCATCAGAGAAAAAAAGGGCCCCACAAGGGATAATTTTGTGTTTAGAATGTTTGTTTCTCAGGAGGGGACACAGATAAATGGCCATTGATTCTGAAGCAGAATCTCTGGGAAAAATACCATGAACATTTTTTTTTAGGCTTTTGTCAACCCACTTTCCCAAAAGGGATTCTACTGGTTGACATCAGAGGTCAAATCAGAAACTGACTCTGGTGACGCTGGGTCTTGTCTGTCTCCAGGCTGGGTTTAATTTTCCTGCCCTGCCGCTCAGCTCAACTTTATTATTAGTCTTGACCTTTGGGGCAAGGCAAACACACACCAAAGGTTCAGGGACAACTTTAGCAACTGCGACAGCTGACATGAGCCACTGCAGCTCATGTTTCAGGCTTGAGCAAGTGGCTTGGATGAATTTGCCTCGCTGAGAGGGAATCTGAGACGAGGAACAGGTTTGGGAGGGAGCAGATGAGATCAGTTTTAAATATGTTTAGTTCTAAGTGCCTTTGGGACATCTAAGGGGAGGTAGCTAGGAGACAGGCGTACATATGGATAAACAACAGCCTGCCCTTCTCTGAACTCCCAGGGCCCCCTTGTCTGGATCTCTGTGGTGTATGTTGCCTGTTACCTCGCAGTGTGCCCCAGGAGCTGCTCTTTCAGGCTGGAATAAAGGCCTGCTTTGTGTGTGTGTGTGTGTGTGTGTGTGTGTGTGTGTGTGTGTGTGTGTGT
>JANHMN010000005.1:106537522-106554210 GCA_030674055.1 Rhabdomys pumilio
TTCCTTTCCTTTCCTTTCCTTTCCTTTCCTTTCCTTTCCTTTCCTTTTCTTTTCTTCTTTCTTTGTTTGTTTTTTGTTTTTCGAGACAGGGTTTCTCTGTATAGCCCTGGCTGTCCTGGAACTCACTCTGTAGACCAGGCTGGTCTCGAACTCAGAAATCCGCCTGCCTCTGCCTCCCAAGTGCTAGGATTAAAGGCGTGTGCCACCACCGCCCGGCTGCATCCCTGGTTTCGATGTGAGTACCACACCATTTTGCTTTTTTAGAATGTATGTATATAGGTGTAAAGAAGTTGCTGTGAGCTGGTGGTGCATACCTTTGATCTCAGCACTTGGGAGGCAGAGGTGGGCAGTTCTCTGTGAGTTTGAGGCTAGCCTTATCTACAGAGTGGGTTCCAGGACAGCCAGAGCTACACAGAGAAACCTTGTTACAACAAACAAACAAACAAACAAACAAACAAATGAAGTTTGTGTGAAAAGAGCAACACATACACACAGAGAAAGAGAGAGATTCAAAACTGTAGGTGTCAAATTACCTTATTTCAAGTTTTAGTACCAAAATAACATAATGCATGAAACAGAGCAAAGTAACAGAGAACACACACACAAACAAACAAACAAACAAACAAAGCAGTTTACAACCAGGTGAGTTTCGACAAACGTTGGTAAAAACAGACATTGTAGAAAGGACATCCTGTTTCAAAACTGGGGTAGGGAAAAATGAAAAGTGACATGGAGAAAACAGGTATACCGACTCCCATAATTCTCTACCAAAACTAATTCAAGAGGCATTTTAGGCTTTAATATAAGACCTGAAATCCTGAAGCTGTTATTAGAAATCATAAACAAAATACTTCAAGATATAAACACGGACAATTTTTTTTAAGATAGTACTTGAACAGTGTAGGGAGCAAAAGCAGAAATTAATGAATGAGATTTCATCCAGCACAGCAAAGGAACAGGAGAGTGAGCAGACAGTCTGTAGAATGGAAGGGGATATCTGCCAGGTATTTATCTGCCAGGATTTCTATCCCCCCCAAAACTGAACAAAAACCCAAGCAATTTAAAGATTAGCAAATAATCTCAATAATGACTTCTCAAATGAAGAGATATGAATGACAAACTGACAAATGTATGAAAATTGCTTAATATTATTAGCTACCATGGAAACACAAATTAAGCACACAATGCATGTTCCTTGTTACCACAGTTAGAATGGCTGCGATAAATACACTATCCTCATACAAAAGCTGGCATGAGAAATGGGAGTCCTTATACTCTTGTATGAGTGTAAATCAATGCAGCCATGAGGAAGGGGCATGAAAAATTGCATCGACACTAATATGTCACCTTTTAATTTACGCCCATGGCATTTGGGGTCTTCTCCAGAGTTTATTCAAGGGACAGAGATGGAGAAGCCCCCAAATGCCATGGGCGTAAATTTAAAAAGCTGCAATAATTAAATCTAATTGTGAATGCCTGGTTAAAAAAGTCAGATGAACACCTGACCCCTATTTTCAGTGCTTCATTCTCTTTAATGGCAATAGTATTTCTTTGTATGATTATGGAATATTTTGTGTACCCATTTGTCAACTTGTGGACACCAGTCTACATTTCTGCTATTATAAATATTTATGTGTAAGTATTTATTTTATTGCTTGCTTTCTCTTCTAAGATTGGGATTTCTTGGACATGCAACCATCTAACTTTTTAAAAGGTAGCTACCAATAAATTGGCTGCACTGTTTTACAGGCGCAATTTCTGTGCCTCCTCAGTAGAACTACTCAGTGTCCACATGGCATATATATAATTATTATATATTTTTCCCCTTGTGTTTTATGATATTGAGTAGATTTTCACATGCCTGTGGGTTTTTGCATATCCCCCTGCACATTCACTAGTGATTGTACACACACACACACACACACACACACACACACACATATATATATATTTATTTATTTTTATTTTATGTATATCGAAGATTTGACTGTGTGTATTTCTGTGTGAGGGTGTCGAATCCCCTGGAACAGGAGTTACAGACAGTTGGGACCTGCCATGTAGATGATGGGAATTGAACCCAGGTCCTCTGAGGAAAAACTACGAATATTTTTTCTCATTTCAATTTCTTGTAATATTCTTCGAATCATAAACTATTTAATTGAAATGAGTTTTATTATACTGTCCCAGCTAGCTTTAAACCTGTAAATCTCTTGTTTCAGCCTCTCAGGTACCTGGGATTATAGGTACATACCACCATGTCTTGAATCAAAACCATTAACTTTAGATATGATGTACCAATCTGGAGAACCATCTCCTTCAGGTCTACTGTACACACACAAACACACGTATCACATGTATTTATATTTTTTCTGTCTGAGTATACAATTTTATTTCCTTACATTTTATTTATTATTTTCCATTTAAGGGTTTTATTTTAGGGGCTTGGAGTGATGGCTCAGAGGTTATGGGTGCTTGCAGAGGACATGGTCGGTTCCAGTGCCCACCTAAGGACTCATGACTAACCATCAGAGGATTAGATACCCTCTTCTTTCTTTTATGGGCACTAGGCATTCATGTAATACAGAAGCATACATGAAGGCAAACACCTGTATACATAAACAATATAAGGAAATAATTCTTTTAAAATAGTTTTACTCTTTTTTCTGAAGTAGTTCCTTCTGTTTTGATAATGGTACTTCAGTTCTTTTCTGGCTTGCTTATTTATTTAAGAATGTTAATGGATCTAGTTTTAGAGGCACAGTGTTTTTCTTCTCTGAAGATACTTATTAAAAATCTGGCTCGAGGCCAGCCTGGTCTACAGAATGAGTTCCAGGATAGCCAGGGCTACACAGAGAAACCCTGTCTCGAAAAAACAACAACAACAAAAAATCTGGAGATTTTCATTTGCTGCCTTCTGAATTTTACTCTGTTTCTTCCTGCCTTCATTTTGCCATGTCATTTCTGTAGAAAGCTGTGTTGAAGGAGAGTTCCATGTGGGTGACAAGAAATTGTCCAATACTGTTTTTGGACTCGCAGGCAGTGTGATGTAGGCAGGATAGCTTTTGCAGTAAGAGAATACTCAAATCTTTGTATCTAGAAGTCTTTTGTTTGTCTGTTTTTTTGAAATAGGATTTTTCTGTATAGCCCTGGCTGTCCTGGAACTCACTCTGTAGACCAGGCTGGCTTTAAACTCAGATATTGATTGCCTCTGCCTCCTGAGTGCTAGGATTAAATGCATGTGCCACCACAGCTAATTTGTTTGACATCTTTATTCTTACCAACTGAAAAAAAACTGTACACTCTTAATATTGTCTCTACTCTGCTTGGTGTCTACGTGTCTAAAGTCTCTCAGCTTTGCATTATTCAGAGTTGGGGGACAGTGGTTGCTGATCAAAACCTACCTGGAAAATTAACAATTATTCCCCAACTCTACAACAATCTAGAATTTCTCTTGAGACATGCCCAGAGGTTTGTCTCTTAGGTGATTCTCGAGGGAGTTTCTTTTATGTTAATCAAGGTGGGAAGACCCAACATAACTGTGATCTTCACCATCCCATGGGATCCCAGACTAAATAAAAGGGAGAAAGGGAGCTGAGCACTGGCCTTCATTAATCTCTGCTTCCTGACTGAATGCTATGTGAGCAGGGGCCTTCTGCTCTGGGCCCCGAGCTTTCCCTGCCATGATGGAGTATGACTTCAAACTATGAGCCAAAGTCAACCTCTTGTTTCTCAGTTGACTTTTGTCAGGTGTTTTGTCACAGCAACCAGAAAAGTGACTAATATTGTGCATGGCTAGTCACCATGCACACAGACTTTTAACCAATATCTCCCTGCTCAGTCCTATGCCTCATTTCCAGTTTCCAAAACGCCCTTGATTCTGATCCATAACATCTTCCTTCAGAGATATAAGCATGTTCAAGTTTATATAGCCCCCGTGCTCACAGAAATGCCAGTGTTCTAGATGGACTGATATACAGTTCTTTAAAAAATTATTTCTTTCTTTATTTATTAACTTATTTGTGTGTATGTGTAAGTGCAGGCATGTGTATGCCATGGCACAAGTATGGAAGTGAGAAGACAACTTTCCAAAGTCGATTCTCTCTTACCTCATTTAGTCAGGGTCCCTCTTGTTTCTATTGTATTGGGTACTCCAAGCTCACTGGCCCACCAGGGTGATTTTCCCTATCTCTAGCTGCCATCTTACCTGTAGGGGTGCTTAGATTACAGATATGTATTACCACATGCTGCTTTAGATGTGGGTTCTGGGTGACTGGCATTTTTTTTTCTGCAGAGCTGTTGCCCTAGCCGCACTTTTCTCTTTAGTTTAACAGTTATATCTTAGAGCGCTTCCACTTAAGTGCATATAGAACTCTTGATTCTTATCTACTGGCTTTATAATATTCCATTGATAATCATAGTTATGTGGCCTGAGATGATCATCTGGTAAGATTATAATGAGACTGAAAAACCAACCTACCTACCTACCTTCCTTCCTTCACTCCCTCCCTCCCTCCCTCTGTCTTTCTTTTCTTTACTTTTCTTTCTTTCTTCTAGAGATGAAGTCTTATAGCCCATCTTAGCCCAAGGTCTCATTATGTAGCCCAGGCTGACTTCAAATTCATGATTTTCTTCTGTAGCCTCCCATGTGCTTGGGATTACAGGCATGTGCCACCATGCTTGACTTGAGTTGAATAATTTCCATCATCTAGTGATACTAACCATCAAGACATTCCAGTGCAATATATTATTCATGTATTTGTCTTGGATGTTAGTGTAAAGGAACCTACTGTGCTTCCAGATATAGAAAACTGTAGCACACACAGTAATGCATAGCAGCACACATTACTTGAAAATCTACCATCACCAATGACCACAATAACTTGATTATGTATTTAACATATAATACTTAAATTAGTGTTTGTAAGTGTGCTTCTACTTATATACAGAGTTCAGAACTGAGTATGTGTAACGCGCGTGGTATCCCTGCCCGCAGGAACTCACACGAACACGTGGGGATTCTTTCGCGGTGTTTATTCTTTCAACCTGATTGGGGGAGATAAAGAGAGGAAGAGAGAAGAAGAGCAAGAGCAAAAGGAAGGTTGGACTTCTTGCACCCGTTTATATAGCCCTTGGAGTGGACAATCATGATTGGCTGCTTGCTCAAACTCCCAGGTTCCTCTGCGCTGTACATGCGCAGTTTAATGGTGGATGTGACGTCGGAAATTAGGCGTGCCCAAAAACCCTGTGCATGCGCGGTTTGTTACCTTACGCACACAGGCGTCAGCCAGGACCGCCTCCTACAAGTATGCAGCTCAGTAGGAGAGTGTCTGCTTGCATCTGTGAGGTCCTGGGTTCAATTCCTCACACCACAAAATTAAACAAAGACTAGAAAGGAAGCTCCAAAGCAAAGCAAGGTTTTGCTGGAAAATGGCCAGCCTTGTGCATCCCATGCCTGCCATGCGTCTTGATTGCATCAAGAGACCACATTAAAAACTGGAGAGATGGCTCAGTGGTTAAGAGCAATGGCTTCTCTTTCAGGGGTTCCAGCAACTACATGGTGGCACACAGCCATCTATAATGGAATCTGATGCCCTTTCTGGCGTGCAGACAGAGTACTGATATACATAAAGAAGAAGGAGAAAAAAGAGGAGGGGAGGAGAAGGAGGAGGAGGGAAGCAGTACTGAAAATGATTGACTTATACTAGTTTGGTTTATATAATCACATTCTATGACTGCCCAATAATGAAACTGCCTGATAACACATTTTCCCCCCAAAATGAATTTCCATGATTAAGAGACACATGTCTGTGCACCACAATTTATTTAACCAGTCTTCAAATTTCAGACATTTAGGTAGGTGTCTTAGTTAGGATTTCCATTGCTACAATGAAACACCATGACCAAAAGCAAGTTGGGAAGAAAGGGTTTATTCAGCTTACACTTCCACACCACTGTTCATCATCAAAGGAAGTCAAGATAGGCACTCAAACAGGGCAGGAACCTGTAGGCAGGAGCTGATGCAGAGGACATAAAAAGGTGCTGCTTACTGACTTGCTCCCCATGGCTTGCTCAGCCTGTTTTCTTATAGCATCCAGGATCATCAGCCCAGTGATGGCACAACCCACAGTGGGCTGGGCCCTCTACACTGATAACTAACTGATAAAATGCCTTATAGTTGGATCTCGTGAAAGCATTTCCTCGACCATGGCTCCTTCCTCTCTGATGACTCTAGCTTGTGTCAAGTTGACACAAAACCAGCTAGTACAGTGGGTTCCAAACTGCTTTCACTGCTAGGGATCTAATAGATTACAACACATGCTGGTCCAGCATATCACCAGGAGCCATGTCCTCGACCCTTGTGTGTGATGATCTGTTTGGTTGTTTTTTTCCGAGACAGGGTTTCTCTGTGTAGCCCTGGATGCTATCCTGGAACTCACTCTGTAGACCAGGCTGGCCTCGAACTCAGATATCTGCCTGCCTCTGCCTCCCAAGTGCTGGAATTAAAGGCGTGTGCCACCACTGCCTCATCGATCCTTGTTTTGATGAGGCAAAGTCCCACTATGTAGCTGGGTCTGACCTTGAACTCCCAGTCCTCCTGACTATATCCTAAACACTGGAATTATAGGTGTGTGCTACTACATCTGGCTTTGAAAAACAGTATTTGTGCTACAAATTGTTTCTGTGAATTTCTTTGCCTTTTGTACATATTTGAATACATCTGTGAGACAAATTCCTTCCTATAAGTAGAATTATTGGGCTAAATAATATGCAGTTTTAAAATTTGTTCTATTTTTTTCCTTAATGATCCAAAAACATTTAGATAAATACCTTCTTATTAGGCATGTTGTCCTTTTCTTTAAAAGCCACCCAAAGGACCCTGACTGTTTAGCAGGATAAAGTATACAATCTGCAGAATCATAGCATCTTCAGTTTCCCTGTTGGTATGGAAAAGTAGTTGAAATCATTTAACTCTCAAAGTGAAGGTTTTTCAGGGTGTGCGATGCTATCTCCAGTTTATGTCAAGTCCTTTCTTGCCCATTTCTATTATGAAAAACTTGACAGGTAGAATCTGTTGTCTTCATTTTGCATTTGTGCTAACCATCTTCAGTGTTGTTTTATTTATTCTTCCATTAACCCAAATACATTACGTGGCATACTTCATACCATATAGATACTTCAATGCCCATATGGAGCTATTCTCAGTAGTCAAGATGTGGAATCAGACTAGAAGCCTATCAACAAGTGTTCAGCAAAGAAAATGCTGTGTATGTATGCGATGGAGGTTTCTTTTATTTAGTTCATCTTTGACTTTTTGTTACATTTTTTACTTAGTTACTGATTTTTATAATATTAGTTCTTTGAGAATTTCTTTTTCCTCTTTCCTTCTTCCTTCTTTTCTTTTGAAACAATTTCTCTGTGTACTTCTTGAATTTACTCTGTATAATCAGACTGGCCTTGAACTCAAAGACTGACCTGCCCCTGCCTCCTGAATGCTGGGATCAAAGGTATCCATCACCATGCCTGGTTAAGTTCTTTGAGAACTTTGTATACACCCCTCCCCCAACTCCTTCAGATCCACTTTACTCACCCACCTTTTTGTCCTCATTTGTTTTTTAGTCTGCCAAGTCTAACTTGTGCTGCCCACTTACTCTTGTATGTCTGACCTTCCCCTGAACTGCATTCATTCTACCAGAGGCCATTCTCTTAAGGAAAACCAACTCTTTCTCTCCTAGCAGCTATCAATTGCCAACAGCATCTCATCTAGGAGTGGGACTCTATGTCTACCTCCTCTCCTCTTCCTGCTGGGATTCTCTCTGGCTTGAACATGCACAGGGCTTCTGCATGCTGTCTCAACTGTTGTGCATTCATATGCATGGTTGCCATGCCATGTTTGGAAAAGGCTGTTTACTCTATCCTCTCTTTTTCAATGGTCCCTGAGCCTTGGAAGGAGACAGTTTTATATGGAGATCCTGTTAAGGGTTGAACATTGAATTTTATTTTTTCATGGGATCCTGGGATCTTTGTTATTCTATTTTAGTGTCAGCAAAGCCAGTCAAATATTAGAAAACACACTGTCAGGAATTATGTAGTCCAGCAATAAATTAAGTGTGGTAAATAAGTTAAAAAACAAAACACCCACTCATCCTATCCATCTCAATTTATATGTGGTTCTGTAATTTCCATAATATTGACCATGCTTCATGAAAACCAGCTCACATATTTTCCAAAACTCATTCAATATTCTGTTTTCAAAAATCATTTTTATGATGTGTCAGCTGATAACTCTATTCAGGCCTTTCTTAAGTTCTGTTAAATGCAAAGGAACGGGAGGCATTTGGTAAAAGGATTGGGAGGATTGCGTCAGTCAAAGGAGTAATTCTCATTGTTATTATGAATGTCAGCATTTGTCAATAGTTTCTTTGGCACTGGGAGTATTTTGTACTTTCAGACAGCATACCACTGAACTTTTGTTAGGAAGGAAGGACTCAAGGAAGAGAGAGCCCACTCAACATGGCCTTCACTATTCCTGATGTTAGCATGCGTTCTCTTTTTACAATGATTTCAGGACCATCACAGTATAATAACTTGACATACATCACAGCCTTCAAAGCTGTCCTGACTCTTGTCTTCATTCACTGTCTTTATTTCTTTTGATCCCTCAGGAACTTTAGCAGTTTCTTGGTGAGGCAGGAGGCAGTCAGCTTCCCATTTGTGTCTGGAGAAAGTATGTACTGTTCTCTTGTTAGGTACTCTTAAAAAACGAATCCAGTTGGTGCTGCCAGTATGGGCCTAAGTGTAGAGCTATGCATTCTTGGACCATGGGCGACCTACCTAGGGCTGCATCCCTGAATAAAACTGACATTCCCTCCCCTAGAAGACATCAATTGTTAATACGTCCTCAGCTAAGGGTGGGAGCTCATGAACCCCTCCCCCACTATTGATGGACTATTGACTATCCTAACCTAATGTAGGGCTGATGTGCAGGCACAGCCTAGGAGTTCTTATGTGCAATGGGCTTGCTGTGTGAAGCCAATAGTTTCAAAGCAGTTCTCCCCAACCTCTGGTTCGTACATGTGACTCTTCCGTCCCCCTTTTCTATGATGATCCCCGAGTCTTGTAGAGAGGGGTGTGACATAGATGTCCCATTCTGTTTAGGGGTGGGTACTCCAGCATCTTATTCTCTGCAGTCTGATGGTTTAGGAGTCTTTTTATTGTGGGAATGATGTTAGTTTATTTTATTTTTGTTGACGGTATCCATATTAAGTTCTATAGTGTCTCTTAATCCAGATTGCATTGTTAAGTAGCTTAGTAAACACTTAACAGATCATGTTAAAATTAATTTTGTTCTACTGTAGGGTAGATTACATATAAAATCCAAATTATTGAAATATTTTTGTTTTAGGATAAGCTTTCCATGTAAATAAGACCATTTCAACATACAATGCTACTTAATAAAGAGACTATATTGAGGTGGATAATCTTTATTAACGTGATAGCTAAGCTTGGTTGTCAACCTGACCACATCTGGAATTTTTTCCATCTGGAATTAACTAAAACCCAAGCAGCTGGGCACACCTGTGAGGGACTTTTCTTCTTGATTGGATTATTTGAGGTGGAAAGCCCACCCTACATGTGGACTGTCATGACCTCTGGTGGCATCTTCTATCATGGACATGGAAGAAAGAAGCTTTTGCCTTTTGTCTGCTTGCCCTGACCTTTTTGTCTCCTTTCCCTGACTCTTGCTGGCAGGTTCATCTATCCTATTCCAGGGCATTCCTTCATTCATGTTAGAAGCTAATTCTTTGGGATTCAAATGTTGACTGAATCCCAGCATCTCTCTAGGACTTCTTTAGGACTCCAGTACTGGATTGGAACAGCTGAGACAACCAGTGTTGTGGCCTGAACAACTATGGGATCCTTGGCCTTTCTGTCAGGAGACAACCATTGTTTGTCTACTTGGACCTTTAGAGAACCATGACCAGTTCGGATTGTGGTACCAGGAGTGCCACTAGAGAAACAGAATTGTGAGGATGACTTTGTTAAGTATCTGGAGAAGGTTTGACAATTTGTCTATACCCACAGTTACTGAAGACTTCCCTGGTAGAACAGAGAACACTAAAAGACCATGGTTAGAAATATTTAGAGGGTTTGCTGTGGAGAAAAATGAATTTAATGGCTCTGTATATAAAACTTATGACAACTCTGTGGAAAAATAAGGAAAATAATGATACTGGCTGGTTGTTTCTAGCATTTCTGGATAAACTGATAAAGTAAAAAAAAATAGAGAGAGAGATTTGGTATAAAATTAGCCAACTTCTAGTAGCCCAGGATATAGTGTCAAAGGAAAAGAATGAACTTGGTGTTGGAAGGGACTGGCTCCAGAGGCACAGACACAGTTTAAAGGTTTCTGAGTATGCTCAGAAAGAGAAGCTTCTCTCCAGCAGCCACACAGCTAGAGTAGCAGAAAAACCAAATCAAATTCCACACTATAAGACTGGCTAAATTACAGTGAAAGTTTAAGTTCTAGCCTCAGAGGGTGTTGGTGGTCAAACTAAGGGCACTAATTGGTAAAGGATAGGGAATGGTCACTTGGGATGGGGATGTGTGGTCAGATCCTATTGAAGCTGAGAACTTTGAATCCTCTGATTCTGAAGGGTTCTTCTCACCTGAGGAAGTAGTCTCTCCATCCACAGCAGCAAATGTACTCACACCCCGACACTGTGTAATATTGCTTTTTCACCTCTGACTGAGTAAATTAATCCTCCGATGTCTGCCAAACCAGCAGTGACTTTCTCTGAAGCAGTTACCAGGTAAGACAATACCGATGTCCCTCAGGGCTCACCAATAGTTGCCTCTAGACTTATAAGTAGACATAAGGCAAAGCAGACTGCTAGTGGGGAGAGAGAAAGTGTACACTACACTATTCAAGAACTTCATGAGTCTGCTAATTGATTCAAGAAGTCTGGGGAGTAAGTGTGGGAATGAATACATTTTAAGGATGTGCGATAGTGGTGGAAAGAACATAAAACAAGGTCTGGCTGAGTTTATTGATATGGACCCACTGAGTGGAGACTCTAGGTTTAATATGGAGGCTTGCACAGTTTACAAAAAAAGGTGTCAAAGTTTGAATGGTTGGCTGAAGCATTGTCAAAAGTTGGCCTACTGAAAATATGTCTGATATTCCTTGGCTTAGTGTTGAGGAAGGGCTTTTTAAATTTTATTTTAATTTTTACTTTTTTTATTATCCACCTTCCGATTTTAAGGCTCAGGGAAATTGTTCTTTGGTTGATGGTTCAGACTCTGAGAGTCTCAAGGGTATAAGCTAATGGTTTAAAGACCCATAGCAAGCGATTTAAGGGAGAACGTCACAGAAGAACTTGTGGAGGTGTCTTGGTTCTTTTAGCACATTTACACTATTCTTGTGGATATACTAAATTGGTGACATAATGCAGTATATGTTTTTAATTTTTGTATTTTACTTATTTACATTTTAGGGAACATGTGCCATGGAGCCCACGTGGGGGTGAGAGGACTACTTGTGGGTGTTGGTTCTCTCCACCATGCAGGTCTTGGAATGGAACTTAGGTAATAGGCTTGGCAGCTAGTTTTTTAAACCACTGATTCGTCTTGCTAACCCCTAGATATATGTTTTGAAAGAATATATAGTAGGTTCTGTTTTTGAGGCTGAGCACAAGCATCATAATTATGTATTACCTGTGGTGGTACTACATATTTATTACCTGTGACCACAGAAGGTCATCCTTTATCAACTAGTCCATTTTAAATCTAGCAGAGGAGAAGGGACATGAGTTATCTGGTGCTGCACAGCTGGGGAGCATTGCTTCTGTACTAGACTCCATTGATTCTTGTCTCCTGAACAACTGATGCCAAAGTTCAGGAAGAGATGCACAGAACAGTACCAGAGGAGCTGTCATATAGGGCATGTTGGTTTCTTTAGAGAGACAGGGACAACCAGAATATGGACACAGGCCCAGAGCTTGTATCCTGTAGAGAATAGAAACTGTTTGGAGGTACCTGTGCGGGATGGGGGTTTGGCTTTGTGCTTGGAATTCTCCCAGGAGTAGGGGCACGTTCTGTCTTTCACACTTTGTGGCTGGCAGATCCTGTTGGGGACAGCCATTGTTCCATAGTCAAGGACTATTGATCCCTTTAATTCTTTTTTTTTCTTGGTTTTTTTTGAGACTGGGTTTCTCTGTGTAGCCCTGGCTGTCCTGGAACTCACTCTGTGGACCAGGCTGGTCTCGAACTCAGAAATCCGCCTGCCTCTGCCTCCCAAGTGCTGGGATTAAAGGCATGCACCACCACTGCCTGGTGATCCCTTTAATTATTATTATAGGACAGCCCTTCTCTCCTTGTCAGCGCTGAGGCTCAGTGCAAACTGAATGACAACTGACTGGCATGAGTTGATTAAAACTTCCAGTAATTATGGGATCTTCACTGGCCCAAATCATTGTAAGTTTCTGGACTAGCTGGCCCTGTTTCCAAATGAAGTCCTAGAGAACAGAAGACTAGGCCTGGTTGGGGGGTCAGCTGGGCCTTCCCCACTCATGTGTGTTCCAGGAAGCGTTCAACAGATACCCTGGGACCAAGAAAGCCAAGTCTCCTCTTTCTGTTCTGAAGCAATAGTTCATATTATAACATTCAACAGCCCTTACTTAGCTTATGTGATTTTCAGTAACCATGTCTGTAAAATGGGTATTTTTTTCCAGAGGAAACTCTGAGCTTTGTGAAAACTAATAGATTGTCTTTTATTTATGCATTTGACTTGTGGGACTTTAACCATGATTCAACGAAGCGATGTGGACTCCAGAAAGGAGACTATGCTGGTCCTATAGCCTGTCTCATTTCTCACTTGCCTCTCACATCATATCTCACAGTGTCAGGATAATTCTAATGTTTAAACATTTCCTTACACATTACAGTGCTTCAAGCTTACACGAAGAAATGGGCATCTTTCCTGACTCTGAGATTGTGCTTATCTCTACAATAATATACTTTATGATCTACGAAAGGTCTATATAACTGTTGGCAGAGCTTTTTTCTTCTTTCTTTCTTTTTCTTTTCCCTTTCTTTTCTCTTGTGTTTATGCTTAATTTAGAACCCAGCTTCTGGAAAATCAGTTTCATTTTATAGCAATGGTCATTAAATAGAAAATGCAAACATATAAATTTTAGTCTATGTTTAGAAAGTTGTTGGGTTTGAGTGATTATTTAGTTTTGTTTTTCTAGGGATAGTACGCTCTTTCACATCCTGTTTTGTTTCCTGCCCCTGCTAGTTGTAGCAATTTAGACAAAAGACAAGGAAGACAAGCTGTCTTTTAGGAAGGAGCTATTGTTTATGTCATCAAGAAGAATGACGACATTCTCAATGTGCACGAGGGAGTGACTGGGCTTGTAGTACTATTTTTCTGTAATAAATAAACCTAAAACAAAGGAAACAAGATCTTATGGAAAGAAAGGTCAGAAAGGTTGCACCATCCTCCTCCTTTAACACTTCTCCTTTCATCCTTATACTGTTTTTGGTTTGTATGTGCTTTTCCTTGTTTAGCGGGCCCTATACCATCAACAGATCCTTAAGATTCTTGTGCTTTATCTCGGGTGTACATCCCTTTGTAAAAGGCCAGGCCCTTTCCCATTTATCCTTGCTTCTTCATTTCGACTTCCTTGGAAGTTCCAAAGGAAAGATTTACCAAAAATTCAAATAGATTTTCCAACTGTCAGATTACTTTTTGAGTGCAAATGATTGAATGTGACACATCTTTCCTTACTTAGTACTGAGGGCCAAGATCCAGGTGTGTACCAGGGATGAGGAGGTGCAGAGTTATGGAATGACAATGAGGAGGAAGTTTTCATTTACTTTGAGTTTGTGGAGAGTTTTTCTTCATAGATAAATGTTTTGCTTTATTGAAAGCGTCTATGCCAGAGGAGTTAGAGAAACGGCTGAAGGAGCTGAAGGGGTTTGCAACCCCATAGGAAGAACAACAATATCAACCAACCAGACCCCCCAGAGCTCCCAGGAACTAAATCACCAACCAAAGAGTACACATGGAGGGACCCATGGCTCCAGCTGCATATGTAGCAGAGGATGGCCTTATCTGGCATCAATGGGAGAAAAGGCCCTTGGTCCTGTAGAGGCTTGATGCCACAGTGTAGGGGAGTGCCAGGGCAGTGAGGTGGGAGTGGGTGGACATAGCACCCTCATAGAAGCAGGAGGAGAGGTGTGGGATAGGGGGTTTCTGGAGGGAAAACCGGGAAAGGGGATAACATTTGAAATGTAAATAAATAAAATATCTAATAAAAATTAAAAAAGAAAGCTTCTATGTGCCAATTAATATGATTATGTGTTTTGACTTATTTAGATTGATAATGATGTGGATTGCATGGATTACTTTCAGAATATTAAGCCAACTTTGTATTGCCAGGATAATCTCTGGCTGTGAGATAGTACCATTTTTATATATTACTGTATGTAATTAGCTACAGTTTTTTTCACTTTTTAAAAAAGAATTATTTATTGTATGTAAATTAGTGCTCTGTCTGCATGAACACCAGTATGTCAGAAATGGGCGTCAGATCCCATTACAGATGGTTGTGAGCCACCATGTGGTTGTTGGGAATTGAACTCAGGACCTCTGGAAGAGCAGTCAGTGCTATAACCACTAAGCAATCTCAGTTTTTTTTTAAAATTAAAGATTTCTGTATTCATAACTGTGGGAGGTATTGCTATAGTTTTCTTTCCTCTAGTGTCTGTGTATATTTAAACTGATGTTGGTCCCACACACTTTGTTGAGCAGTGCTATCTTTTGTTTTCTAGTAGAGACTGTTAAGAATTGGCGTTATACCCTCTTTATCTACTTAGAGAGTAGAATGATTTAAGTTACTTATTTTCACTTGGCTGAGTTTTTGTGATTTATGGTATTTGAGCATTTAGTCCATTTCATCTCAGTTTCAAATTTAAGGGCAAAGTATATTCGAAGTATTCTCTAGTTATGCATGTAATATCCTCAGGCTCTGTAATGCTATTATGTGCCCCTTATTGATCAGAATTTTGATAAATTGGTCACTCTTGTCAGCTTTATCAATATTTTTAATCTTTTCAGAAAATCGCTGTTTCCGGTTACTGGTTTTATTCACTATTCTTCTGGTTTGAAATTTTACTTAATTTTTTCTTAACTTTATTTCTTACCCTCTAGCTTGATTTAGATGCATTTTTTCTTTCTTTTTCGCCTTTCAGCTCTGCCTAGTAAGTAGCACCACAAAAGTTGCAATATGCTGCATTTTCATTTTTATAAGGGTCAAAATATTTTCTAATTCATCTTTGAATTAGAAATTGATCTTTAACCTATGAGTTACTTAGAAGTATTTTGTTTATAAGTATTTGCAAAATTTCATGTTTTCTTTCTATTATTTCTTTGTACTTCAGTTGTTGAAAAGATACCTTCTGTGATGTCTAGTCTTTTAGATTTGTTAAGGATTATTTAATAACCTAGGATATGGTTTTTACTGGACTAGTGTTTCTTGCACAATTAGAAAGAATTTGTACTCTGATGTCAAGTGGGCTGACTGTTCTAAACATCTGAATTATAGTCAGAGAAAAATGGTAAGTTGTGGTCCACCTTCATTTTCTATAGATCCTTGATGATTTCTTTCTTTCTCTCTTCCTCCCTCCCTCCCTCCCTCCCTCCCTCCCTCCCTCCCGCCCTCCCTCCCTCCTTTCCTTCCTTCCTTCCTTCCTTCCTTTCTTCCTTTCCTCCTCCTTTTTTTTTTTGCTTTTGTTTTTTTGGAGACAGAGTTTCTTTGTGTAGCCTGGCTGTTCTGGAATTTGCTCTGTAGACCAGGCTGGCATCAAACTCAGAGACCTGCCTCTGCCTCCCAAGCGCTGGGATTAAAAGCATGCACCACCACTGCTAAGTCCTTGATGAGTTCTATCCACTGGTGTTACAAATTGCATTTTGAACATTTCATCTTTTTAAATTCATTCATTAGACTGATTTTTTTTCACACTATATCACATCTTTATTTACTGGTCTTTTTAAAAATAAATACACTTTACTTAAAATTTTTGGCTATAAAAGTGTGCTGCAATATACATTCCCCATAATATATAAGCTTACTGATCAGTAATAATACATCAGTAAAATTCGTTACTTAAGGTATGTTTAGTGAGAAAAATTATTGACACTTTCAATATAATTTCAGCGCTTCAAAGTAAACTATAAAATATAAATTATACAAAAATATAAATTATAACTCAGCAATAGCTATGTCCATTTGTTCTTAAATTTATCAAGAATAAACATTATTTTTAAAATTTTTCTTAAATGTTAATGTATTGTACTTCAATGAATTTTTGTTTTAATGCTTGACAGTGATTTGAGTTTCTCCTATTGTAAGCATCTGTTTTGTCTATGACTTTCTGTAGTATTTTAAAACTGATTTTTACAGATCTTTGAAATATACATACTTTGTGACTATGATAGATTATCTTGTCTCACTGTCTCATATCTTTTTCTTGAATATAAAATTTTAATAGTTGAATATTTATATTTTTTAGTTTTTAAGAATAAATTTTGAATTTCCAATTACATTGTGTTATATAAGAGTTAGGGAAATAATTTCTTTCTTTCTTTCTTTCTTTCTTTCTTTCTTTCTTTCTTTCTTTCTTTC
>JANHMN010000005.1:106554220-106601950 GCA_030674055.1 Rhabdomys pumilio
TTCTTTCTTTCTTTCTTTCTTTCTTTCTTTCTTTCTTTCTTTCTTTCATAGACTGATCTTTTTTCCTGGATAAACTGTTGGGAATTTTCTTAATAAGGGTCACACTGGCCTGGAATAAAGGTGATTTTTCTTATTTCTAAATTGGACTTTCTTTTGAGATAGTCATCTCACTGTTTAGCCCTGGCTGGCCTGCAACTTGCTATGTAGAGCAGGATGGGCTTGGACTCACAGAGATCTGCCTGCCTCTGCATCCTAAGTGCTGGGATTAAAGGCATGTGCCACCAGTTAAAAAGAAAGTTTAGCGTTTAATTTTTTTATTTTAGTTTGTGTGTGTGTGTAAAAAGTAACTTTTATTTGCCTGTTGTAATTGTTGTTTCCCAGGCTTACTGCCTCCATCTGCTAACCTAGGCCTAGTCCTGGAAGCTTCTGGACTCCATACAATCTAATCTAGGCCTAGAGTGTTTTCAGATGCTGATATTTACTGCTGAATAAGCCCATCTTTTCAAGTTATTTCTGAATTCTGGCTTGCTAGTTCAACTCGGCTGTTTTGGCTCAAACTCCTCTTCTAAATGATTTATTCAATCTGGCTTCTCTTGGTTTCCTCTGAATTGCTCTGCTTGGCCTCATACTAACTCTAGTAAGTTTTTCAAACCCTCTGGCTCCCTCTCATTCTCTGTCTCATTCTGTCTTTACCTGTATCTAGCTTGTTGTCTCTTCAACCTGTCTCTGTAAAACTCTCCTGATACACCTGCCTCCTCCTCCCTCTCTGTGATGCTCTAGCCTCCCTCTCAACTCTACTGCACTGGTCTCCATGAAGTCTACTGTATTCCTGGACTGTACTTTCTTCTCTTGTACTGTGTGCCTCTCTCACTTAAGTAGCTTTTCTTTTCTCTCGTGTCTCCTGAGAGTTAGGCATGTACTGTTCTGTCAAATCTTTCTCTGATTTGTCTGCCACTCAATTAGACAACACTTTCAGACATGAGTGCTTCCTTCTACAAACTTAATTGTTTGGGATTAAAGGTGTATACTAAGGGCGTATCTGTATTCCAGCCAGAGGGCTTAAAGGTGTGTGCTAAGGCTGAGCCACACAACTAGAAACAGGTTCAAATATCCTATAGTGTGTGTGTGTGTGTGTGTGTGTGTGTGTGTGTGTGTGTGTGTGAGAGAGAGAGAGAGAGAGAGAGAGAGGTGTCTCACTACGTAGAATTTCTGTTTTGTTGCCTAGTAATTGTAAAAGTGCGTTTTCCTTTCTTATTTCTGTGAGTTTTTATGCATTTCATTTACAGGCTGTGGTCCAAGTAATCCAACAATGGCTGCCTATGTATGGAAGATCCAAGATTCCAGTAGTTGTTCATTACTCAAGGCTGGGTCTCTCTGCTGGTCTTCAGTATATGCCAGAGTCCCAAGGAAGACTTGCTAGCGGAGGATGGAAGAAAGCAGGCAAAGAAAGTGAGTTTCTGTATGCCCTGGTGTGTATTGTACCATGCTGTTGGTAACAATTAGCTCTCTGATTGGAATTAAGGCCAGCTCAATAGGAGGGAAGTCATGCCTACTATTGGATACTTAGCTAAGTACTTGAAGCTAGCGATATCAGGGAATCTTAGAGCACAACTGTGCAGGTTGGATTTATATATTTAGGCATTTATATACATTTGTAACAGTGATGCTAAATGAAAGAGATGGAGCAAGGTAGGAATATGGGAGGGATTAGAGGAAGAAAGGGAAGAGGGAAATAATGTAATATTTTAATTTTAAAGTGAAAAAATATTTAAAATTGCTACTTGTTTTTAAAGCATCTGCTATGTATTTATTGAGACTTTTAATCTTATCATTTGTTGCAATCTTAAAGAATATTTGAAAGTATGGGAACACCTTCCTGTTGCCTCAGCACTTGGGAGATGGAAACAGGAGGATCAGGGGTTCAAGGCCAGGCATCACCATATAACAAATTCTAGGTCAGCCTGGACTAAATGAAACAAGACAAAGCAAGCAAAACCATATATACGAGTACTAAGTGTGTTCTGGGGGTACCATTGCTTCATTCTCAGTTAATAAATAGAATCCATGCCCATGTCTTTGTACACATCTACATCTCTGTTTCTTTCTGTCTTTCTCTCCACTGGGTCACACCAGTAACTCCAATTCTGAACCATGATTCTATTGCAATACGAATACAATAAATCCCTCCTTTGATCGTAAGAAACTTGCTTCTACTAGAACAACTATGCTGCTTATTGAGATGTAATTGGCTTATAAATAATAACACATCTTTCAAGTGTACAATGTGCTGTTTTAACATATATATGTATATATGTATTCATAAAAATCCATTCCCACTATCAAGATTGTGAAAATATTCTTCACTTTAAAAAGTACCTTTTAGAATAAGATCTAATCAGATTTCTGGGCATCCCTTGTTCCACCCAAGGTTGGTATGCAAAACTAATTACTAAAACTTATAAATGTTTTAAAAATTCTGCTTTAACAATACCCACGTCATTGCCATATCTGCATCTGCTTCTTACATTTCCCGTCTCTTCAATCTGTGTTTGTCTCTTTGTTTCAGTGTACCTTGTAAAATTGGTTATAACTTATGTGAACTGTCCTTCAGTGATTTGGGGGTCAAGCATGGAGAAAGGAGGTCACACGTAATCTACTTCTATGATTAGAATTCGGTCTTTTCAGTGAGCCTGTCTTTGAACTTGGAAGTTTAAGATTTACCTCCTCATAAACAGAACAGCAGTTCAACATTTTCCTTCCTGCAGGTCGCTTGGACCCTCTTGAAACATCAATAACTTAGGCTCTGAAAAGAACAGTTTGACTTTCTGGAAATCCTTGATAAGAATAGAATGTGCCTGTACATTCCAAAATGTCTCCTGTTTCTATCTTCTTGTCAGAAATGCAGAGGGACTTAATCCTGATTATCATTGTGAGAATTATCCTGAGCTCCTACAAGTAGAACTCTCAAGTATGGGACCCCAGTTGTAAGATTGATCTTTTTATATTTAGAGACTCTATTGTCTCACCACCAGATAAACTGTATTATTTTCACAGAAGAACAATATGGTCTACGGAAAATTCATATTTCAAGTAACTAACCTAGGAACCAGAGCAAAGTCAAGCTGGTGTGCAGGGTCAAAGACACAATTTGACCAAATACAATTAGCACACAGAAAAAAAAGTGCATCTAATAGAAAAAGGTCTATGGATTATTAAGTAAAAGAATATGGAGGATATTACATTGACACTCCCGAGGAACAGAAAACACAGTTCCTTCCAGACAACTTAGTAGAGTGCAGACACAAAGAACCCTGTTGCATAACCACGTGTTGAATTCATATGTACTTGTATCTCCTTTTTCTATTATTTTATTTATATTTCAAATGTCCCCCTTCCCAGTCTCCCCTCCACAACCCCCTTATTCCATGCCCCCTCCCCTTTGCCTCTAAGAGGGTGCTCTCTCACCCACTCTCTCACTCCAGCTTCACCCCTCTAGCATCCCCCTTCGCTGGGACACGGAGCCTTCACAAGACCAAGCACCTCTCCTCCTACTGATGCCCGACAAGGCCATCCTCTGCTACATATGCAGCTGGAGCCATGGGTCCCTCCATGTGTACTCTTTGGTTGGTGGTTTAGTCCCTGGGAGCTCTGGGGGGTCTGGTTGGTTAATATCGTTGTTCTTCCTATGGGGTTGCAAACCCCTTCAGCTCCTTCAGTCCTTTCTCTAACTCCTCCATTGGGGTCGCCAGGCTCAGTCTAATAGTTGGCTGTGAGTATCCACCTCTGTTTTAGTCAGGTGCTGGAAGAGCCTCTCAGGTGACAGCCATACCAGGCTCCTGTCAGCAAGCACTTCTTGGCATTAGCAATAGTGTTTGGTTTGGTGTCTACAGATGGAATGGATCCCCAGGTGGGGCTGTCTTTGAATGGCCTTTCCTTTAGTCTCTGCTCCATTTTTTTTGTCCATGTATTTCCTTTAGACAGGAACAATTCTGAGTTAAAATTTTTTGAGATGGGTGAGTGGCCCCTTCCTTCAACTGGGGGCCATGCTTATCTACTGGACGCAGTCTCTACAGATTCTATCTCCCCTTTCTTGTGTGTTTTGGCAAATGTCATCCCCATTGGGTCCTGGGAGCCTCTTGCATCCCTGTGTCTGGGACATTCTAGTGGTTCTTCTGTTTCCTGTCCCCCATTGCTACTTCTTTCTATTCATTCTACTGGACCTCTGGACTTCTCTCCTGTCTTCTCATACCTGAACCTGCCTCACCTTATCCTCTCCTTCTCTCCCACCAGGACCCTCCCTCCCTCCCTCCTGTGATTATTTTGTTCCCCCTTCCTTTTTCTTTTCTTTCTTTTCTTTTTCTTTTTTTGTTTTTTTGAGACAGGGTTTCTCTGTGTGGCCCTGGTTGTCCTGGAACTCACTCTGTAGACCAGGCTGGCCTCGAACTCAAAAATCTGCCTGCCTCTGCCTCCCTAGTGCTAGGACTAAAGGCGTGTGCCACCACCGCTCTGCTTTGTTCCCCCTTCTAAGTGGGATTGAAGCACCCACACTTTGGCCTTCCTTCTTGTTAAGCTTCATATGATATGTGAGTTGTATCATGAGTATTCAGAGCTTTTGGGCTAATATCCACTTATCAGTGAGTACATATCATGTGTGTTCTTTTGGGTCTGAGTTACCTCACTCAAGATGATATTATCTAGTTCCATCCATTTGCCTGCAATTTTGTGAAGTTGTTGTTTTTAATAACTGAGTAGTATTCCATTGTCTAAACTACCACATTTTTTGTATCCATTTCTCTGTTGAGGGACATCTTGGTTCTTTTCAGCTTCTGGCTATTATAAATAAGGCTGCTATGAACATAGTGGACCACACATTCTTATTATATGTTGGAGCTCTTTTGGGTATATGCCCAGCTCTTTTGGGTATTCAGGTAGAACTATTTCCAATTTTTTTTGAGGAATCTCCAGATTGATTTCCAGAGTGATTATACCAGTCTGCAATCTCACAGGCAATGGAGGAGTGCTCCTCTTTCTCCACGTCCTCTCCAGCATTTGCTGTTACCTGAGTTTTTGATCTTAGCCATCTGATTGTTTTGGTTTGTATTTCCCTGATGATTAAGGGTATTGAATATTTCTTTAGGTGCTTCTCAGCCATTTGAGATTCCTCAGTTGTGAATTCTCTGTTTAGCTCTGTATCCCATTTTTAAATTGGGTTATTTGGTTTTGTGGAGGTTAGCTTCTTGAATTCTTTATATATTTTGGCTATTAGCCCTCTATTGGATGTGGGGTTGGTGAGGATTTTTTCCCCAATCTGTAGGCTAATGATTTGTCCTATTGACTGTATTTTTTGCCTTACAGAAGCTTTTAAGTTTCATGAGATCCTTTTTATCAATTGTTGATCTTAGAGCCTGAAACATTAGAGTTCTGTTTAGGAAATTTCCCCATGAGCCAATGATTTCGAGGCTCTTCCCCAGTTTCTCTTCTATTAGACTCACTGTATCTGGGTTTATTTAGAGGTCCTTGATCCACTTGGACTTGAGCTTTGCACAAGGAGATGAGAATGGATAGATTTGCATTCTTTTACATGCTGACCACGATTTGATCCAACATCATTTGTTGAATACACTGTCTTTTTTTCCATTGTGTATTTTTGGCTTCTTTGTCAAAGATCAACTTTCTGTAAGTGTTTGGTTTTATTTCTGTGTTTTTAATTCTACTTCCTTGATCTACCTGTCTATTTCTGTACCAATACCATGCAGGATTTTTTTTTTAATCACTATTGCTCTGTAGTATGGCTTGAGGTCAGGGATGGTGATTGCCTCAGAAGATTTTTTATTGTTAATGTCAAGAATATCTTCACATGGCATTGTCTTTAGTCTAATGTATAAAGGAAAAAAAACGCATGAAGATATTTTGTGCTATTTCCCATCTCAAACTAAAGGTAACAAGGCCTGAGATAAGCAGAGTAATAACAATGTCCCCACCCTGAGGAACCACACCAACAATGACAGGAAAGCCCTGTAGATTTAGGCATCTTTGTTTTTTTTTCAGACAGGGTCTCATGTAGTCCAGGTTGGCCTCCAACTTCCTATGTAGCTCTGGCTGGCCTGGAACCCCTGACGTTGTTGCCTTCGCCTTCCTAGTCATCTTTATTACAAGCTTGAGTAAACCTTTGTTTTCATTTCCTTGAGAAACAAACTATAAAACAGAACAAGGGCAGCTGTTAAGGTGATTTAGTTATTTAAGGCAAAACAATTTTTATGTATGTATGCTAAAAATAACCCTCCATAGATACCTTTAACAAAATACTGGCAAATAAGCTCAAACACAATTACTTTTCAGAACTGTTTCCTGAAAACGGTCCTGACAATGCTGAGTTATAGATGATCACGAGGACCTCATCTCACCTGGTTATTGGAAGTTTGGGGTCAGACTTGTGTCTGAAGCTGGATTTTGCTCAGCTATTAGCTTTTAAACAAGGAAACAGCGATTTATCATGATGAAATCAAGACTCAAATAATTGAGGGGTATTCATGAAACTTGTCTCAAATATTTAAAAATTACATATGGTGTAACCTTAGAATCTATCCTTATCCTGGTCTAAATCTTGAATTGTTTTTTTTTTTTGTGGTTTTTTTTTTTTTTTTGAGAAATGCTGTAATCAAAGATGGCTTTGAAATCTTAACACTCTGCCTCTGCCTTCCAGGTGTTGGAATTGTAGCTATGCACCATCACACTTGTCACTACTGTTTGGGAAGGTCACCAGCCTTCTCAGACTGAAGGGGAAGAGCCAAGCCTTCATTGAGATGCACATGCAGGAAGTTGTGGACACCACATGTCTGCAGCATCAGTGTCATGCTGCCAGCCCAACTATATCTAGTGCTTCAAGCACAAGGTGCTCCCCAAACAAGGTGCGTGCCTTGCAGGTGGTGGAGTCAGTACATTTGGGAAACCTAGACTTCATGGTCTCCAGTGGCCCACAGACACAGGATGGTGATGGTTGACCAGCAAGCCAAACTCAGGATCATCATGGGAAAATCACTGTTACCCAGTGATCCTGGATGCTCTGCACCAGACCTTCTCCAAGTGTGGCACTGTCCTCAGTACCATCATCTTCATTAAGAACAACCAGTTTCAGGTACTGCTGTAACTATGCCCACCACTTGAGCATTTAGCATGCTAGGCTGTCTCTAGACAGCCAGAACAGCTACAACAGCTGCACACCACACGTCAACTTTTCCAAGCTGACAGTGCCAATTGGTTTTTTGTCAACTTGACAATAAACCTAGACCTATATCTGGGAACAGGGAATCTTAGTTGAAAACTGCCTCTATAAGTTTAGCCTGTAGGTAAATCAGTGTTAATGATTCATGTGGCAGGGCCCAGACCACTGTGAGTGGTACCACTTGTAGGCAGGTGGTCTTGGGGTATACAAGAAAGCAGGCTGAGAAAGCCATACAAGCAAGTCAGTAAACAGCATTTGTCCATGACCTCTACTTTAGTTCCTGTTTCCAGTTTCCTGCCTTGAGCTCCTGCCCTGGATTCCCATAGTGACAGAGGGTGACCTGAGAGGTGTAAGCTGAAGTAAACTTCCCTCCCCGCATTGCTCTTGGTCATGCTTTATCACAGCATTGGAATCCTAGCTCAGACACGTAACTGTCTGCAAAACCAAGTACAAGAGTCATGACTGTGCTCTCTGACGCCTGTCTTTGGGGAACAGATAGCTTCTTAGAGCAGGCTATGGTGACATCACTGTCCTTTTTGACCATAATTTCTACTGTCTGCTTCCCCTCCAACCTCCACCAGGCATACCATCAGCAGCACTTGTAGCTGTATCAGGCTGCATTGCCATGGTGCAGGAATTCCATCTTGTTGGTCAGCAACTTGAACCCTGGAAGTCACACAGCCCAAGCCCCTTTATTCTCTTCAGTATCTATGGTTACATGAAACAGATGCAGATCTTGTTCAACAAGGAGAAGACAGCAGCTAGGCCCAGCTGGCCATGAGGCACCCAAACAAGCTGCATGGGAAACCAACGTATATTACAATGTCAAAGCACCAAAGTATCCTGCTGCCTCGTGAGGTCCAGGAAGATCAGGGCTTCACCAAAGACTGACAGCTCGCCACTGCACTGCTTCAAGAAGCTGGGCCCCAAGTTTTTTCAGAACTTCTTCCTGTTCTCAGTCACCCTGCACCTTGCCAACATCCCTTCCTTGGTGTCAGAAGAGTTCCTCAAGAACTTCTTCTCAAACAACAAGGGCAAGACCAAGGGCTTAAAATTCTTCTAGGAACTGAAGCCCTGACTCCTTGCTCTCTGTCCCATCCATCAGCCCTACTAGAAGGACCACGAAATGGTTCTGATCCAGATGAGTTTGTTGGAGGAGGATGTGCAGGCACCAGTTAAGCTTCAAATCCACAACCAAAGCAGCCCCGAACAAGAAGAACAATTCTAATGGGCTTACTACTTTAGAATTCAGGATGTATTATAGACTACAGTAATGAAAATATGGCATTGGCACCAAACAGACATGCGTGCCAATGGGACAAAATAGAAGACCCAAACATGAGTACTTGTAAAGGCAACCATCTGCTAGTTGATAAAGAGGCAAAACACACACCCTGGTTAAAAGACAGAGCATCTTTAACAAGTGGTGGTTAAAGCTGACGACTGTATGGCCACGTGCAGGTGAACGGATTAGCCTTATACTTGTCACCCTGTACAAAAATTAGATCCAAGTGACTTCAGTTTGCAACTCGCAACATCAAAGCAGCTAGAAGCAAACATATGCAGTTTCCTACATGAGATAGATGAAGGAAAGGGCTTTCTCAACAGGATCACGTTTGCTCAGGAATTAAGGTCACCAATTGACAACAGGGACCTCATAAAACTGAACTGCTTCTGTGTGGCTAAGGAAATAATCAAGTGGAGAGGAAGCCCACAGAATGGGAGAGAATTGTTGCCAGCTCCACATCTGTCAGAGGACTAATATCTACAGTCTATGAGGAACTCAAAGGACAAAGAGTCAAGGAAACAAACAACCCAATTAAAAAGTGGGCTGGGGATGTAGACAGTTTCAACAGAAGAAGTAGAAAGGGCTGAGAAATACCTCAGAAATAATGTTCAACTTCCTTAGTAATTAGGGTAATGTAAAGTAAACCAACACTGAATTGTTAACAAGACCACTGGCAACAAACGCTGCTGTAGATAATGTCAGTGGGAATGCAAACTGGCGCAGCCACTCTGGAAGTCAGTATGGAGAATCCTCAAAAAGTTAAAAATAAGTCTACCCAGTAACCCAGTTCTACCCCTTTGGCACATGCCCAAGGGGCATGCTGCTCCATAGATACTTACTCGGCCATGTTCACTATTGCTCTATAGCTAGGAAATGGAAACAAATCAAATGTCTGACAACTGACAAGTGAATAATGAAAATATGGTTCCAGAAGGTCTAAGAATCCAGTCGTTGTTAGTGCCAGAGGTTGGATATCTCAGCTGGTCTTCTGTATATGCCAGAGACCCGGGCTCTAATGCTAGTGAAGGGATGGGCTTGCTAACAAGATGAGGCCGAGCAGGCAAAGAGAGAGCAAGCTGCCATCTTCCATGTCCTTTATATAGGCTGCCAACAGAAGGTGTGGCCTAGATTAAAGGTGGATCTTTTCTGCCTCAAAAGATCTGAATTAAAAGTGATTTTTTTCACTTCAAATTATTTAATTAAGAAAATAATTCTCACAGGGATAGCCACTTGAGTTTAATTAATCCTAGAAATAGTCAAATTGACAGTCACGAACAGCCATTACATAAACCATAAGTGGAGTGGTTAGGTGGGTGTTGGGCTTAAGACAGGAATAGCAAGCAGTACACAGGTAATGTGGAGTGAGAAACAACAAAAAAATAGGGAAGGGGTCCAACTTGAGAGGAGAGAGGGAAGTCAATACAGACAGAGGAGGAATGTGGGACAAATATTATTTGATAAAGCCTCAAAGAATCATATTATTTTGTATTTACCTAAGATTATATATAATATGAACAAGTATATATATATATATATATGATGTGTGTGTGTTAGTGTGTGTGTGTGTTATTTGGATTATTTAGTAGACTTATTTTTAGCTTTTTGAGGATTCTCTACACTGACTTCCAGAATATATATCACTTGGACTGACAATGTTCCCCACAAGAATTATAGATTAAAAAATAGCCCAGTAGCAAGCCTGGTTCAAATGGTTGGCTAGGGTAGTCCAAGTGACTCTGAAAACAATATAGATTATACATGTAGCCCTTGGTTGCTTGTCAGGGGTTGAGGATAGACTCCTGTTGCTGAAGACACCAAACACTTAGGATATGCAATCTTGAGCTGGATGTGACCTGAAAACCTCTTTCCTAGGGTCGAGCTTCCACTGTTGCAGAAAATACTATGGAAGCTGCCAAGGAAGAGAAGCACTTCATAGTCCTACCCAGTCTTACCTATGAACCAGAACAATTACTGTCATGAAAGATGTACCTGCAGCTAGAATAACTGGCACTCACATGTTGGTGGCAGCCAACAGCTCTGTCATAGACTTAAAGGAGGGAAATCATGCCTGGCACTTGAAACCTAGTCAGCTTCATGAGCCTAGTGAGATTATGGACCACACAAAAGAATGTACTGCTGACACTTTGCTAGACCAGCATACTTCCTAATACAGTCTAAATTTTATCCTTATACCCATAGATAAAAGTAGCTACCACCGGGAAGCCTCTCTCTATTGCAAATGGAGACCATCACAGGAAACCACAACTAGACACACTTCAGAGACTGGCGGATGGGAGAGCTCAGGCCCAGCAGACACATCTAAAGCTCAGCTCTTGCATCTATGGCTCAGGAAACATTGAGGAAGAGAGAGTAGAAAGATTGTAAAAGTGTGAATACCTGGAAGCTTGCAGTGAAACAGTTTCTTTTAGAGATAGCTGTATAAACAAAACCAGAACAATGCCAATATCAATGGAGATTTTAACACAGGAGAAAAAATTTTTCACCAGATTCTACCACCAGATAGAGAACTATAGGCAACTAATGAGTTCTGGGAGAATTAGACTCTCCCAGGGATAAGCCCATATACTGGTGGTTTGATATAGAATGGGCAGACTAAAAACCATATATGCTCAAACAACAACAATGGACTCAGTATCTTGGATCATACATTCACATATATGCGTAGATATGCATGTAACAATAATAACAAAAATAGCCCATCAACTTGAGAGTAAGGGCTGGATGGGTAGAGCCTGGAGGGACGGTGCCTGGGAGAGGCTGGAAGGAGGGAATCAGTTTACCTGTTCTTTCGAAAATTAAAACTTAGGCATCTTAGCATCCTTCTTTAGTCCCAGCACTAGGGAGGCAGAGGCAGGTAGATCTCTGTAAGTTTGAGATCAGCCTGGACTATAGGACAGCCAAGGGCTACACAGAGAAATCATGTTTTTTTTTTAAATCCACAAAATTAAAATAAAATAAATAAAATTAAATAATAAAAAAATAAAAAATAAATCTAGTTTGTTTTACAGTCTTTGCAGGGGCCTGTCCCTTGAAAGGCCCAGGTGTGAGGTCTCAGCAGCCCCTAGAACACAGCTACCTTCTTGGGCCTTATACGCTAGTACCCCACAACCCACCTACTCAGGTCATCAGGGTCTGTTTTGACCTCCAGCTGAGGGAGGTGGCCTGCACCATGGGATTCCTGTGGCTGCCACTTCTTTTTTTTAATTTAATTTTTTATTGGATATTTTATTTGTTTTTCAGATGTTATCCCCTTACCCCATTTCCCCTCTGCCCAGGAACTCCCTATTCTAGCCCCCCCTCCTCCTGTTCCTATGAGGATGTGCCCCTACCCACCCCTCACTCCCACCTCCCTGCTTTCAAATTCTCCCACACTGGGGCATCCAGTCTTCACAGGACCAAGGACCTCCTCTTCCTCCTATGCCAGACAAGGCCATCCTCCCCTACATATACGGCTGGAACCGTGGGTCTCTTACTATGTGCTCCCAGGCTGGTGATTTAGACCCTGGAAACTCTGGTTGGTTGGTATTGTTGCTCTCCCCATGGGACCACAAACTCTTTCAGCTCCTTCTCTCTAACTCCTCCATTGGAACCCCACGATCAGTTCAATGGTTAGCTATGAGCATCCACCTCTGAATATGTCAGACTCTGGCAGACCTCTAAGGAGACAGCTATATCAGGTTCCTGTCAGCATGAACTTCCTGACATCCACATCAGCGTCTACCTTTGGTGACTGCACATAAGATGGATACCCAGATGGAATGGTCTCCAGACAGCCCTTCCTTCAGTTTTTTTCCACACTTTGTCTCCATATTTGCTCCCTTGAGTATTTTGTTACTCCTTCTAAGCAGGACTGAAGCACCCACACTTTGGTCTTTCCTCTTCATGAGCTTCATGTGGTCTGTGAGTTGCATCTTGGATATTGCAAGCTTCTGGGCTGATATCCAATTATCAATGAGTGAATACCATATGTGTTCTTTTGTGATTGGGTTACTCATTCAGGATGATATTTTTTATTTTCATCTATTTATCTAAGAATTTCTCAAATTCATTGTTTTTAATAGCCGAGTAATATTCCATTGTGTAAATGTACCACATTTTCTGTATCCATTCCTCTGCTGAAGGACATCTGGGTTCTTTCCAGCTTCTGGCTAGTATAAGTAAGGCTGCTATGAACATAGTGGAGCATGTGTCCTGGTTATATGTTGGAGCATCTTCTGGGTATATGCCCAGGAGTGATATAGCTGGGTCCTCAGGTAGTGCTATGTCCAATTTTCTGAGGAACCGCCAGACTGATTTCCAGAGTGGTTGCACCAGCTTGCAATTCCACCAACAATGGAGGAGTGTTCTTCTTTCTCCACATCCTCACCAGCATCTACTATCACCTGAGTTTTTGATCTTAGCCATTCTGACTGCTGTGAGGTGGAATCTTAGGGTTGTTTGATTTCCATTTCCCTGATGACTAAGGATTTTGAACATTTCTTTAGGTGCTTCTGGGCCATATGAGATTCCTAAGTTGAGAATTCTTTGTTTAGCTCTGTACACCATTTTTAATGGGGTTATTTGGTTGTCTGGAGTCTAATTTCTTGAGTTCTTTGTATATATTGGATATTGGTACACTATCAGATGTGGGATTGGTAAAGATTTTTTCCCAATCTGTTGTTTGCCATTTTGTCCTATTGACGGTGTCCTTTGCCTTACAGAAACATTGCAATTTTATGAGGTCCCATTTGTCAATTCTTGATCTTAAGACATAAGCCATTGGTGTTCTGTTCAGGAACTTTCCCCCTGTGCCCAAGTATTCAAGGTTCTTCCCCACCCTCTCTTCTATTAGTTTTAGTGTGTCTGGTTTTATGTGAAGGTCCTTTATCCACTTGAACTCCTAAACCTGATAAATAACTACAGCAAAGTGGCTGGTTATAAACTCAAACAAATAAGTAGCCTTCTTCTACTCTAAAGATAAACAGGCTAAGAAAGAAATTAGGGAAATGACATCCTTCACAATAGTCACAAATAATGTAAAATATCTTGGAGCAAATCTAACCAAGCAAGTAAAAGATCTGTGTGATGAGAACTTCAAGTCTCTGAAGAAAAAAAATCAAAGAAAATCTCGGAAGATGGAAAGATCTCCCATGCTCATGGGTTGACAGGATTAATATAGTAAAAATGGTCATCTTGCTAAAAGCAATCTACAGATTCAATGCAATCCCAGTTAAAATCCCAACTCATTTCTTCACAGAGTTAGAAAGAAAAAATTCTCAAATTCATTTGGAATAACAAAAAACCCACGATAGCAAAACTATTCTCAACAATAAAAGAACTTCTGGGGGAATCACCATCCCTGACCTCAAGCTGTACCACAGAGCAATAGTAATAAAAACTGCATGGTATTGGTACAGAGACAGGCAGGAAGATCAATGGAATATAATTGAAGACTCAGAAATGAACCCACATACATATGGTTACTTGATCTTTGACAAAGGAGCTAAAACTGTCCAGTGGAAAAAGGACAGCATTTTTAACAAATGGTGCTGGTTCAACTGGAGGTCAGCATGTAGAAGAATGCAAATCGATCCATTCTTATCTCCTTGTGCTAAGCTCAAGTGGCTGCCACTTCTAAGTCTGTATGTAATCAAGTGACATGACTCTTATATGTTGATAGCCAAACCAGAGAGCTTGCCATCCTTGGCTGCAGAACCTTTTGTGATGTTTTGTGTGGCCTCAGACTCATCCCTAGCAATATTTCCAGTAGAATCCTGAACTTTTCCCATTTGTTTGTAGTTTTAGGTAACTCTTTTATAACCATGATACAGTGGTATGCATGTACTCTTAACTTCTATGCACCTATGCTCTTCTCGTCCTTCCTGGTGGCCAGCTCACAGGTGGGACTCAAACTGCCACAGCCTCTACCTGTCCTATCAGAAGAAACAGCTTTGAAACTGTCAGGGCATGTGCACCTCCAAAGTTTGTACCAAAGTTTGGTTTCTTCCCACCTCTGACTTGTGCCCAGATGGAAGGGCTGATGGAACCCCCACCTCTGTATTTAAGGCTGTCTCCAAGGGAGGGTGACCCTGGACTTGGAGGTTCTATGAAAAACCAAGTCAAGAGTGTGAAAGATTATGATTTTATACCTGTGGGAGAGCGTCAGTGTAACATTTATTTTTAATGATGATAGGTGTAGATTTTGGTAATAACTACAGGTTCAGTTCCCTGGTGACTTTTCACCCTGTCTCACATGATGGTGTGTGTGTGTGTGTGTGTGTGTGTGTGTGTGTGTTTCCATTAAAGCCATTTTACAACCTGTGTCTTTCCTTCTATGCTATAAAAGGAAGCATCAGCTGAGCTGAGCCTGGATTCAGTAAGCTTCTGTGTCCCATCGGGGATGGAGGACACATTAAAATACATGGAACCAGCATTCAAGCAATGAACTTGCAATGTCAGTTCTACCCAGTCTACAACTCACTCTCCTTCAACTATAATAAATATAAATAAAAACCATACCTCAAAAATCAGTTTTTATATAGTTCCCTTAAAGCTTAACATAGTTTTTTTTTAACAGCTTAGAAGAAAAGCCATACTTTGAAGGAATTCCGGCAGATAATTTTCATTTCACACACCACTTGTCTATAGTAAAAGCATGTGTGCAGATGTTTTGCCTATATGCATATTTAGTGCCAACAGAGGACAGAAGAGGATGTTTGATCCCCTGGAACTGGAGTTCCAGACAGTTGTGAGCTGTCATGTAGGTGCTGGGAGTTGAACCTGGATCCTCTCAAAGAGCAGTGAGTGCTCTTAACCACTGAGTCATCCCTCCAATCCTGGATACTTGTTTTTAGTGGTGATAACAGAGAGACCACAAGAAGACCCAAGATCAAAATTAGGCCTATTGCTTCTGCTATTTCTGCCCTAGCTTCCTGCAAGACAGTTACCCTAAGGAACAAATGTCAGCCCTTTTTCAGTCCTGAACATCTGCAAGTTACAGTTTTATGTATGGCCAGCATGACCATTGGAACAATAATTGTCCCAGTGCAAGGCTTCCTGTTCTTACGCTTTACCCAGTCAATAAATTAGATGTATATCCACATGGAGACTGAGCTACATGTCTGCTACATATATGCCAGCCCTCTGTATGTTCTTTAGTTGATGGCTCAGTCTCTGAGAGCTCCAAGAGGTCCAGATTAGTTGACTCTGTTGGTCTTCTTGTGGGTTTCTCATCTTGGCGTCAGTGGGAGAGGATGCACCTGATCTGGCAGAGACTTGATACACCAGGGTGTGGAGATACCCAGAGGAAGGCACTCTCAGAGAAGAAGAGGGAGGTGGGTGAGGTCTCTGTGAGGAGGGACTCAGAGGGGGACAGCATTTGGAATATTAGATGCATGTCAGAAGAATGAGTGCACCTCCCTCAAAAGAAGGGGAGAGCCATCAAACACATGAAGACCAAACTTCATTGGTTAAGAGGCTCATTCACCCGTCTCCAGTGATTTATCTGCTGGACCTCCTATAAGAAACTCCCATACCCCAGCATGGTTCCATCATCTGGTTGGCTGATTCCAGGGTAATTCTGTCTATGGCAGGTAAAGAGGTTTTTTTCTATTAGAAAATTAGGGTCACCTGTTCTGTCCTGCCTGAATTTCTTTTTCTGTGTTATCTCAATACTTTGGGTCAATGATGTTTTCTCTCAACCTATGCTTGCTACTCTGTTGTCTTGGGCCCTGCAGGATCAGCTTTCTGCTAGTCCTTCCTCATCTCATCTGCTCAGTTCTTTTGTTATGAAGACATATTATGTCCAATCTGCAGACTACATTTAGGTCATGAGTGTTGCCCCATCCCCATTTCCTTGACCTATTAACTGTAACAAATCAGGACTTCCTAATCCTCTCTATCCTTCAGTTTACCCCCTCCCCATTAATAGCACTCTATTTCTGTCTGGTATACACAAACTCCAGGCAGTGCCTTAAAATTCTTCCCATTTTCAATATACTAAATAGACCACTCTTATTTCCACCTCAATAACCCTCTTGTTTTTTGTTTCAATTTTTTTTTTTTTTTTGGTTTTTTGAGACAGGGTTTCTCTGTGTAGCCCTAGCTGTCCTGGAACTCACCCTGTAGACCAGGCTGGCCTAGAACTCAAAAATCCGCTTGCCTCTGCCTCCCAAGTGCTGGGATTAAAGGCGTGTGCCACCACTGTCTGGCCTTGTTTCAGATTCTTAAAGTCTAGCATTCTTATGTTCACTAATTCCCAATGCAAACCCTTCCAGTCCCACTGTCAAGGACTCAGATGGCTGTTTTCATCTAGCTCAAGATCCATCCTTAATGAAATTTTCTTCTATACCTGGTTGTCCCCATCCCATATCCTTTCCTCAGGACCATTCTCCATCACACCCTATTTCACTGTCAGACCAGAAAGATGCTGTTTCCCCTATTGTCCTGTCACTTGAGTCTCTGGATATTTTTGCCCTCACCCAGACTAATCCTGACAGCCACAGCCCCCAACAGCTAAAGGATGGCCCTTCTCCAAAGATTACAAGACATCTGATATTTGTTTGGATAGGTTCTTGATTTAGAACTTTCCTTTCAGATGTTATCTTCTTTCCCCATCTCCCCACCAAGAAACCCCCATCTCATTCACCTCCTCCTGCTTCTATGAGGGTGTGCCCCCACCCACCCACTCACACCTCCCCATCTTCAAACTCCCCCACATTGGGGCATCCAGCCTTCATTGGACCAAGGATCTCCTCTCCCACCTTTGACCGACAAGGCCATCCTCCCCTACATACACAGCTGGAGCCATAGGTCCCTCCATGTGTGCTCCCAGACTGGTGGTTTAGGCCCTGGGAACTCTGGTTGGTTGATATTGTTGCTCTCCTCATGGGGCAGCAAACATCTTCAGCTCCTTCAGCTCTCTAACTCCTCCATTGAGAACTCTGTGATCAGTTCAATGGTTAGCTGTGTGCATCCGCCTCTGTATATGTCAGGCTCTGGTATTGGACATGGTATTGCCTGAAGACCCAGCTATACCACTCCTGGGCATATACCCAGAAGATGCTTTAACATATAACAAGGACATATGCTCCACTATGTTCATAGAAGCCTTATTTATAATAGCCAGAATCTGGAAAGAACCCAGATGTCATTCAACAGAGGAATGGATACAGAAAATGTGATACATTTACACAATGGAGTATTACTCAGCTATTAAAAAAATGAATTATTTAGGTTTGTGGCCCCAAGAGGAAAGCAACAGTGCCAGCCAACCAGAGCTCCCCAGGGTCTAAACCACCAGCCTGGGAGCACAAAGGGAGGCACCCATGTCTTCAGCTGTATACTTAGGGGAGGATGACTTTGTCAGGCATGGGTGGAAGAGGAGATCCTTGGTCCCATGAAGGCTGAACACTGAGCAGGGAGGAATTCGAGGGTGGGGAGGGGAGGGGAGAGTGGGAGGTAGGTGGGAACACACCCTTGTAGAGGCAGGGGGGATAGGATAGGGGGTTCCTGGGTGGTGGGGGGAATGGGGTGAGGGGATAAAATCTGAAATGTAAACATAATATCCAATAAAAAATATGAGAAAAAAGAAGCTAAAAAATGAATTCATGAAATTCTTAGGCAAATGGATGGAACTAGAAAATATCATCCCGAGTGAGATCACCCAATCACAAAAGAACACACATAGTATGCACTCACTGATAAGTAGATATTAGCCCAAAAGCTCACAATACCCAAGATACAACTCATAGACCACATGAAGCTCATAAAGAGGGAAGATCAAAGTGTGGGTGCTTTGGTCCTTGTTAGAATGAGTAACAAAATACAGGAGCAAATATGGGGACAAAGTGTGGGACAGAAACTGAAGGAGGGGCCATCTGGAGACTGCCTCACCTTGGTATCCATCCCATGTGCAGTTACCAAAGGCAGACGCTGTTGTGGATGCCAGGAAATGCATGTTGACAGGAGCCTGATATAGATGCCACCTTTCATATTGAGACAAAAGCCATATAAATGCCAGTTTTTAATGTAAAAGTTCAAATCTTCACCTACTTTGATAAATTCCTACTAGAATATGGAACAATGCTCCCAGGTTAAAATTAACTAGTCAGTTCCTATTTGTATTAAAACATGCAACTCTGGGCCTCTTCTCATATTCCATAGAATCTTTAGTTGTTCCTCTCATTTTCCCCTTTAAACTCTCAAGCCATCCCCAGTCTATAAGAAGGCTAGATGACCCCAGTAAAGGTTAGTTACCTTTACCAACAATTTAACTCATTTGAGTTGTGAACAACATAAAACATATTGTCCTACAACTCAAGGTCTGTCGTGTTTTTATGGTAATTAACTTCTTTTTTCCAACTAAACAATACAGTCTACCAACTGTAAGGAATACTATAGAAGAGAAACTAGCTCATGCTTGGGAACAGATCTCCCTAGAGATTTTCTTACCTCTTTTTCTACCCAGAGGCTTAAACCTGACATATCACCCACCCATTTCCCTCCACTGAGAGCTATGGCCACAGGAGGATGTTACCTTCTATTCAAAACTCTTTCCCATCACTCTTTGCATAGATAGGGGTACTGATAATCTCTATTTGTCTTGGTTTACTCTCTTGAGCCTATGTTCTCTATGGAATGGAGGCATTTTGCATCTTTCCACCACTGGGCAGGGACTCGGCACACTAGTTTATCTAATACTTCCTTCCCAACCATCCCTGTACAATCGCGGCTTCACAAACACTTGAGGAAAAACCAATTCCTAATGGTCTCTGGCAGCAAATGAGCTAAGTCTCAGTACTTCTTCTTTCAAAGGTGCTGTCTGGCTTGGGTCTTGGTACTCAGTCCAAACAACATTTTTCCTGTGCACAAACCAGCATGCAAGAAAACCCACTTTCTCAGCATAAGGAACACAATGGCAGATGTACTCCTTGGTAGGGATGGTGCTTCCAAAGAGACTGGCCTTAGATTTAATAACATCTAATGAAGGTGGATTCTGTGAAGTTCTACAAGAAGAATAGTTTTTATGTCGGTGAATCTGGGCAGGTACTATAAAGCCTTGCTGTCATCATTAAAAAAGGCAGTAATTTAGAAAACTACAAAAATTTGGGGCTCATACTAGTTCAAATGGAAGGCAAATACTCAGTCTTGGATAACTCCCCTCCTAGGTCTTATTTCTATCTTGCTCCTTATCCTGCCTCTTATCCTTTTGACTTCCGTAAGTAAAAATTCAAACTCTTTCAGCGTAGATAGCTAAACTCCAGCAGCTTAGTCCAGTATTAACCCTTCTCTCCAAAATTTCCCCTGTGCGGATCAGCAAGGGCAGCTCTATATCTCTAATCATCAGGAAGCAGCCTAAAGAAAGTTAATCTTTGGCCTTTATTCTCCAGTTAATGTGCACTTTAAAACTCCAAGAGGAGGATCTGAAAGGACCAAACAATAGCTTTGTTAACTGTAAACTGCCTTCCTCTTACTTTAACCCCATCTTGGAGTCCTAGCTTAAGTGGAAAAACACTGTGTCCACCCTGTGACATCTGTCTGCTGAGCCAGATAAGGGACAAATGAGGGAAACTCAACTGTTTTGTTTTTTTGGGATAGCCTTGTATCTGCCCTATGGAAAACTCCTATGAGCTGGCCCCATAAATACCTTTCAAATTCTTGAAATCAGTTTCATAACTGCTCTTTAGCTAATTTCTTGTAAATATCTCACCCTCCTCCAACTACCTTATCTATCACTCCTTAGAAGCAGCCGTGTAATTGTCCTGGCTTGGTCTCTCTCAGTCTATGAGAGTGAGTAAATTTCTTTGCTTATGCAATCTTGGTGCAAACCTTTGCTCCCTTGAAGTCTAGCCTCAGTTTCCACCTAATAATATAAAAACAAGATGGGAGCGCCGGGAATAACCTCTACACCACTTAGCATTTCTCTCATCTTGTGTGTACACAGATGGTCAACAGAGGACAAGAGTTCTCTTAACAACTGCTGCCATGGACGTTGTCATTGCTTTGGAACATTGACAGGAAGCCTAGTGTGGACACAAAGATGACCATATTCTGTGAGAACAAGTGTGCAAGCTTCCCAATCAAATGTACCTTGTCAAAATCAACGAGGAGTCCGAAAGATGAGATGATGTCTGTCACCCACTGATTGTATTTCTATTCAGTATGGAATAGATAAAATGGTGTTTTTTAAAAAGCTGGATGTGGTGACATGCCTATTATATATGTATGATACATGTATATATGTATATGTTGCTGTGATATATGGGAAAATGGCTTATGGATGAGAAAGACCTACGTATGTAGTCTCCAATTAGAGATCCAGAATCAAGCTATGAATGCAATTGTCTCCTGTGTCTGACCCTCAATCTGTGACTTTCTTAGAGGCAGGGACCCTGACTAAATTATCTGTGCCCGTTATACTTCTGGAGTGCCCCCTAAAACCAAATTGATGTTGATGAATAACTATTTGGGGAGATGGTGAGCCATTTTATTAGCTCTTCATCTGAAAACCAAGAGCATTTGACTTGGTGATATCTTGTGATTTGGAAGTCCTATGTCTCTGTGGAAATCCACACATCCAGATTTCTAACAATCCATACAATATCTTCCTTAAGCTAGGCAGGGGGTGACACATGTCTGTAACTCAGCATATGTGATGATACCCAGGCAGGAGTTACCACATATTCAAGACCAGCTTGAGTTACATAGAAAAGCACATCACAGAAAATAAATCTTCTTCCTTGAACCTTGATCCCTGAGCAAGCCTGCACTAACTCAAATATGGCCCTGAAGTGCTGCCCTCATGTAGTGAGAAGGCTACCCCGTACTTGTCTCAAGAGCCCTCTACTTCTCTGTTCAGCTCATTTTTTGTGACTGTTCGAGTCACACCTACAGACAGAGTCTTTTTGTTCTGGCTTCACCCATAACAAGGCCATTGTTCTACCCAGTATAAACAAGGATAGCTATCCATCTGATCCTGCTTGGTAGAACCAGGCCATGACAGTTCAATTTGCTACTCTACACTTATTTAATCAGAAATTCCTATCCATAACCCAGGCTTTCCCTTATCTATTTCAAACTTCTGGTCACCCTTGCTTTGGCTCAAGCCCTCCATTGCTTCATAGACAGAATATAAACAAATCTACTCATCTTGGTCCATACCAGCATCCTTGAAAACCAGCAGGATTCTGTCAGGCATAGACAAGGGCTTTTCTGTAATGTATATAGTTACACAGTGAGAGTTGAAGCATGGGAGAAGGGGTCCTGCTTTCAATAGTACTGCAGACACAACTCATTACTGTGATACCTTATATATAACACATTGACTTTCTCTCTTCTTGCTTCAAATCTATATTATATACCCAACTGCCTTCTATATCTCTGTTTGAAATACGTTTTAAATTTGACAGAAGAAAAGATTTTTCCTAATTCAAATCCTGCTTTTCTTTACCTTTATTCTGCATCCTCCCTTGCTCTTCATGAAAACAATGACTTTCTTAGCCCTCCCCAAATTAGTGGTTCCCTTTGGCCTTGCCAACACTAGAGTTTACTCAACATTTCATTCAAGCATGTTTCCACAGTGTTTCTTTTCAATTAAAACAAACTCCTTGGTACCTTAAAGTTAAGACACTACATTAGTACGATATGTGCATTGTGACCTTAAATCACTTTCATGTTTCCATGAGAGGCAAAGAAAGGAGCTTCTCAGAGTTACATTTATACTAAAGATCTTCAAGTGTATGCTTTATATTGTGACTGCTATATTAGGATATATTATCCATATGAATGGGATTGTTGAATTTATTGAATAAAGACACAAGTTACTCTCTGAAATTTGGATTCTTACTGCTTATGTATATCTGTATCTATACAAAAGGAAAATGTTTGCACTGGATGTACTTACATTAAAAATTATTCGTTGATTGCCTAAGTTAATTGTATACATCTAAATCACATGCTTCTTCACTTATTTTATGCAATGGCTTGTTTGTAGTAGTTTTAGATTTGAAGAATTTGCTTGTAAAATGTCTTTGGAGTTGTAGCCTGTGTTCATTTACATTGTAAAATAACTGCTACCCTGGTCACATCTAATTAATTTTGGTGTTTTATTCAATTGACATTCTTGAGTGAGAAAACATACTAGCTATTAGTAGCATTATGGATTATTATACTGAACACAAATTTCCATAAAGTTAACAACCCTGAGAATTGTTCATAAATTTTGATTTATTAATGTGCACAATAGCACCCTTCATTTGTTTCCCATTCTTCAAGATTACCTTACTCTTTTTTCTTCCTCCTTTTCTTTCTTTCTTTCTTTCTTTCTTTCTTTCTTTCTTTCTTTCTTTCTTCCTTCCTTCCTTCCTTCCTTCCTTCCTTCCTCTCTTCCTTCTTTCTTTTCTTCTCTCCCCTCCTTCTCTTTGAGATGCAGTTTCATGTCGTTCATTGGCTTGGAACTTGCTGTGTAGCCAAGGATGGCTTTGCCTTTCCCACCCTCCTGTCTCCAATTCTGAGATTACAGTTATGTGCTCCATGCTCAGTTTTAAGCAGTACTGGGGATCAAATACAGGACTTTGTGCATGCTAGGTAAGTGCTCTATGCACTGAGCTACATCTCCAATCTCTGTTTGAGACTGAGTCTCATGTAGCACAGGTTACCTTAAATTCTCTATTCTCCTGCTTCCACCTGCTGAGTTTTGGGATTATAGGCATATACTATCATGGCTGCCCCTTACATTGCATTTCTTGATTAACATTGTTTGTTTGTGTGTTTGTTTGTTTGAGACAGGGTTTCTCTGTGTAGTCTTGGTTGTTCTGGAATTCACTCTGTAGACCAGACTGGCCTTGAACTCAGAGATCCACCTGCCTCTGCTTTGCAAGTGCTGGGATTACAGGTGTGTGCCACCACTACCCAGCAACGTCCTTTTATTTTTTTATATGCTGCCTGTTGATTAAACAGCAGCATCATCTAATCATGTCTTTTCTCATGATTGCACATGATGATGCCACTTGTTCAAAAGTATTTAGTAATATCCATGTAAAAGTATCACATTCTTCAAGACATGAAGTCTCCCTTAAATGATAATCATGTCGAGTGCCAAAATACTTATTCACTTCAAGTCACATTTTTTTCCTGTTTGTAAGAAATGTTTCTTCCAAGAATAGCTTTGACACATAAATGAATAAATTTTTCATTGTTTTTTTAAAAATGAGATCAAGTCCTTCTGACAAGAATTACTTAAATGACATGTCTTCTTCCATTTGCAATTCTATTGTTAAAGAGATATTGACAAGAACATGAAATAAGTAGGCTTTGCTTAATGGATTTTTAAAAATAGTCCAGAATTTTGGAGTCCTCAGTTTCAGATTTAAAGGAACAAGCTGCTTCAGATAAACTAAGGATTTTCTTAACTTCGTTTGTTAAAAAGAACCAGTGGATTTTTGAAGGCATAAAAAAAAAATGAATAGTACCAGGTGCCAACACAAAATATAAAATCCTTTTATTGCTCAATTTAACTACCATAAATGCCAAAGCAAGAGAAGAATTGCATGAAAGCTATTTCAACATTAACAGAAAGAACTATTTGAGGGTTTCAGATGCTATTTGAGGGTTATTATGTAGAACATAGACAGGACATCTTCCTGAGAAGTGTGCGTGCTTCGCATCTTCAGACAAACATCGACAAAGTTTATATTTACATGATTTGTGCTAAAAGTAGAGTCTTTTTCTCGTTGATTCTAGTTGAATAAGATAGTCTATGCAACGATTTGTTCTTAGTTTTGAAGTCTTGGTGTAAGAAACTTTCCTTATAGGCTTTATCCCAGGAAAAGGATGGTACAAGCGAAGGCAAAGTTTTCTAATATCAAACGGAGCTGCTACATTGTAAATCAGTGGTTCTCAGCCCATAGGTCAAAACTCCCACAGAGGTCACATATCAGATATCCTGCATATCAGATTATGAATCATAACAGTTAGCAACATTACAGTTATGAAATAGCAACAAAATAATTTCATGGTTGGGGGGCACCATTACATGAGGATCTCTATTAGAGGGTCTCAGTTTTAGGAAGGTTGAGAGGTTGGGAACCATTGGTGTAAATTGTTGGGGCAGATTTCATACTGCACTTGGGAAATTACTTTCAATTTTGGAATCAGAAAAGAATTCTGGTAGCAATATTTTCAAGTTGTCATTTGAGACTCAAAACTGATGATGATAATCAGGGTAGATGGTCACTAATTCCTGCTGTGATGAGTTATCATTACTTGATTTTATACTACTCAGATACTTGGTATTTTATCATTTTTTTTTTTAGTTCTAGTTTGGGACATTGTATCTCCTACCAAGCGACTTAATAGACATAAGTTGGTCTATGTCTATTTTGTTATCATTATCATAGTAAAGGAACAACTGCTCTTTATACTGAGAGCCTTAAAAGGATGTTTCCATATGTAAGAAATGTGGACTCTTGATAACATCTATCATGACATTTAACTTTGTGTTTTGACATTTTAAGATTCAAATATATGAAAATAGAAAAAAATAATAACCATCACATGAAATGAAAAGCAAATTGCTGAGACAGTAGACTTTAAGTCTTCCCCTTACAGAACGATGGGTGCAATATGCAAGAAAACTGGCTTCACTTAACCATTCACAAAATGCACATACTTCTTTTATTAAATTTTTCATTGTGAAGTCTGTAACACGATGTATATAATACATATAGACAGCAATAGCCATATTATGAAGTAAAGCAGTATATCCATTACCCCACACAATTAACCTATTTGTGTGTGTGTGTGTGTGTGTGTGTGTGTGTGTGTGTGTATGAGAGAGAGTGGGGGGAGAAGGTGACATCTCATGTATTATGAAAAAGATCCTAACCCTTGACTGTAAATAGAAACTCTTGAAAGGGCTGTGAACTGGGGAATTGATCTTGGTGCCTGATACAGACAAGTTAAATGTGCTGTTTGTCTGCAAGGAAAGCTGTACTTGTAATGGACAACCTTCTACAACAACATAGGGGCTCTAGGAGGCTTTGAGAAGGAATTGATGGACATTGACAAGCCAGAGCATGGAGGGACTGACATTTTGTTCTGTTTTGTTTCAAGACAGTGTTTCTTGTGTAGCTCTGGCTGTCCTGGAACTCACTCTGTAGCCCAGACTGGCCTCAAACTCAGAGATCCACCTGCCTTTGCCTCCTGAGTGCTGGGATCAAAGGCATGTACAACTATGCTTGGGTCGAGGGGAGTGACTGACTTTTGACATGTTCTGGTGCTGACTGAAGGGAAAATTTGAATGGCCCAATAATCTCTGACCCTGCAAATGGAACTGGATTATTGGTTGAAATGTTTTCAACAACGCACTTATTTCTATTTCTTGGTCACAGGTTTTTAGCTGCCACTGACCCTCAGTCTTGCTACCAGGATTAGTTCTCTAAATAATGACAAGAAATGCAGGAGAGAACGTTCTGGAAGATCAAGTATACTTATGGTGCCAATATATTGCTCACCTAGGCAGTATACTAAGTCTACTGAGTATGTATGTATGTGAGATATATGTATGTGTATGGGTGGGATATAAAGGCCTTACAAGGAGTTCATGGACATACAGGATTCATTTTAAGAAAATCAATTTTTATGTTCTCAACTTCCGTGTTTATTCTTTTCTAACCCTGTTCTACTTCACCACCACACATTTCACAATCTGTTTGTAAAAGAAAAACAAACCTTACAAGCCATCCAAAATTTGACAGGAGTGCACCGCACCCCGTGGGCTCAAAAATCTCCAGTCAGAAGTTCAACAATAAAGAAATGCCAAAGACTGGGCTTCGTGTTGAGAAAGTGCGTGATTGTATTACTAGGGAGGAAAGCCTTCTGGGATGCACAGACTTTCCAAATCTTTGTTTTTAACAAAAGCGAAAAAAAGAAACCCAGTGTGTTTGGCAGCTGCTTATGTCATTATAAAAAATTCTGATGATGGACAAGCATGTGCATTTTAGGATGGTTTGAAGGGGTTCAAAGAGATGAATGATACTCTGAGAACACAATGCTTTTCACTCTCAAGTACTTCTTTGCTTTCAGTCTTAAATATATATATATATAAATGAAGACAGAAAATCAGTGATACTTAATGCTGTCTTCTTATAGTAGATAAATATTTTGCTCCATGGACACATTAACTATTCTTTCAAAATAGCTATTTTTCTCATTAAGGGTTACATTTCCAATAGTAGTTTTATACTATATTTTGTAAATTATTAATAAATGTTGTTTTGATCAATTTCACATAGTAGTTTCCACAATAGTTATCTAATCTTAACAAAAACCTTGATATTTGGACTCTTTCATATCATATATATATATATATATATATATATATATATATATATATATGTATTTCTTGTTTAGAAAATATGATAAGGGGACAACTTTATATCCTGCACAAATAAATCCATGAAGATAAAATTCTTTGGGGAAAATGGAATGTAAATCAAGTTCAGGAAGAAACGATATAAAATGTCTAATGGTGTTTACAAGAAGTGGCAGCTGTTTTGAAATGTTTACCATGAGATGCAACTAATTAAATGTCAGGAAGAATTCGAGATGGCAGTTAGAACACACACCAGATATTACAGTTTTCCAAAATCCTCTTTAGAGGATGTAAGTAAAAAGTTCCAGAACATCATGCCTACTTGAGGCCGATTGGTCTCTTAAAAGTCAGAGCCAGGCCCACAGCAAGCTCTCCTCGGGAGACTGGGTTTCTTAACTCTTGGAGACTATCCCACGCTTTTTCAAACAGAAAAAAAAAAATGCCTCCATGGCACCCATTAAATAGAAGCTTCCTACAACACATTTTGAGAAGATTGTCGGCTATACTTTGCTTTCTGAAATAACATGCTTACAGTTTTCTGGCTCTTGTGATTAGAGCAGCAGTGAACACAGGTGAGCAAGTGTCTGCAGAGGAGTCCTTTGACATATGCCAAGGAGGGGCATAGCTTGTTTATATGGTGGATCTACTGTTAGCAGTTGGAGAATTCTCCACACTGATTTCCAGAGCGGCTATACCACTTTGCTATCCCACCAAAAGTGAATGGGGGTTCCTTTTTCCTGATACCCTCTACCCCAGCATTTAATTGTTTTCTTGATCTTAGCCATTCTGGTTGGAATAAAGGAAATCTCTGAGTACTTTTAATTTATACTTCCCTAATTGCTAAGGATGTTCAACACCTTTAAAGATATTTCTTAGTCATTTTATTTTTTCCTTTTGAGAACTCTCAGTTCAGATCTCTAGCCCCCCCCCTTTTTTTACTTCACAGAGGTGGACAGCAAAGCTCCAAACAAACAAACAAACAAACAAACAAACAAACAAACGACATAAGGAAAGTGAGTTGTCTTATGCTGGGTAAAGGTTTTAGCCTCAAGACTAAGTTGCAGCAAGCGACTACTCTTACTACAAAGTATCTGTTTTGCTGGAGGGCTGTGTCCCTCATTTCAATTTCCGGGCCTTTTGCTGAGAGTGTTAGGATTGGAGGGCTCCCTGAAGACAGAGGTCTGGTTTACTTCTTCCCACACCAGCACAGTGCTCATGGGGCACCAGGGTCAGGAGCACTGAGTGTGTCGATGGGAGGAGGATCCCAGGGCTGCCCTTTCCCAGCGGTGTCAGCATGGGCTGGGAAGCCTCAGCCTCACGGCTGAGTATGGGATGATAACGGTTGTGAGGAGCTGATGGGGGTAGAGGACAAGGCAGGGTTCTTGATGTTGTCTGTGATTAGGAGTGCGGTGAGTTATGGCGAGGATTCCAGCCATTGTATATGTACCACAGCACCTAGGCATGGTTTCTACAGGTAGCTCCTGCAGGGATTTCCAAGGTCAAACTTCCTCTGATTCTACTCAATGCAAGCAACCTCCTTCTCCTTTGTGGGTCTCAGTTTGTCCACCTGTGATTCAGAGTAGGACTCAATTTGTTCACTCTCCTGCATCGTTCTGCCTTAAGGTGCTGCTTCTAGACCAGGTAGTCAGAGAAATACATATCTTCTCATCAGTGGATATGGTACAGCGATAGTTGGACTGGGGTTATTGTGCCAGTTTTACAGAGTGGTATGCTAGCGTCAGACCCAGGGGTTCAAATCCCAATAGAGCTGCCCTAGTAGCTTTGTGTCAGCCCTAATGTAGACCCATGCAGGCTCTGTGATTGCCACTTCAGTCTCTGTGAGCCCCTGTGAGCCCTGGTGAGTTGATTCTGTGGCTGTGTTCTCCTGGTGTCCTCCTTTAGCTCATTTTAAAAGTTGATCATTTTCAAATTCTTTTGAGTTCTTTGTATATTGTGAACATTATTCCCTTACTAGATGTATAGCTGGCACAGATTATCTCCCATTTGCTGGGCTTATTCTTCAGCCAGTTGATTGTTCCCTATGATGTACGGAGGTGTTTTAGTTTTATGAGTTCCCATTTGTCAATTGTTGGCCTTAATTCCAGAGTAAAAAGTGTCCTGTTTGGAAAGTTCTTTCCTGCACCTCTTTATCTCTTAGGGCACTGCCTAGGTTTTCTTCTATCAGTTTCAGCATTTCAGGCTTTATGTTGAGTTCTCTGATTGATTTGGATCTGATGTTTGTGCACAGCTGCAGATATGGGTCTAATCTATCCTTTCATGTAGAAGTTCATTTGCCTCAGCTCCAGTGGTTGAAGACAGTATTTCTTCCAGTATGTAATTCTGGTATCTTTGTCAAATCTCAGGTGGCTACGAAATCGTTTATGGTTTTGTTTTTTTTCTCTATTGATCTACATGTATATTTATGTATTAGTACCACATAACAGAGCTTGAAATCTGGTATGGTAATCCGTCCAGAAGTTTTCTTTTCATTTTTTTCCTTTCTCGCTCAGGACTGCTTTGGAGGGATTACCATACCAGATTTCAAGCTGTAGTATATAACTATAGTATTAAAAACCAATGTGGTACTAATACATGAAAACACATGTAGATCATTTGGGCTTTACAGTTGATTTTAGGATTCTTTTCAATTTCTGTGAATATCATGGACGTTTGATTGGTAGTATATGGAGTGTGTAAATTGCTTCTGGTAGGATAGCCATTGTCATAATGTTAATTCTATCAATCCATGAGCATGAGATGGTTTCACTTTCTATGTGCCTTTCTCAATCTCTTTCTTCGGAAATGTCAAAGTTTCCTTGTAGGTGTCTTGGTCTTCCTTGCCTATATTTATTCCTAGGCCGACCCAGGTTACTATATTGAGCAAAACTATTATGATCGAGAGAGACAGATTATTTTTCATCAGTGAAACAAACTAATGTAATTCATGACCACGAAGCTATCAGTAGAGTAGATACTTAGAGGAATACTTCAGATTGAAGACAGAGACACATCTAGAAGACATCAGGGTAGAATAATCCACATTGCAAGAGGTAAACTAATGAAGAATAGAAAGACACCAAGTACTACAAAATCAACACAGTGACAGAATTAATGCACTCTTACTAATAGTAACCTGGAATATTGGTTAATTAAATTCTCCCAACCAAAAGTCACAGAGTAGCAGATTGATTAAAAAAAAAGTATATTAACAAAGACAAATGTGGGGCTGGAGAGATGGCTCAACAATTGTGACCGCTGACTGATCTTCCAGAGGTCCTGAGTTCAATTCTCAGGAACCACATCGTGACTCACAACCATCCATAATAAGATCTAGTGCTGTCTTCTGGAGTGTCTGAAGAGAGCAACAGTGTACCCACATACCAAAGAAAGAAAGAAAGAAAGAAAGAAAGAAAGAAAGAAAGAAGACAAGTATAACTAAAGGGTGAAAAAATGGAAAAAGACATTTCTAGCAAATGAAAATAGAAAGTAAGCAGGGGTTCCTGCTCTAATATTTGACAAAATAAACATGGAACCAAAATTATCTAGAAGAAATAATGAAGGTCACTTCATGCTGATTAAAGGAACAACTTATAATTCTAAATATGCATTGGTGTACCCAAATTCATAAAAAACAAGCATCACTGGATGGTTTTAAAAAAGATTAGTCCCAACACAATAATAGCAAGTGGCTTCAATACCTTTGTTTCATCAATGGAAAAGTCTTCATGACAAAAAATAAAAAATAAAAAAATAGAGAAAAACCTGAGTCAAATGACATAACAGATCAAATGGACATACGACATATCTACAGAGTATTCTATCCATCTCAGCAGTCTAGGGAAACTATTCAAAATAGATCCTATAATAAGGTACAATATAAGTATAAACACATACCGGAAAATGAGATAATATACACTGTATAGAGATATATTATATAAGAATACAATGTATAATAGGGAAATAGTCAAAGCATTTCTACTAAAATCAGAAATCTACAAAAAACAGAACTTGCAAAGGATGTGGAGGTAGGACAGGGGCAGGGGCGGGGGCGGGGGCAGGGGCAGGGGCGGGGCAGGGGGCAGTCTGTGAATTTGAGGCTAGCCTGGTCTACATATAGAGTTCTAGGCCAGCCAGGCTTACATAATAAGAATCTGTTTCAAAAGAAAATGAACAACAAAGTGTGTTGAAATTCTATGTCACTCCATTCAGAATGGCAGTTATCAAGACAATAATAAATGAGGATGAGGATGCAGAAAAGGGAACCCCTGTGGGGATGTAAACCAGTACTTCGCTATAGACATCAATGTGGGATTTCTGAGCAAAACTAAATATAGAGGCTGAAGAGATGGCTCAGCGCTTAAGAGCACTTGCTACTTTTGAAGAAGACTGGGATTTGATTCTTAGCACCTGAATGGCAGTTCACAATCATCTGCAGCTCCACTTCTAGACAATCTGATGCCTTCTTCTGACATCCATGGGCTCCTATACGAATGCACACATAATTTACAGACACACTCAGACAGACAAATCCACCACACACATGCATGCTTACATGTGTGTGTGCATGAGCACACACACACATATTTAAAAACATTTTTACAAAGAAAATTATCTAAAATAATTTGAAAAGTAGAAATATCATTTAACCCACCTATACCACTCCTGGGTATTTATTCCAAGGACTCCAAATTAACACATCCCAGAGATACTCGCACATTGCTTTTCTCAGCAATACTTATAATACCTAAATCACAGAGCCAACATAAGTGTCTGTTCATAGGGAAATGTGTCAAGAAAATGTGAGATTATATATTTGAAATGTTCAACCATGAAGAATATAGATACATCATTTGCAAGAACGTGGAAGCAACTGGAGCCATTCTTATTAAGCAAATCGTGTAGGTCTCAGAGAGACGAATATGGAATGTTCTTCTGTCAATTGTATAATTTGGGTTTCATAAACATAGGCAAAACTACATATGTGCACAAAACAAGAAGGCAGAAGAGAAGCTGACTTGGGGAGACAAAGGAAACTAGCCAGAAGGTTGATAATACTCAACCCCTCAAAATACATTTAAATACTTGCACAGTAGTGACATCTTTAACTCAGCAACATTAAAAATTAAATACTGTAGCAGAAAACTAGAAAGAAAAAGAAACAAATAAAAGGGAAGGAAGGAAGAAAGAGGAAGATGTTTTATTTGTTCAGATTCGTTTCTTGGAGCATGGTATCATTTTTCCTTGTGAAAATGTGATGTGATAACGACAGAGGAGGAAACTTTGTTGGTGTGGAACCAACATTTCTCTTTTTCTCCCTTAGCCATGTTACAGTGTGTAGTTGTGGATGAAGAAGGACTCTGTAATAGCTGCTGTGAACACAAGCAAAAGGTAAAGAAAAAAGGACCCAGGACTCTTCCCTAGGCAGAGGTTGCCTGCTTTGTTTACAATGTGATACACTTCAGGGCATTTTAGCTCTGTTTGGGACCTCCATTTCTTCCATGATTGCTAGAGATGAATACATAACTGCTTACAAAATTCTTTATTTGACAATTGGAGACTTCAGAAGACCCATGGATTACTTACTTTGCTTTACTGCGATAAAGCACCATGGCTAATGCAATTTATAGATGAGGGAATTCATTACAGCGTATGGTTTCTGGTGGTTTCAATGAAAGTGGCCCCCATAGGCTCATAGATTTAAATGCTTGCTCACCAGGGAGTGTTACTATCTGCATGGGCATGTTGGAGGAAGTGTGTCACTGGGGGTGAGCTTTGAGGTTTCAAAAGCCCTTGCCAAGTCCAGAGTCTCTCTCTCTCTCTCTCTCTCTCTCTGCCTTTGAATTAAGATGTAGCTCTCAGTATTGGCTCCAGTGCCTGCCTGCAAGCTGCTATGCTCCTTGCTATGACGATAATGGACTAAACCTCTGATACTATAAGCCAGCCCCAATTAAATGCTTTCTTTTATAAGAGTTGCTATGGTCATGGTGCCTCTTCACAGCAATAGAACACTGACTGAGGCACAGCCCCAGAAAGATAATACTCCAGTATGGTGGGGAAGCAGCTGCTGGCAAACATGACAGCTGGAGTAGGAAGCTGAGAGCTCACATCTAGAAAGCCAAGCACAAGCAGAGAGAGTAAGCTGGAAGTGGCAGAAGGATTTTAGTTCTGAAAGTCTGCCCCAAGGGGCTACATACTTCATCCAGCAAAGCTGCACCCCTCAAATCTCCCCCAGACAGCACCGCCAAGTAGAGTCCAGATACAGGAACTCATGGGAGACATTCTCATTCAAACGCCAGTATGAGGGTCATTGCCGAGCTGATTTTGTTAGGTAGCATCCAAGTTTTCCCCATCCCCTCCGTGTTGTCATCTGTAATGTTTGAGAGAATTCTTAAAAAAAGAAAAGTGTAGCCCAGGCTGGCCTCAAACTCGCGATCCTCCTGCCTCTGCCTCCTTCAACAAATCCTACCGGCATGTGCCACCACAACCAGCAAGAGAATTCTTGAGATTCAAGTTCTGCTTACAAATGATTTAACTTTTAAGCCTGCTTTTCTTTGCAAACTCAAATCTGTCAGCTAGGCACCAAGACCAGGAATCCTATTTCTGTGTGAGGCCAGGCTTATATTTTCTTGTGGCGGAATCAAATAGTAGCATAATTTCATAATTATCAGTTGAACTCATTGTTGCTGCTGCTCTTAGCATTCAGAAATGCAAATGGAGGAGCCCTGTGGACTAAGCCTTCTAGGTGAAGGGCAATTTGGTTGTTACCTAAGTGATAGTTGTTACTCTTGTACCCAGTGACTTAACAGTTTAAGATAAGCAGAAACTTGACATAACTCAAAGTAAGTTACCCATAAAAATGTTTTTTTTATCTTTAAACAAGAAATCTTTAAGAAAGTTAAAAAAAATCACTTCCATTTCTTTTTAAAATTTATTTATTCTTTTATATCCTGATTGTAGTCCCTCTCCTTTCTCTCCTCTCTGTCCTAACTTTACATACCCCTCTTCCTGTTACCCACTCCCCTTCTCCTCAAAGAAAGGGAAGCCCCCCATGGGTACCAACCAGCCCTGGTGCATCACATAACTAAGTGCATCCTGTCTTTCTGAGGCCCAGCCAGGCAGCCCAGTTAGGGGAACTCGATCTAATGGCAGGCAACAGAGTCAGAGACAGCCTCTACTCCAATTGTTAGGGAACCCACATGAAGACACCATGTTGCACATCTGCTACAAATGTGTGTAGGGCCTAGGTCCAGCCACTGCATGCTCTTTGGTTGGTGGTTTAGGCTCTGTGAGCAACCAGTGAGCCCAGGTTAGTTGACTCTGTAGGTCTCCTTGTGATGTCTTTGAGCCCTCTGGCTCCCTCAATCCTTCTCCAAGAGCTCTGCCTGTTGTTTGGTTGTGGGCCTCTGTATCTGTTTCCATTAGCTGTTGGTGAAGCCTCTCAGGAGACAGTTATGTTAATCTCTCTCTGCAAGCATAGCAGAGTATCATTAATGGTGTCAGAGGTTGGCTCTCTTTCATGGGGTGGGACTCATGTTGGGCTAGTCATTGGTTGGCTATTCCCCCAATCTCTGCTCCATCTTTATTCCTGCACATCTTGTGGGCAGGACAAATTTTGGGTTGAAAGTTTTGTGGCTAGGTTGGTACTCCCCTTCTCTCCACTGGAAGTCCAGTCTAGCTACAGGAGGTAGCTACTTCAGTCTCCATATCTCCAGATGCTAGAATTCTCAGCTAGGGTCACCACTATAGACTCTTGGGAGCCTCTCCAGTCCCAGGTCTCTAGCTAGTCTCAGATGCTCCCCAGAGATTTCTGTTCTTTCTCTCAGGCCTCTCCTCAACCCCTGCTCTCCCCATACCAGATCCCCACCCCCATTGCCCTTCCCATGCCCTTTTCCACTCAGTTCCCTCCCCTCATCCACCTCCAATGTCTATTTTATTTCCTCTTCTAGTGAGATTCAAGCATCTTTCCTTAGGCCCTCCCTGTTACTTAGCTTCCTTGGGTCTGTGAGTTGTAGCACGGTTACCCTGAACTTTATGGCTAATATCCACTTATCAGTGAGTACATACCATGAATGTTTTTGTGGGTCTGGGTTACTTCACTCGGGATGATATTTTATAGTTCCATCCATTTGCCTGCAAATTTTACGATGTCTTTGTTTTTAATAGCTGGGCAGATTTCCATTGTGTAAATGTCCCACATTTTCTTTATCCATTCTTGAGTTGAAGGACATCTGGGTTGTTTCCAATTTCTGGAATTAATTGTTTCCAACTATGAATAAAGTTGCTATGAACACAGTTGAGCAAGTGTTCTTGTGGTAGTGTCCTTTGGGTATATGCCCAGGAGTAGTATAGCTGGGTCTTGAGGTAGATTGATTCTCTATTTTCTGAGAATACACAAAATTGATTTCCAAAGTGGTTGTACAAGTTTTCACTCCCACCAGCAATGGAGGAGTGTTCGTGTTCTCTTTGTTCTACATCCTTAGCATGTGTTATCACTCGAGTTTTTGATCTTAACCATTCTGATGGATATAAGGTGGAGTCTCAGAGTCATTTTGATTTATATTTCCCTGATGACAAAGGACATTTTGGCCATTTGAGATTCCTCTGATGAGAATTCTCTGTTTAGTTCTGTACCCCATTTTAAAAAATTGGGTCATCTGGTTTGTTTGTGTTTAATTGCTTGAGTTTGTTATATTTTGGGTATTTCTCCTTTGTCAGATGTATGGTTGGTGAAGATCTTTTCCCATACTCTAGGCTGCTGTTTTATCCTTTTGATGACACTTGCATTTCTATATTGAATGAAAGATTCACCATGATGTAAAAATCCACAATATGGTTCTAATATAATGGTGCACAATTGAATATTTGAGGCATACATAATCTTTCTCTGAGAAATCTGGAAGAGTTATGGATTTTTGTTGTTGTTGTTCAGTTAGATTAAGATATATTTGACCCTTTGCCCTGAAGATTCCCTTTGTGAATATATTCAGCATTAAAAAACACACCAAGCTGTTATGTATTAATTAGTGAGCAAATAACAGGAAGGAGGAGAAAAGCAGCAATGACAGCATTTCAGGCTTGACCTGGTAGCCTCAGAAGCCCCCCTCCCACTTTAGTATCCCTGTTCACAGTGATTATATCCTAATGAATTTTCAGTGAAGATTGAGCAATTGACCCAAGTAGAAGAGAATCCCTCAGGTCTGGCGACTGGATGCAACAAATGTGGAACATCGAAGATGCACAAGCACAAATTCAAGATGGAAACTTATGATTAAAGCAGTCAAAGCTGTCTAGACATAACAATGTTGACGTTCATCCTTGGTACATCCTATACACACTGCTCTGCCAAAAATGCAACAATTCTATGACAGTAACTCCCAGCACAATATATCTTTGAAGATAATCCAAGGCCTAGTCTTTATAATTATGTTGATATGTTGTTTCAGTTATGGAAAACAGTATAGAATGTTAATCTAAGAGTATACACATTTAATTCCACTATGTTATTTGACACATGTTTATTTTAGAAATTAATGGATTAACATCTATGGGTATCTGATACAAGGAAATTACTTCTTTTCATTTTTATGTTATGGGTATGGATATCTTTTTGCCTGCATGGTTGCCTATGCAACATGTGTGCAAATCTGTGTAGGTCATTCAGATCCCATGCAACTATAAATACAGATAGTTGTGAACTATCATATAGCTGCTGGGAATTGAACATGAGTTCTCTGCAAGAACAGCCAATGCTCAACCAACAAACCATCTCACCTCTCACCAACAATTTATTTGTTACTCTTTTTCTTTATGTATTCACTTTACATCTTACTCACTGTCCTCCTCCTGGTCACCCCTTCCCACAATCCTTCACTCATCCCATCTCCCCTTCCCTGCTGTGTGTGTGGCAACCCCCATGGGTATCTCCCTTCACCCTGGGTCATCAAGTCTCTGCAAGGCTAGGTGCATTCTCTTCCACCGAGGTCCAACAAAGCAGCCCAGCTAGAAGAACATATCCCACATGCAGGCAATGGCTTTTGGGAGAGCTGCCACTCTAGTTGTTTGGGACTTACATGAAGACAAAGCTATACATCTACAACATATGTGCATCTCCCCTAATAATTTTTAAGAACAAGTATAAGTTGCTTGTTCTCTGAAAAGCGCATAAATATATGTGAGAGGTAAAGGTGTTTGACTAGAGGCATGTGCTATGCCACTATGGAAGAAGTTTTGTGACGCTGTAAGAGAATTAGCAAAGGAAAAGTAATATTGAATGGGCCTCTGACTATATGAATGCTAATTAGAGAGGAGTTCAATCAAAGCATTTGTGCATTGCCTTCTGAATGACCACGAAACATGAGTGTGAAGATGAGTTATTAGTGGTGAATGAGTGATCTGGAAATCAGCCCCCTCAGGAGTCTGCTTCATGTAGTCATTATTTCAAACTGTTCTGGTTGATGCTAGTCCACAAGGGGCCAGGAGGAAGCAAAAGAGCTCATTAGGAGCCCCTCCAGGGGTTAAGCTCAAAGCCACATGAATCAAGTATTTATGGGAGCAGGTGTTGGCCTGTGAATAAAGAGAGACCAACTAACTGGCTTGAGAAAAATGAAAGATTCCTTGGAAACAGTGGAAAAAGAAATGCTGAATTTTGTAGGAGATGAACCATCAAAGCTTAGCAGAGTGTCCTTTTGTCTTTTCATTCATGGTTTTGCCTTGTTTGATTAAGCATTTCAGGTATTCACAAAGCAGGGAATAGTACTGGGCCCACTCCTACGCTCAGATTTGCCAAAATTTAATAGCGTGCCTAAATTTCTTCAGATATTTTCCTTTAAGAAAGTAACATGTTACCGATGTAGTTAAAACCCCTGACACTCCTAATTCTTTCCTTTCCAGGGTATGCAATTCAGTATCTTGAACTTGTTTTTTTTATTTTCTTGTAAATGTATATATTTTCACCACATATTAATGTATCCATGAGTAATACTATATATTGTTCTCCAATTAAGTACAAATAGTATCATGTAAATTTGTTAGTCTAAAGCTGGATTGCTTTTCACTCAAGGTTAAACTTTCATCTAGGATAGTGCCTGTCCTTTTAATTCATTACTTTCATTCATTACTTTCATTCATTACTACCACAGAACAGATAATAAATGCTTTATTTGTCATTGCTCTGGATTCCTGTTTTTCCAAGTGAGCATTCCTTTGCACTTCTTCCTATACACATGAGCAAGAATTTTGTTTAGAAATATGCTTTGGAGTATAATTGCAAGAAGGAACATTTAGATGAGCATGGTTGTCATAAGAATGTGTCACTAATTTACTTAAAAGCCATTTACTGAGCACCTGCTAGGCACTTGAAATATGATGGTTAATGAGATTTAGTCCTGATGCTAGTGCTCCTTCCTGCTAATGTGCATATGAATCACCTAGGAGTCTTGTTGAAATGCAGATTTTAGTTCATCACAGCTGAGTGGGACAGGAGATTGTTGCATTGTTTCAGTCTCCCAAGTAATTTTAATGGTGCTGGCACGAAGACCACACTTTGAATAGCAAGATATTTGATGATGCCTGCATGAGAGTGCATAATGTCCCAAGGAGTCTAGGTAGCACGTGTAAAAACAGTCTGAGGCTGTGTGGCCTCTGAGTAAGTATGAATGTGTGACATTTAGGTGATCAGAGCTGACAGCTGGATAAGGGAGACATGAAATTTGGTGACTAAGACTGAATGAATGTGTGTGACATTTCAGTAAGTGTGGGTAGTATGTAAGGGCGTGTGTGTGTGTGTGTGTGTGTGTGTGTGTGTGTGTGTGTGTGTGATTCTTGTTTAGAAGTGTTTATTCTTTGTATAGCTGACAATCTTCTCTAGTTTTTAGCATACAGATCTATTATGCAGCTTCTTCTAATCTTTAGTTGATTCCACGTCTTGACTGGAGAAGATGACAATCTTTAGCTACCATTCTGGTTTTATTTTAGATCAGGCCTCAGGTAAAGCAAGCTCCAAGTAGATCAGTTCTTTATTCCTGGCCCACCTTTCCCCAGCTCCAATGCTCCAATGGTGCATTATAGGAGGTTTTCTGGGCATCTAAACAACCACATAGTTGCATTTTTCACTCTGTCTCTAGGCTCTTCTCAAGGCAGGTGAGCAGGAGCCAAAGCTAGAATGGTAGCAGATAGTGTAGTAAGATGAGTTGGGGCTCTAGGTAGGGTATCGCCCAGTGGAAGTCAGAAGACTGTGTCAGTTCTGCAGGTTCATGGATGCCATCAAGATAAAGAGTAGAGATTCCAATAAGTTTTGTAGGAAGCCAGGAGGGAAGATTCATTACTTCTATCCTTAGCCTAGTATGTCAGGATTGGAAAAGACATTGTAATTCATCTGAAATAAACTGTTCACTCCAAGAAAGACTACTTTCCACTCTGTCAAAATGCTTGTCATGGAAGAACCTTGGACAGTTCCATATTTGGAAAACTCATTCTCACTTAGTGGGGTGATAACCAAGCCACCAACCTAAAGTGGAAACTTCTCTTTCAATCCTTTTCCTGTTGTCTAACATATCACCATTTGTGAGAGGCATTTCCCTGGCTAAGAGATGAATCTCTAGGTGTTACAGCATCACTAAGACTTGCCAGTCTCCTTGTGAACTGAGTTTCTCAAACAATTGTTTTATAGGAGGTAGGAGTAAGAGGGCACGGGGTCAACTTATGGGTAGAAGGCACCCATTGAACTTAAGCTTGATAGTTTCCTCTGTCTGATGTGTGTCTTCTCAAGAGCCATCATTCCAGGACACAAAGCCCCAATTTGACAAGGACTTAGCTTTCAGAATCCAAACTGTGAGCAGAGAGCTCCTTCCCATAAATCTTTGTAGTTGTTGTCCCTGCTCTGAGCCTTAACTCCTTCTTTCCTGTCTTCTATAGTACTACTTGTTTTCTTCAAAACCCCCTCTGCTATCACAGCCAGCCCCTGATCATAACTGTTTGGCAATGATCCATTGCTGCCAGTGTAAGCCTGACATTCAGGTAAGAGTCAGCAAAGGGAAGATGGAGATCTATGGACACAAAATGTTAGAAGCTGACATAGAGACGCTAAGCAAAAATTCACCTTAATACCGCATTGTCTATCTTTAGTTTTTATCAAGCTTCTCGTGGCGGGTATATTACTGTAATATGGATCTTGGGTTGCTGAGGCAGGAGAATCAAGAATTCAAGGTCATCCAAAGCTACACAGGTGCTTTGAAGCCAGCCTTAGCTACACGAGAACCTGTCCAAAAAACACAGAAGTACACATTTGTTGAAGCATCGAATATGTGAACACATACACACGAGCATCAGCTCTTCCATACATTTATTCGATTCTGAGGAAGTCCACCATGTGTGTAAGCAGAGGGAGCACAGATTACCTTTGGGTCCCAGCATTTGCCCTTGCCAGTTTTTCCAGACACATCTCTCCCTCCAGTTTTCCTCCCCTCTACCTGGGCGGTATGGAGTGCGGTGGAGCAAAGGATGCCTCCCCATCCTATCGCAGTGGAAGGCAAGAACTGTGATAGGTGAGGTGAGGCTATTGTGCTGATTGGACCTATTTTTCCACCTGATGATTGCATGGTTCTCCTTCATCACCTCCTTCTGTCCTTAGGTTGACGAACTGTCCTGATCTGCCTAATACTGAAAGGTTACCCTAAGACATGGAACCTTGCAGGGCTAAAACAAAGACAACGTCAGGAAAATCAGATAGTCCATTACTCTAGTTGTTCAACTGTCTATTTCTCCGTTGGTCACCTGACTTGACCAATGATCTTATACAAAACAACTCATATCCCCTTCCTCCGAGTTTCTGTTGACTTATTTTACTTTGTATCTTCAATTTTTTTGTTTTTAGGTTTTTACAACCAAAATGAATTTTTCATTTATCTCTCTCTTTCTAAAAAAACCGAGAAACAAGAATTAAAATTAAGAAACACCCCCCCAGCAATCCCCCACAAAAATGAAAATCAAAATGAACAGGCAAAAGAGTAATACAGCCAAAATTCTAAAACAAAACAAAAACGCAGCAAGATGCCATTGAGTTCATTTTGTGTTGGTGAGCTATTTCTAGCCATGGAGTATGGTTGATAACCAGTGATGTTCCATGGGACGAAATTGACATTTTCTTCCTCAGCAGGTATCAATTACAACTATTTTCTTGGCTAGCGGTGACATTTTTTTTTTGTTTTGTTACTGCTATTGCTTCCAACACACAGGACAGTACTGGACCTATATAAAGTACTCAATACTTACTTTGCATGGTGTTCATAATTGTTGTTTCTAGAATGCTTGAGGCTATTTTATTTTATTTATTTAATTTAATTTTATTTTATCCTTTAACTCCAAGACTAGAACTTACTTCCTGTTAGGGTCACTTATAATCCACGTTTTCTTCCAGGCAGCCTTTGGACAGTCTTTTAACTGTTTTTTAGTTACATCTGGTAGAGAATCAAGTGCATTCTTTTGGAGATGCTCATTCTTTTTTTTTGTTTCAAGAGCATAGGGACTCAGGATAGAATTTTATTTTTAAAAATCACTGGATTCATTTTTCTACACCCAAGGCTATTGCCCTAGATCACAGTTTATCACATTGGAGCACAGGCTTTTATAATGCATCAAACTTCTCATGCTCCAAGATGTTCCTAGCTTAGAGTTATGCTTTAGGCTTTCTCTCTTTCCTAGATCTGCCCATGGTTGGGCTCTTGTATAGTTTAATCTCAGCTGAAAGCCTCAGTGAGTCTTTCCTGGATCTATATATCCAAGGAAGTTACTCTTTCTTTACTCTATTTTATTTTTTTTCAAAATATTCTGATCACAGGTTCCTCTCCCTCATCTCCTCCCAGTTCCTATCCACTTCATGACTCATTCAACTCCATGCTTTCTCTCTCTCTCTCTTTAGAAAACAGGCAACCAAAAACAATTTACAGATTCAATACAATTCCCATCAAAATTCCAACACAGTTCTTTACAGGTCTTGAAAGAAGAACTCTCAGCTTCATATAGAAAACCAAAACAAAACAAAAAAACAAAAAACAAAAAACAAAAAAACCAAAAAAACAAAAAACAAAAAAACCAGGATAGCTAAAACAATCCTGAAAAATAAAAGAACTTCTTTTTATTTTTAATCACCATCCCTGACTTCAAGTTGTACTACAGAGCAGTAGTGATAAAAACTGCATGGTATCGGTACAGAGACAGGCAGGTTGATCAATGGAAAAGAATCAAAGACCCAGAAATAAACCCACACACCTATGGTCAGTTGATTTTTAACATAGAAGCCAAAAACGATACAATGGAAAAGAGAGAGCATCTTTAACAAGGTCTAATTGGATGTTTGCATGTAGAATAATGCAAATAGATCCATATCTATCACCCTGCACAAAACTGTTATGTGGACCAAAAACCTCAACATAAAATCAGATACACTAAATATAGTAGAAGAGAAAGTGGGGAATAGCTTTGAACACGTTGATACAGGAAACAACTTCCTGAACAGAACACAAATGGCTCAGGCACTAAGGACAACAATTAATAAATAGGACCTCATGAATCCGAAAAGCTTTTGGAAGTCAAAGGATGCTGTTAATAAGACAAAACTACAACCTACAGATGGGAAAAGATCTTCACTAACCCTACATCTGACAGAGGGCTAATATCCAAACTTGATAAAGAACTCAAGAAGTTAGACATCAACAAATAACCCAATTAAAAATTGGGGTACAGACCTAAATAGAGAATTCTCAACATAGGAATCTCGAATGTACAAGAACCACTTAAAGAAATGTTCAGTGTCCTTAGTCATGGAAATGCAACTCAAAATGACTCTGAGATTTATATGTTATAAATCTTATATCCATCGGAATGGCTAAGATAAAAAACTCAAGGGATAGCACATCTTGGCAAGGATGTGGAGCAAGGGGAACACTCCTTCATGGCTGGTGGGACTGAAAATTTGTACAACCACTCTAGAAATCAACTTTGTGGATTCTCAGAAAATTGGGGATAGTACTACCTCAAGTCCCAGGCGTATACCCAAAGATACTCCACCATCCTGCAAGAACACTTAATCAACTATGTTCATAGCAGCCTTATTTTTAATAGCCAGAAATTGGAAGCAACCCAGATGTCCATCAACTGAAGAATGAATAAAAGAAATGTGGTTCATTTACACAATGGCATACTACTTAGCCGTTAAAAACAAGGACATTGTGATTTTCTCATGCAAATGGATGAAACTAGAAAATATCATTCTGAGTTTGGTATCACAGACCCAAAAGGACATTCATGTTATGTACTCACTGATACGTGGATATAAGCCATAAAGGGTAACCATGCTATCTATAATCAATAGAACCAAAGAAGCCAAATAACAAGGAGGGCCTAAAGGAGGAGGGTTAAATGTTTCTCAGAAGGGGAAACAAAATAGATATCCAAGGTCAATGGAAGGAGGGGACTGTGTGGGTGAGGGGATGGGGAGGGGAGCAGTGTTAGAAGGGGGTAAGCAATGTCTAAGGATGTGCCAGAGACCTAGATGGGTGGTGGCTCCAGGGAATATATGAGGGACACTCTTGCTGAGACCCCTAGCAATAGGGGATATGGATCCAGAAGTGGCTATTTCCTCTAGGCAGGCAGGACTCCCATTGGAGGGGTAAGAACAGCAACCCACCCACAAAATGTTTCACCCAATGGTTTTTTTGCCTACAAGAAGTGCAGGGATAAATATAGAGCAGAGATGGAGGTTATGGCCAACCAATGACTGGCCCAACCAGAGACCCATCTCATGGGCAAGCACCGATCCATGACACTATTAATGATTCTGTAATGCTTGCAGACAGAAACCTAGCACAGGTGTCCTCTGAGAGGCTCCACATAGCAGTCAACAGAAAGAGATGCAGACTCAAGAAACTGTAATATATAAATACAAGATCAGTAAGGTAAAAAAAAAATCTACAAAAAATCCCATTTTCTTTGTTTTGTGTCGGCCATATACTGATGGACATGGGGCCTACCCTTAAGTGTGATTTATATATCCAGTGAGACTCCATTGGAGAAAACTTAAGTTTTTCCTTGCCAGCAGATATCACTTGGAGGTAGCGATAAGATCCTGTGTCCACTTCCCCTTCTCAGTGCTGGGAATCTGTCTGGCTTGATGCTGTGCAGGCCTTGTACATGCTATCACAGACTATGAGTTCATCTGTGCGTCAGTCCTGCTATGTCTGGAAGACCATTTCCTTGGAGTCATCCTTCCCCTCTGGCTCTTACGATCTTTTCACCTCTTCTGCATAGCTCCCTGAACCCTGAGGGGTTTGGTGTAGACATCTGATTTAGTTTGTCATTCTCTGCACATTGCCTAGTCATGGACTTCTGTATTATTCCTCTCTCCTATAGGAAGAAACTTCTTTGATGATGCTTGCATGAGACCATGTATGGGTATTAGCAGAATATCATTAGGAGTCATGTTATTGCTATGTTCCTTTAGCAGAACAAAGTATTTGGTTCTCCTCTGGGCCCATGCCTTATATAGTCTCAGGTTCTTGGCTACCCAGACATTTAATAGTTTTTCAAATCATTTTTTTTGTTGTTGTTGTTTTTGTTTTTTTTGAGACAGGGTTTCTCTGTGTAGCCCTGGCTGTCCTGGAACTCACTCTGTAGACCAGGCTGGCCTCGAACTCAGAAATCCGCCTGCCTCTGCCTCCCAAGTGCTGGGATTAAAGGCGTGTGCCACCACCGCCGGCCAAATCATTTTTTTTTTGAGAGAAGGTCTCACATAATCCAGGCTAACCCTAAGTCCTTATGTAGCCAGAGTGGTGATCCTAATCATTCCACTCCCACCTCCCAAGTTCTGGGATTAATGACATGCTTCACCACATCTGGTTATGCAGGAATCACGATTAGACTCAGGGTTTTATACGTGTCTGACAATAACTAACAACTGGCCTATACCTTCAGTCCTTAGAAACTTCTTCAGCCACAAAGAAACTTATGTCTTTACAGGCTGAAGGGATTGTCCAGTGGTTAAAGGTACTTACTGCTCTTGCAGAGGACCCGAGTTCAGTTCCTAGCACACAATTTCCTGTGACTGACTCCAGGAGGATCCCATGAATCTGGCCTCTTCAGGAACCTACATTCATGTGTACATACCTGCCCTACAAGTCTCTTCCCTACTCTCCAATGGAGGGTTTCTCTCTATAGCCCTGGCTCTCCTGGAACTTGCTCTGTAGAGTAGGCTGGCTGGTCTTGAACTCAGAGTTCTGCTTGCCTCTCCCTCCCAAGTCCTGGGATTAAAGCATGTGCTGCCATGCCTGTCTGTGTTATCTCTTTAAAGCATTTGTTTTTAAAGAAAATATTATCTTTCTAGCAGCTTTGTTTGTTTCTGCATCACCTACCGATGAGTCAAATGTTGAATAGAAATGCTATTCAATCTTCATGAGCCACTGTTTCCTTTTTTTTTTCTGCTAATAGACCTATATGTGTTAGGAAGTGAATTCAAATTTTAGATGTTGTTAAAGTCTTCTCCAGATTTTTTATTCTCCTATAGTTCTCCTAGGTGCTGAACACAACCTAAGGCCTGGACAAGAAGCTTATGCCTTCTCAAGTTTCACCCAGATGAATACTTGTCACAATTATGACTGTAACCTCAGAATAATAGACTCTGATCTGACATGTCTCATTCACTTGGCCAGTGTCAAGCATCTACTTCCAGTGACAGTGTAACTGATTATGGACAATCCCTACTGTTGCACATCATGTGAGTTCCCTTTGACAATGGTAGAGAACCTCTTGTGCTCAAGACTGTACCTAACTTCATTTGTGTATCTGAGGAATAAGGGATCAACCTAAGGCCAAAATGACATAGATTTCCTCTGTTTTAATTCCAGTTCCAAAATTCCAAAAATAAATAAATAAATAAATAATAAACATTTTAAAATTAATTAGTTAACCAATTAAAAGAAAAAAGAAAAAATCCATTTTAACAAATTGATGACTTTAGACTTTTAATATATTTGATGACTTTAAGCTTTGAAAAACTCTGAATGGAAGGAGAGATTTACAGGAGAGACAATTAGAATGGGAATATCTCTGGGATGAGCTAGAAACCTAGGACAACAGAAAGTCCCAGCAATCTATGAGGGTGACCCTAGCTTTGACTCCTAGCAATGGGAGATATGAAGTTTGAACCAGCTGTCTCCTATAACCTAGCAAGACTTCCAGTGGGAGGATTGGGACAACAATCCAGACACAGAATCTTCGACCTAAAATTTGTCCTGTCTACAAGATGGAACAGAAATAGAGGGAATGGCCAACCAATGACTGGCTCAGCTTGAGACCCATGCCATGAGAGGGACCTCACTCCTGACACTATTAATGATATTTTGCTATACTTGCAGACAGGAGCCTAGCATAACTGTCCTCTGGGAGGCTTCACCCAGCAACTGAAGGAAACTGATGCAGAGACCCACAGTCAAACATTACATGGAGCTTGGGGAATCCTGAAGAGGGGGAGGAAGGATTGTAGGCCATAGTGGTCAAGGACACCACAAGAAAACCTACAGAGTCAACTAACCTGGGCCTGTAGGGGCTCACAGAGACTAAACAGCAAACCAGAGTGCATGTATGGGACTGACCCATGCCCTCTACATATATGTAACAAATGTACTGCTTGGTCTTCATTAGAAACTTTTACCAGTGGTATCAAGGACTGTCTCTGACTCTGTTGCCTGCCTTTAGGACACTTTCTCTCTACTGGGTTGTCTCATATAGCCTCAATAAAAGAAGATGGACCTAGTCTTACTGCAACTTGATATGCCAAAGGGGGTTGATATGCATGGGAGGCCTCCCATTTTCTGAAGAGGAAGGGAGGAGTGGTGGATGGCATGGGAGGTAGAAGGGAAGGACTGGGAGGAGAGGATGGAGAGGAATCTGTGGTTGGGTTGTAAAGTAAATAAATTAATTAGTTAACCAATTAAAATAGAAAAGAAAGGAAAAAAGCCATTTTAACCAAAATTAACATGGTAAGATTTTAGTTACTATTGGTGGGAAGAATTGGTGATCTCTTTGGTTAGTTGTAGCTAGAAATCTGTCAAGAATATTGTCATACTTTACATAAGACTAAGAAACAAGATATTCATACCAAAGAACAAGATTTGCATTCAATGCATATGGAGTAGATGTAGAGGGGTTGATGGAGTTTAAACTGGGGAGGTTAATACCCTCCTAAAACTGCTTTTATCACCTTCACAGCTTGGCATATGCATATATCTCTGCTTTTAAATTTTAGTTGTGCTTATATTTCAAAGTCAGGCTGCAATGTTCTCTGGTTTCCAAATTCGTCCAGGAGTAGCTTGGTAGGAGAGGAACCTTTAAGTCAGTAGGTTCATCGTGCTCCAGTGCATGGTCACATATCGAAGAGTATATGGGCAGCACGAACTGGACATGATGGGTTTTTTTGTTTGTTTGTTCATTTTAACAATGAGGACACAAAGTTGGGTGGATAGGGAATAGGGGTAGAAAGAAGAGGAGCTGAGCGCGAATATGATCAAAATACTTAGTAATGGGATTAGGTTTGAAGAAAAATGCAAAAAATGCAAAAAAGAATGTGAAGAGACTGTGAAAACATGAGGACCAGAACCAGGACCAGGACACCCGCAGCGACACAGGATCTTCTAACAACAATAAAAGGAGGACATGGAGTTGGGGAGAGGTTAGATCTGGGAGGAGTTGGAGGGAGTAATGGAGGGTGAATATGATCAAGAAATGTTGTATGACATTCTCAAAAAACCGAGAAAGACAGAGACAGAGAGAAACACACACACACACACACACACACACACA
>JANHMN010000005.1:106611401-106654512 GCA_030674055.1 Rhabdomys pumilio
TTTTTTTTTTTTTTTTTTTTTTTTTTTTTTTTTTTTTTTTTTTTTTAGATTTAACATTTTCTTTGATAGAGGAATCCAATTCTACTATAATATTTTCAATGCCTGATTGAGGAGACTGATAGAGGAGGTTTTCTCTTTCATGTATTATGTTCTGTTGACGAACTTGCTTCTGTAATTCTTGTTTGAATTCCTAAATTTTTTGTTTTCAAAATTCTTTCAGCTTGAGTTTTTGTTATTGATTCTATTTCTAAGTCCAGTTTTTGATCATTTGTATTGTTTTTTCTTAAATTATTTCCTAGATTTTTAAAAAGGAATTTATTCCTCTTTAAGGACCTCTGTCTCATGCTTAAATGCTGATTTAAGGTCATTTTCTTGTGCTTTAGCTGTGTTGGAATATTCAGAGTCTGATGTGGTAGGGCTACTGGGTTATAGTATAGGCACATTGTCCTGGCTGGTATTAATTGTGTTTTTATTCTGGCATCTAGGCGTTTGGGACTGGGAAGATTATATTCCTAGGGGCTGGTATCTGGTCTTACTGCTTTGATTATTGTTCAGTAGGTGTTTTGTTCCTTGTTTTCTATTTTCTCTGCGGTTATTAGTAGAGTGTCATGGCTGTGTGTTTTCCTAGAAAAATTCCTGGGGTCTTGATGTGTGTGGGCACTGTGGGTTCTAGGACAGTTGTGTTTCTGGATATTGAGACCTGATACTTAGTAATGTGAATGGGCTGGGGTGGGCATGGGAGGCTTTATAAGAGAAAAGAAAGCAGGGCGTTCCACAGGATCTGCTTATTTGGTTCCCTGGGAATGAGGGCAGAGAGTGAGGAGAGGCCACAGCAGAAGTTCTGCTACAGACCCGAGGATGAGACTGGGAGTGGGGGTGGGGTTGGGATTAGATTTAGAGGAATGGAGAAAGAGGTGAAGATCTGCAATTTGACTGCTTGTTTCTCTTTTTGGAGTGGTCTGTGGTTTCCCAGGGAGTTCCTGCTAGAATTGTAGGCTGGGACAAATGAGTGAATTTGGAGATGATCTGTGTGATCCTCTGGAGATGGGTGCAGGCGGGTAAGGGAGGCTGCAGCATGTTTTCTACTACAAAGCTAGGAATGAGACTGGGGAATTGCACTTGGAGAAGCAGAGGGAGAGGTGAAGATATACAGTTAGGTTACCTGTTTCCCTAGCCAGAATGTGTCTCTTAGTTGTCAACTTTCCTAACTGTGTCTGTAGCACAGTATTTGTAAAGACCAGTTTTATATAGTTCTATGTCTGTATGTGCATACCTTGTCATTGACTCTATTCCCTAGAGTATACGTGCCAGCTTTCCTTCCTTCCTTCTTTCTTTCTTTCTTTCTTTCTTTCTTTCTTTCTTTCTTTCTTTCTTTCTTTCTCCCTTTCTTTCTTTCTTTCTTTCTTTCTTTCTTTCTTTCTTTCTTTCTTTCTTTCTTTCTTTCTTTTTTTTTGTTTTATATACAGGGTTTCTCTGTATAGCCTTGGCTGTCCTGGAACTCACTCTGTAGACCAGGCTGGCCTCAAACTCAGAAATCCGCCTGCCTCTGCCTCCCAAGTGCTAGGATTAAAGGTATGTGCCACCACTGCCTGGCTCTGTGCCAGCTTTCCTATGTCCCAGTGCCAGTTTACCTTAGCCAATGTGTATCCCAGTGTTTACTTTTCCCAATGTTTGTCAGTCTCTGTATCTATGTATCTTGGTGGTATTTTATAATGTCCTGTCTATATACCTCAGTGCTTATTTCTTCTAGTGTTGGTACTTTGCTTTGTCTCTGGGATTAGTTTTCCACATGCTTCAGTCTTTGTGCCTGTTCTTTGTGTTCTAGTATCTTAGGTTCTGTGTCTTCCTTTGTCTATGTATACCAGCATCTCTGTGAACCAGTATTTGGTTACTATTGCCTTTGTATTTCTGTGTATCTGACAGCTGTTATAGAGCTTGTGTGTGTGTGTGTTAAATATTTGTGCATGTCAGTGTGTCTGTGTTCTAGTGGCTATGTGTGTTTTCCTTTGGCTGCATGAATCATAAAATCTATATGACAAACACTTGAGTTATGTCTGCATAATTCAGTTTCCCAAGATTTATGTATACCAATGTTTCTGTGTCCTGGCTTGTGTGGTTTCTATGGTATGCTGTGATCTAGTAATTGTATGTCCTTGATTTTCAGTAAATCTATGGAAGTCTATTTCCAACTCTATAAATTCTTCTGTATGCCATAAGTTCTATCAGTCTCTGTGTTTCAGTACCAACCTAGCCATATCTCTGGGTATTCCCATTTGACACTGTATTCCTTTACTTCTGACCTTGTCTCCATGCGCCATAGCTGTATATTTAAATGCCCATGTATCCTTACTCTTGAACATACCAGAGATTCAGCATGCCCCAAGCTTCTTTCCTAGTGTCTGTGTTTTCCTGTCTCTGCATGACCATGAGGCTCTGCGTCTCACTAACTGCTGCATAGCTAGTGAGTCGCTATGTTTTGAGTGCTCATGTGTGGCTGTGTCCCCTTTGATGTGTAGCACTTAGTTTTTGGGTATTCCTAATTATCGATCAGTGCTTCTTTACATGTCTCTCAATTATTGAATATTCATAGTTCTTCATATGCATTTGAATCTTTGTGCATCTCCTAGTCTGTATTCCTAGAATCTTCACATGGCCTTGAGTGCAGTTGCATATTCGACAAGTTGACTTGGTACCCACTAGTCTCTGTATTCCACTCTCAATTTGTTCTTATTTCTGTGTGACCCTAAGTCTTTGTGTATATTGGATACTCTGGGAGCCAGCATATGTGTCCCTGTATTCTTGTGTCAGTGTCTCCCTGAGTCCCTTTGTTCCAGACAGTGTTCGTATGCTCGTGGTTCACCTCTGCTGCCATCCATGTGCCTGATATGGAAGTGTCCCTGAGCGTGTGCAGCTTCAGAACGTCCTTTCTCTGTTTTTTTTTCTCTCCTCCATCTACTGGTCCCACATATTTGCCAATGTCTCTGTGTGTTTATTTATAATATTGAAACTGTACTCTCGTAGTCCCCTAGTCTTTGTCTTGGGTTCCACATGGTATTCCTGTTTTGTGAGTTTCTTGGAGTATTTCTCTGCATCTGTTTTGTTCTACCTCATCATCCCCAGTTTCATGTCTTTGCCTCCCTATTTTGTCTGGAGTCCAGAGCCAGGCTTTTAAATCATTGAACCACTACCTTTATGTCTTTAGGTTGAAATCACTATTCTCATCCTTTCATTTGTAGCTGTTATTTGTTGCTCTGTGTGACCTATAGGTGTCCTTGGGTATATCTTGATTCAGTGTCTTTGCACACCTACCTTTCTCATTATGTTTCTGCCCACTAGCCTACATTCTGTGTCTAGTTTTCTTTCTATCTGTACCTTTCTAGGCATATGTATATTTGTTTATAAATTTACCTTAGGTCCATGTGGCTGGATTTGTGGATTCACATTTCCATATCTACTCCTTCTGTCTCTGAATTTTTATGCTAGTCCTTTGCTGTCACTGTACCACTGGGTCCCACTGTAGCTCAAGCGGTACCCCACTTTGTGCTGACTGGCCTGATTTCTATCTTTTTGTTGTTGTTGCTGCTATTTTCATTGTTCAGAGGTCTTCTTACTTTGTATCTGGATCTTGGAGTATGTGGCTCTGTGACATTGACTCAGTTGTCTGCATGTACTAATATCACAGAATCTTTGCCATCACATCCATGAGTCTGCAATGTCTGCTTCTGCAGCTTGCATGTCTGTGGCTTTGCACCTCTGCACAATCATTTCATCTCCACCTGTGTCTGGCAATCAGAGTGCCAGTGGAGTTCCATGGTTTTACATTTTTGTCCTTGGTTATTTTTGGACTGTGGTCCTGGTCAATGTCCTTCTGGCTGTCGTATTCTTGTGTCTCTGTGATCTTAGCCTCTCCCCTCCAACCTGAATCTCTGTGTGTATTACTTTGATTGTTATGTCTCAGTTCTTCACATCTGCCATTGCATGTTTGGTCCAAAGTGATTTTTTTTTATCTCTTTGTATTTCTATGAAGGGACAGTAACTCAAAGACATGGGAACACAGAACCCCAGCAAGAAAGCATGTGTTTTGTCTTTGATAAAGTCACTCTAACACCTGTCCTTTTCATGCCTTTATGTCTATATGTCTATGTTTCCCCTTTTGTTGTTGCTGTTGTTGTTTGAGACAGGGTCTTGCCTTAAAGCGCATGTTAGCCTCGAACTCACTACGGTAGCTCAGGCTCACCTTGAAATTGCAGCTGCCTTCCTGCCTCAGCCTTCCAAATGATGAGATTACTGCCATATGGCCCCCCACACAGCTGTCCATTCCTATTCTTGTGTCTTTGTGCATCTTTTTCTGCATGTGAAGTATGTCTTTGGTTGCATATATGTATGTTGCCTACTGTTATTTCATGGTTATTTTTGTTCATTTATTCTACAAATGTTTATTAAGCACATACCATGGGCTATGAACTGTGGCTACGCAAAGGAATCAGAACAGATTCTTGCTCTCCGGGAGCTCACAATTTCAGCTGGGATCCAGATGAGCAAACATGATTATCACACAGTATCAAAAATGCTGTGAGCTTGGAGGGGACTTTAAGCGGGTACCAAATTAAACCTCATGGAGGGGCCAGGGGATGCCTTCTAGGGGAGGTGATAACTAGACTTGAAAGATGAAGTGCATTTACCTAGATAAGCAAAAGAAGCAGGCCCGGAACAGATGAATACACACAGAAGTCCAGCGATGGCTAAGATCATAGCTTATTAGGGAAATTCCAAGATAGAACAGGTCGCTCAGTGAGGTTTGAGTTTTAAGAACAACAGTCTATGAAAAGAGAGGATGAAGTTGGGAAAGGGATAGTCAATGGAGGTGGGGGGTTATGTGGGGGAATAGAAGGAGGAATAGGGGCCTTGATATGATCAAAATTCACTGTATACATGTGTGAAATTCTCAATAACGTGAAAGGCACTTCCAGGGATCATGCAAATTTGGAAGGAACAGAGACTATAAACAAGACAAAAAGAGCACTAAAGCTTTTAAGGCCAAAGTTCTGCTCAGCTTTGCGTATCTTTATGTATCTGGTATATTTGTCATGTAGTACATGCATATGCATCCTTTATGTCCACTCCCATGTACCCAGGCCTGTGTCATGGCTGACTCTATGCCAAAGCCTCGGGATCTCTGGGTTCAGGAGCCATCACAGAACATAGGCAAGGTAGGGCTGACCTAGCAGTCGCTCCACATGAGAGCGTTTCACCAGCCAGCATGAAGTCCAGCGGGGAAGCAGCCTTGGTGACTCTTTCAGCAGCCTCTTGCCTAGTACCACTGGCACGTCCAGGCCATGGTGCTTCTGTAAATAAGACCCAGCAGGTCCTGTTACCAGCCGGATGTCTGTGTGTTGAAACTGTCCTGAGGGAGAGAAGATATAGCACCAATTAGATCTCTAGAGAGGCCTGTGAGCAGGGAATCTAGAAGAAAGTGGCAGGGTTAGAGTGGCAGGCCTGCAGGAGGGGAGAGGCTAGACACTGGGGAAAGCATGAACAAGCCAGATGGGAGAGGGGTGTGTTGTGGAGTGGAGAGTCAAGACAGCAGAGATAAAGAGAGCATCTGGGCTTGGAGAAAATGGGAAGACACAGGGAAAGAAGAGGTTAAAGGAGCCATGGGGAGGTGAAGGTATTTATCCAACCTACTGTCACTACTGCCCAGGTTTTCTGACTTATAGTCTAGGTACCTACATTCCACGTTCACAGGAGCCTTCATTCAGATGGTGCTTTAAAACACTAAGACCTTGGTGTGTCTTTTCTCTGTTTAGAACCTTTCATGACTCCTCTGGTGCTTTTGAGATAAGGTCAAATTCCTCACCTTGACATTCAGCTTGCTCACACCGGCTTTAGCTCCTGCTATCACCATTCCTTCCCCGTACACTCTTGCTTAGCCTGCCAGAGGCAATGCCCCCCCTCTTCTCAGAGGTGTTTCTTTTTGTTGTTTTTTATCTTTATTACATTTATTTATTCACTTTACATCCCAATATCAGCCCCTTCTCTCCTCCCAGTACCCCTCATGCAGATCCCTTTCCCTATTCCTCCCTCTGTTTATCCTTTGAGAAGAGGGAGCTCCCCTCTAGGTATCAGCACCACTACTCTCTCCATCCCCCCACCCCCCACATCAAGTCACGGCAGGACTAGGAGCATCCTCTTCCACTGAGGCCAGACAAGGAGCTCTGAGACTGGGAAAATATCCCCACCCTGGGTCACTCTAGCTTTCTGTGCAGCTCTCTGCCTTGCACTCGCCCCTCCTTGTAAGCACTTTTCTATGTCTGGCTCTGTCTTTTTCCCTGTCAAGTTGGGATTACTGAATGTGAGGGGTCCACTAGACCTTCATCCTAAAGACGGTTTCTGGGCTGGGGAGAAGGCTTCTGAGCTTCTTAACTTCTAGGTTATGATCGCTTGCTCTCCTAGCTGAGGTCTGGAGTCCTTTAACTCTAGTTTCTAGGAACTTGAGGCCCTCTTTTGACCTCCAGGGCTACCCAGAATACATGTGGTGCACAAACAAACATGCAGACAAAACATTCATAAGCACACAAAAATAAGAAGATAGAAAGGAAAAAGAAAAGAGGTTTCTGTTAGGACTGGTACCCCCTGGTTCTTCTCTGCCTCAGAAGCACTTACCCATCAGGCCATGGGCTGAGGGGCTGAGGCCTGAGCCATTGACCACATAGAACCCCAAATGGGGTAGCTGTAGTATGCTGGGGTGTCTATACTGATGACGAAGGATGAGGAAGTTGAGGTGGGGCCCAAGGCGGACGGTGAGATGGGCTGCAGAAGCCACATGGAGCTCCAGTTTGGGCTTCTTCACCAGAGCAGGTTGGTTCCAGGCTAAGCTCAAGGTGCTCTCACCTTGCACAGATATAGAACTGCGACTTATTGTAATGATGTAGGCCCGGGGTTTATCTGACTTGATTGTGATGATATGGAAGTATGTCCGGGTCTGGTCTTTATGACCTGGTCTTGGTGGTGCTCCAAGCAACTGCCCACTCACATGCAGCCCTGTAAGGGGGAAATGCAGGCCTAGAGCACAGGAGTTCACTATAGTGTGCCCAAGGTAACGTAAAGCACAGGCAAATGTGAGGTCTCAGGGTCCAGATGACATCATTCAGATTTGAGGTTAGAATGTTAGCTCTTGTGTGGAAATGCTTTCATCATGGTCCTCCTCGGGTTGTATGTAAGGGAGCATGTAGTATGTGTGCACATGCTTACCCTAATGTGGTTATTTGCATGTATATGTGAATGTTTGCCCACTGCTGTGTAAATCTGTGTATTTGGTTATATTCCGGTGAGTATCTCTGGGAATATTAGTGCATCTACATGTCTGAAGAAGATGGCATTTTTCAATATGCATTTTTGATTGTATGATTATGTATATCTGGTTGTTTGCGAGATATGCCGACATGTATAAAGTGTCAGTGTGCATGTATCTAGATGCGTGTCAGTGTGTGTCATTGACTGACTATTTCTGTGCATTAGTGTAGTTCATGTGTCTGATGGGGCAGAGAATGTGTGCTGTCTCTCTGTATTTGATTCCTGGGGATTGGGATGAATCTGGAAGCATTAGAGCTTCTATGGCTGAATTGTTGATGTGTATGGGTTACTGTGTGGTACATATGTGCATATTTATGAGTATACAGAATGTCAAAATGATTTACCACATGTCCTGGTATGTATTTCTGACCATCTTGGTGGTTTTATGAGTGTACTTGTTCTCATTTTTAAAATTAATCAATTAATTAACTAACTAATTAATTAATTTTTGAGCAGCATTTTACCATTTAGCTCTGGCTGTCCTGGTACTCACTATGTAGACCAAGCTGGCCTTTAACTCAGAGAGAATTTTCCTGCTTCTGCCTCCTGAGTGCTTGGATTAAAGGAGTATACCACTATGCCTGGGTTTAGCTTTATTTTGTATTATTTATGTGTACTTATATATTATTATGTATGTTTTAACTGTATGTATGTGTATCATATTTATGTCTGATGCCCATGGAGGTCAGAAGAAGGTATTATATTCCCTGGAACTGGAGTTACAGATGTCTGTGAGTCATGTGTTTGTTTTCATATGCATTCTTTCATATTACTACATATTACAAGGTACTATATATAATTATATATTTTATATGTTATAAAGTATATAATTACATGGAGCATATATTGTAGTATACTTATATGATATATATTATATACATATGTATATACATACTCTAGAAGCCATGTGGCCTCCCAGAACTGTAAGTCAACACAAACTCTCTTTATAAAGTACTGCCTCACATATGTCATTGTTTTATACACTCTACTATAAGATACATACAGTAAAGTGCTAAATGTCTAGGGTTGTTGACATGAGAACACTCAGCTGTGGGCTTGTGTGGAAATGGAATCCTTAGGGTTCTCACCTGCCTTAGGGTCCTCTATGAGCTTCAGGAGGTCCCCTGGGCGCCCATCCAATGTAAAGCAGATCTTCTCATCTGAGTTAGGAACGTGAATCACAAAGTGGGGGTCCCCATCCACTGTAAGGCAGGAGATGAAACTCTGATGTTATGAGTCTTAAAGAAATGGCAGAAAGGAGAAGAGGAGAATTGAAAGGCCATGTCTATTTCCAAGAGTGAGGAAGAGGGAGGAGAAGAAGGAAAGGGAGAAGGTGAGTGGGGGAAGAGAGGGAAGGAAGGAGGGAGAGAGAGCACCCAGTGTCAGTCCCAGTGCACAAGGGGTGGGGGCGAATGAATTACCAGAAGACGAGAAGGTGAAGATTCCTGGCCATGTGCCTGCAAAGGATTGAGGACATGAACTGGTAAGGAACTGATCTAACACATTCTCAACAACCCTGGGTTCCTCCAGCTTCTGGGTCTTAGGTAGGAACCAAATTCCTGAGCTCAGTATTTAGCTCAGTATTTAAATCTTTTCTGAAATTTATTTCTCCATTTTTTCTTTATGCTGTATTCCATCCCATCTTATTTATTATTGTTTGTTCTTTAAGCCAGGGTGTCAATATATAGCCCAGGCTAGACTTGAACTCCTAATCATCCTTCCCTCAATCTCCAGAGTGTTGGGATCACACATGACCATCGTACTTGACCTTGAACTCATGGCTGCTGAGTGCCTGCACGTTGTTTGCATCTTCCTGGGTTTCTTGCCCTTTGGAATGTTTTCCTCTTATTTACTTTTTTCTTACTCAAGTCAATTTCTAGTTATTCTTCAAGGCCAGATCAAACTGATGGATGGATGGATGGATTATTAGAGAGCAATGTTCTAGGAGCCCCGCCCCCTTTGGCTGTCTTGCTCCATCTTGTTGAGTGAAGGCTCCCACTGCTTTGAGATTCTGCAGCATTCCTACCATCAAGGAGAGTCTCAGGAGATGCAGCCACTCAAGCAGACCAGAATTCAGAATCTTGAGATGAATAAACCCCTCTTCTTTACCAATTAGCCATGTTGCAGCATTCTGTTACAGCAGGAGAACGTGGAAGAAGGAAATGGCTGCTGTCTTTTTTTTTTTTTTTTTAACAAAAATTGTATGTTTTGATCATGTTTTCCCCTTCCAATTCCTCCAAGAATCTTTTCACCACCCTACACACCTGACTTTATGTTCTCTTTCTGGAAAGCAAAGAAAGAAACAAGCACAAAACCACAAGAAACAGAAAATTGCAAAAATGAAAATAAAAACCAAATGAGACAAGTAAGATAAACTGTCCAGACAAATCAACATGAGACCAAAAGTCTACAAAAACACCATTGAGTTCATCATAAGCATCGGACCTGCCCTAAAGCGTGGCTGATATACTCAGCGAGATTGCATTGAGAATACTGATTCTCCAATACGTGTTGACTTAAACTGCCCCCACACTGTCGATGAGAGTTTCAGATGCCACCGAGTAGAAAGAGGGCTTAGAGGAGTCTTGGACAGAAGAGCCTGTTGTTTACCTTTTACCAGCTCCTTAGAACGTTCCTCAGAGTCTATGTCATGTTCAGCAACTCCCAGGAACCTCTCAGAATTGCCATCCCAGTGTGGACTTCCTGCCAAACACAAAGAAATCAAATGAATCCTTCCCATGCCTGGGTCAAAGAGAAGATGGGAGATAGCACTGTGTAGCCCAGGCTTGCCTCCAACTACTGACTCTAATGCTGCAGTCTCCCATGTGCCAAAATTTTATGTGACCTCCATGTCTGCTCCTTCTTTCCTTCTAACCGGGAGGGTTCCCAGTGGCTACCCAAACTGATCTGCATATTGTCTATATCCATCACAACCTTTTTCAGGTGCAGATTCAAATTTCTTTCTCACAGCACCTATACATTCGTACATTCATCTGCTCATTCACTCATTCATTCAGGCACTGCCTAGACATCAGGATATGATGGTGAGAAAGACAGCAACCAAGGAAGCTTCTGGAGCATTGCTAGAATTCGTACATACTTCATCTACTCTCAGCTGCTGCTTTCTCCACATGCACCTCCCCCCCACCCTACCCCCATCCCCCGTCCCTTCTAGCCTGGCCTCTTGCCAGCAACACTCACCATCTTTGTCAGGAGTGAGGAAGGTATAGAAGACTGGTGGGTTCAAGGACTCCACGAACTTGGACTCTTCCACTGACTCTGACAGCAGCTGGAGCTTTTCTGGGAGAAGGTGAAGACTGATGGCTTCCGTGAGAGTGCTGGAAGGCAGCAAGATTGGGAGGTTTAGGGGAGTTGCTTTCTGGCATAGGAGCAGAGCTGTTGGGTAGGGCCATTATTGGAATCCCTGGCAGAGATCGTCCCAGAACTTGCCTGGTGCTCTTGGGTCCTAGCAGCAGGTCTTGCTGATGCCAGAGTCTTGCAGTGGGCAGCAGAGGGGTCAGGGTAGGAGTAAAGGGAGAAGGGAGAGGTTCCCCAGGAATAGAGGTAGCCACAGTGCTGCTGGGACTTGTGGAACTAGAGAGTGTGTTTGAGAATGTACTGTGGCTCTGAGGAGCCAGCAGCCTGGGTCTAGCAGGCAGTGGGATTTGGGTGTTATAGGGAGTTGATGTTCTGGACTTGGAAAGTAATAAGCTAGGAGAAGTTTGGTGAGATGAAACACTAGGTTTATGTGATGAAGGGATTTTAGGAGATTTGGGTAAGACAATCCCTGTTTTAGGATGTGGTAAATTTGAGGGGGTTTTGGGAGCAAGATCCTTGATGCTGAGGTGTAATGGGTGTTTGGGTATCTGGGATGTGGAGATAGACTTGGGCTGTGGCAGGCTTTGAGGTGAATGTGATATAGGTTCCTGTGATAAAGGTTGAAGGTATGATGGGGCACCTGGTGTAGGGTGGGCATCTGATGAAGCAAGGAGTTTGAAAGGAGTAAATTGATTAAAATGTTTCACGGTGCCACCTTTGGGCTGGGCAGGGCTCACAGGATTCAAAGGCAGAATATGTGTCCTAGAATTAACCAGTGATGTGATGCCAGGATTCTGGTGTATTGAAGCACTGGGTTTCCAAGGCAACTGGTCATTAGAATTAGAAGGCACATAGGCAAGAGGTTTCATCTTCAAAGTTGGCAGTGCCAAGGTGCTGGAATCTTGGGCTGGAATTTGGGGCTTTGGTTGTACTGAAGTTGTTAGGCTATTAGACCACCGACCCAGTGTCCCGAGCTCCTTGGAATTAGGTACCTTCAATGGAGGGTCAGTAATAGTAGAAGTTGGTTTTGTGGGTCTTGATTTGGAAGGGACCTTGACAACTGAGGCTGTTTGAACTGTGGCTGCCCCTAGTCCAACTCTGTTGCTGGATGAGGGTGTGACTATGCTTGTCTTGGCCGTAGTGGATGATTGGGTCATGGCTTCCTCGTTGGTCTTCTCGAGGTGCACCACAACCAGTGAAGTCAGAGCTGTGACAAAGTTGTATTCAAGGGATAGGTTGAGGGCTTTGGCAGCCAGCAGACGGCGAGTTGTGGTGTCCCTGGCTTGGAAACGTGCCTTCATCAGCTCACCAATAGTGACATAGGCCCACAGGCGGCGGATAAAGTGGGCCACATTGAGGGCAGGTTTCCCTGGGCAACCAAAGGCTTTCTGGCTGCTGTTGGTGGCTTCTTCACTATGGTGGGCCACAAGAAGATGACCATTTGGGCCACGGGCTGCCAAGTGGATGCCCAGTTCCTGCTCACCTGGCTGCACCTTGCCAGCCACCACCAGCTCTGACCCGCAAAAATAGTTAGGGAAATGGGCCCTAGAGGAGGCCCCAACCAAGCCACCCAGGTAGTCTAGGCGCACGTCTGCTAGGAGGGGCCTGGAAATCTCCGCATAGAGGCCCTCTAGTTGCAGGGCTGCATCAGCATCCTCGTATATGTGTCTTGCTTCTCCCTGGTTCTCCAGGGACAAACGACGCAGCAGCGAGAAGTCAGCATCATCTCCAAAGGCCAAGCTGAAAAGAGATACCCTGTGGGCCAATGCCTGGCGGATGTTTGAAAGGATCACACTGGGAGTTGTCTCACCGGCTGTGGGCTCCCCATCTGTCAGGAACATGATAAGAGGAATCTGCCCCACACCACGGCCCTTTCCAGGCTCCTGGTTGCTATGGTTCAGCACTGAAGCAGCTGCCAGCAGAGCTGCATTGATGTCCGTCCCTAATCGGGGAGCAGACTGTGAGACCACGTTCTCAGGCCATTTCTTACCCCCACTAGAGACACACTCCCAGGCTCATCCTTCCCACGTTATCTTTTCTCACGCTGTGCTGTTCCCACTGCTTATCCATCCTAACTCCTTCACTCTCGCCCCGGCTCACGTGACCTGATAGTGGGGCCCATATGTCCTTGTTTTTTATCACTCCCTGTTTCAGATCATTCTTTCCCAGGGTGTGGGGGGTGGGGGTGGGGCGGAAGGGAGGCAGAATTGTTTCATTCTCTAGTCAGATGACAACCATCCAAAGACAGAACCAGAGCCTTTCTTGCTACAGGGGGGAAAGATGGCTTAGATGACAGAGGCAGTAGATCTGGGAGAATTGAGTGATTGTTTGAGACAGAACTGAACAAAAGTCAGAACCAGGGAAAATGCTTGGAAATACAATGTAACACTTACAGCCATCTGCTTCCATGCGACTAACGTAGTTTTTGGCACTATGAATATTCTGGACAGTGGCCTGGATTGAGCCTTCAGCTTTCCAGATGTTAACTGTGTCAGAAAAGGTAATGATGTTGAAGGAGTCACTGGCTTGCAGATCACTGAGGATCGTGTCCATGGCCTTTTTAGTCTGTGAGAAAAGGGTGAAGGAGATAAGACAAAAACGAAGCCCCATGAACCTGAAAGGCTCTTTCCACAAGACATTCAATGCTCTTTTAACCCTTTTGACCTCACCTTTCTGTGAGTTGAAGGTGTCAGGGCTAAATGTTTGTTGGGCTTTATGGTAGGCCCAGAAGTTCGCTCTTCAATGGAGAAAAAAAAATCAGTTCTTACTTTGCAAAAGGCACATTTCAAGTGTTCAATAACCACATGTGGCCAGTGACTATTGTACTAGATAGTACAGAGTTTGAGATTGTCATCAAGAAATTTCCAGTGGAGTCACATTTGGTGATGCATACCTGTAAACAGCATTCAGGAGGCTGAAGCTGAAGGGCTATGAGTTCTAAGACAGCCTGTGATACATAGACTGTCCGGAAAAAAAAAACCAAATAAACGATAGAAGAACGTTCCACTGTGACAGCTTCAGTCTTGAAGTTTCTGGTTCTGTTATTCCCAGGGCTCCTTGGTCTGTATGGTCTCTGACTATGTGATCCTGGGTTGAATGATTTCACTCCCTTCAAGTTAGATAACCCTAGGATTTTGGAAAGACCTGGCTGCCCGGCTTCCACCTGCTTAATTTCCACTTAGATCTGTTGCTGATTCTCACGCTCCCCCCTCCCCATTTTCTCCAGGGTTACTTTCTCAATAGCCCCTGGATAATCCAGATCCCATTCTAACTTCATAACTTGGCTCTTGTGCCCTTTAGAAAGCACACCACATTTCTCCTTTATTTATTCACATCTTCAATGGTCTTTCATATGCCCATTCTCTAGAAAGCACTCTGTGGGTTATCGGCATTCATTCATCTCACCTAGACAATCTTTATTCCAGACTGTTCATTAACACTCTGATGTGGAATATATTTACTCTCCAGCCACATACCAAATACTCTGAGAACAAGACTCAGAATGCTTCCTCTTCTCTCTCGTTTCCCCATGACAATCTTTAACATGGAGCTAGGCATATAGGAGTTTCCATAGCAAGTAGAATCCAGTATTTAGGTACCATTTATAGGACACTTCAATGTTCCAGACATTGTTAAATACTTAAGATGTATTAGTTCCTATAGGTGTTACAGAAGCATACTGGGAAAGGCACTAATATTATCCACATTTCCAGGTAGTGGCACAGAGAGTCACTAAGGTAGAAAGAGTCAGTGGCTCCGGCTCACACAGCTAGTAGTTGATGGGTTACATGCAAGTCAAACACTGAGAGGTGGTAAGAACTGACATTATATAGCTCAGTTACTACAGAGGTGGCTTGGTTGTTTTTTTTTTTTTCATCCATGAAGCCCTATATTCAATCTTCAGCACCACACAAATTGGGCATCCTTGTGCATAGCTAGAATTCCAGCACTCAGAAGGTAGAGGCAAGGGGATCGAAAGTTCAAGGTCATTTTCAGCTACATAGTGAAGATTGGGAACAGACTGGGTTATTATGTGAAAACTTCTTTGAGAAAAAGGGCGGTAGGCATTTCAAAAAAAAAAAAAGAAAGAAGGAAAGAAAGCAAGCACTAACGTTTTTCAAAATTTAAAGGGGAGAGAGTCATAGATTGCAGAGGCAACAGTCCTTGTTACCTGTTGCAACTTTGTTCCAAACATGGAGCCGCTCACATCAATAACAAACACCACATTCTTCTCTACTGGCTGGAGGCCTCTGGGGGCAAAGTAATGAATAAAATAGCCACCATAGACCTGGATAAAGAGAAGGGGAGCCAAGAAGCACTGTGAGAGCCAGTCCTAATGAGGCCCCTCTCCCTCTCCTGCATGACGCCCTGCTCTCACTTTCCTTCCCAGGCCAGCTTCCTCTCCCTACTTGTGTGTGTTGGCCTGGGGTTTATCTGCACACCAGAACTGAACCTCGGCTCTGCAGACCTTCATCCCAGGCCGTGCCCAGAGCAGCAGAGTGAAGAAGACAAGCTTGGGGCCCAGGCCTACAAGGGTCAGCATCTTTGGAATATGTGAGTTCCTGTCCACGAGGCAGCCTGACTTGCACAGGCTTGAGGGTCCCCGGGGACGTTTGTCTGGGCTCCAGGAACGGAAAGTATTGTTTTAACCTCCCTCGACAGAGTGAGCCGGGGGCCCAGCTCATTGCTGCCAAGGGCTGGGAGCTTGCAGGGCCTCCTTCTCCTCCTAAACTCTCCTTTCTGCTGTTGCTGGGCAGAGCAGGGAGGGGAGGAGGAAGCAGAGGCCAACAGAGCTTATGTGTGCAGAAGGGATTGGTTAGCACCAGGTGCAGATGCCTTGGGCTGTCTTGATGTGATTGGCTGTTGGTCCCCTGCCCCCACTCCCATCTTTCCCTCTGCAGAGCCTGAGGGCTGGGTCAGTGGAGGGAAGAGAAGGAGATGGGCCAGGAGGCCCCCTCAGGACCAGTGTCCTCTCCAGCCAGAGAGGCCTAGGCTGCCTAAGGGTCTAGGCTGTCCTGGAGCTTAGAGCATGAGGCCTAAGGAAGGCCTCAGGACTGCCCAGGAACAGCAGTGTTTGCTGCAGTGGGCTCTCAGTCACTCAGTGAGCTCCCTTCTTTTCCAGGAGGGAGGAATGGGAAGAGGAAATGCTTTCTCCTCCTTCCCTGCCTCTGAGTTGATTCACATGGAATAGCAGGCCTGTCCCCACAATCCTGGCTCCCTGTCCCCTTTCCCTGAGGCTTCTTTCCCTCACCTGCCCTGTCACTGCCAAGCCCTGAGCAGAGACCTTGAGGGCTCTATGTACCTGGTATGTGTGGGGCAGGGAAGTGAGCCTACAATGCCTGACCCCATTCTAAACAGTTTTGTGACTAGCCTATATCCTGGGTACAAGACTGTCCTGCAGCCTCTGGCGGCCCACTCAGGCAATCATGCCATGCTGTCAGCCCCGGAACACATTGAAAGGCACCAAATCACACAACCCACCTTGATTTCCAGAGGGGTTCATATGCTCAAGAATGAGTCCCTCCTGAGGAATTTGGGGTCAGGTACCAAAGTCAGAATTGCTGAATTCAGAAGCTACTCTGAGTACTAGGTGAGCACATTGTCTCTGGGTTACTTTGCTTCCTCCCTTCCATTGTAGTACTGGGTCACCACTTCAGACTCCACATGGCAAACCCCAGACCATAGGACACCCTGCCCCTTCCAGCACTGTATCCTTCTCACTGGCCACATGAAGAATTGGAAAGCTCAGGTGCCTCCAACTTGGAGGGTCCAGCAACACCTTTGCTCTCCCCGCCAGCAACCTTGCTATGCTTTCCTCATGGAGACCATCACCTTGCCATCACATCTGAGAGACAGCCTGGCCTTCTAACCATGTGGCCACCCATCCTCACTGCTTTGAGCTGCTGCAAATATCCAGGGCTGCCAGGCCTTTTCACCTCAAACCAGCCATGTTTACAGTGTGAATTGCTTGCTCTCGGATTCCCTGTCTTAGTGCAGGCCTTCCACGCTGCCTCTTTGCAGCAGTCACAACTGCCACGGGTCTCCATATGTATCCTTGCCTTCAGTCTGCATAGGCTGCTTCCTCCCCACAATACCCTGGACCTTTTCCTTCACTCTGGGCAAGATCTACTCACTGTTGCCACAGAACTTTCCATGTTATCTCTTTCAGGAAGACCATCCTGATACCTCCTTGCCTGGCACCACTCACAACATACTGCTTAGCACAGCCCTTACGGTTTATTTGATCTCTGGTGACACACTAGATATGTCTGCTTCACAACTAGGAGCTAGGTAGGGGAGAGATTGGGAGCTGAGGGCGATCCTTTCCAAGTTTCCAGGGACAATGAGTTGGGCCCTGAGCCTGAGTACTTTGCTGGTGGATGTGTCAAGACAGGGAAGAAGGAGCATGCTTGTTCCCAGCACTGCCAGCATGAGGTGGGGTAGAGAGAGAACCTTGGGTCAGATGTGGAGGGATGAAGATAGGAAAGGGTTTACCAGGGACAAGCCTGGAGAAGCAGAAGCTGAACAGTGGAGGAGGGGGAGGTAGACACACCCCGGGCACCAGCGAACCTGAGCAAGTCAATCAATGCTCCTATGCCCTGTGGGACTGGCTCAGGTACTTGTGGACAAAGGTGCTTGGTGACCTAGGGCCTTTCAGCAGGGTGGTTTGTGTGGGGAGCATTGCAGGGAGGCAGGAAAGACCTTCTGGGAGCTGACTTTCCAGGCTTTGGCTAACCTTGTGAGCAAGCCTGGGGTCTGGGTCAGATCCACCATGCTCTGTTGGAACACAGGAGCTCCCATCTCCTCCAGGGGTGTTCAGACACAGGGGTCACACACTTCCTGTGCAGGAAGGGGTCTCGTGGTGGGGAACAAGTGTGCAGAAGCCAGCCAAACATGAAAGCCAAGGACAAGCAGACAGGGTGAGAAATACAGAAAGTATGTGGCACAATTACTCAGCAATACCTTGCTCTGCAAAGGGGCTGCTTACTGACACAATTCGGTGACTCTGTTCAGGCCCTGTTCCAAGTCCTCCAGTTGGCTGTGTCTAACCGTGCTGTGTGTAAGTGGTTCCCCATGAGGGAAGCCACATGCCTTGACCCCCTGGTGGTAGCTCTCACATAACCTTAGGAACACACAGAGGGACACCTCCTATAGCCTAGAGCATGGCTCTGGTCCCAGTCACTGTGTGCCCAAGAAGTCTGTAGCTCTGGGGTCCAGGTACCTGCACGTCTCCAATGATGTCCTCCATGACCACATCATAGAGGATGGTGAAGTCAGCCATGATGCCTGAGCTGGAGAAAGCAGACTGGTCTCCAAGTGTTGGGGAGAAGGTGATGCGGGCACAGGTCTCTCCCCTCTGTATCCTGGTTGATGGGGGCAAGTCACCCTCACCTGTATGGGCATCCAGGTGGCACAGAGGGCTCAGCAGAGAGAAAAGCCATGGATGGGGACAGTAAGCTCTGGGCAATGTATGGGGAGGGTGAGACCTGGAACCCCTGGCACTCCCGGCTGCTCCACTTGCCTAGCATGCCCTTCCTGCTGTCACAAGCCCCTTGGCCAGCTCCTGCCCTGCCCCATTCCTCACACCCTGTCTGCCAGACCCAGCCCTCCCTCAGCTCCCAGCACCATGAGGTAGAGGGTCTGCTCTCCACTCACAACCTCTCCCTGCCTCAGTTCCCACCCCACCCAAGGCCTGTCTCTGTAGGCCTCCCATGCCCCCAGCTCCACAGGGAGTCTCAGTCTCCTTCTCCTGAGACCAATGTAGTGGGTGGAGAGGACAGACAGACACACTGGCAGGGTGGGCTCCTCTCCTCTCCTTCCTGCTGTGAGACACAGCAGGCTAACAGGGCTCTCCTCTGAGACACAACTGCTGGCCTTTCTTCCCTCTAGTCCTCTGTTACTCAGAATGGTGCCTCTGAATGAGCCTCTTCTAGTCTCGTGAAATCACAGGAAACTTTTGGTTCTGCACATTTGCTCAACTGGCGTCAAGATCAACTGCTCTGGAATTTTAGTCCAAGACAAGTGTCCACTTAGAAATGTCCCAGAGCCTCCCTTTCTCCAGAAAGTAGAGACTTGGGAATTCAGCTCCCTCCTCTTCCTGCTCCAGCTGTCAGGAAGCTTAGGGGCAAACTGAGCCCCTTGCTCTGAGGGCCTGGTCACATACATTCCCTGGGCTTCCTTCCTTCCAGGCCTCTTTGTTTTGTTTTATCCCCACAGGACTACTTCTATCCTCTGTCTTAACCTTTAAGGAGAAGGGGGAGGGTGCTGCCATTTATAGATTGGGGCTCAAGCATGCAGGCTGCTACACTCAGCTGCCCTGTGGGCCCAGGTCCCTGATAGTGCCCTGTGTGCTTGGGCCAGTTGCTGACCAATGCGCTCTGGTCTCCATAGGCACAGTACAGGGGTGCCAGTGGCCCCTGGTCATTGTGGTCTGTCTTAGGGGTTCAATGTGTTCTTAAGGAAAAAGGCCTTTTAAAGCACACCTGTAACTTCGTGAGTGTCAAATGAAGGGAGCTGTTACTACCACCACCACCAGTATTCATTAGCATGCTATATGTCACATGGAAAGATCAATGTTCTCATGTTTTGACATAGTTCTTAGTGTGTGAGGGGGTTTGAGTAAGAACAATCTCCATAGATTCATATTTTTAAATGCTTTGTTCATCCATACTAAGTGACACTATTAGGAGTTGAGGGCTAGTTGGAATAAGTGTGGCCTTCTTGGGTGACGTGTGTCACTGTGTGTGTCTTTTTAGGCTCAGGTGCTCAATTTATGCCAAATGTGTCTTTCATTTCTTCTGCCTTTCTATCAAGAAGTACAACTTTCTGCTCCTTCTTCAGCAGTATGGTCTGCCTGCAGTGCACCATCCTTCTTGCCATGGTGATAATGAGCTAAACCTTTGGAAATGTAAGCCAACCCCAAGTTAAAATCTTTTTTGATGAATTGCTGTAGTCTTGGCATCTCTTCACAGCAATCGAAACCCTAACTATGCCAGGGTATAACTTTCTGAGAGAGTGATCACCTGGCATGAACAAGGGCCTAGGCTCATTCCTCAGCTCTGGTAAAACAACCTGTCCTTTTGGTCCTAGATCACAGATTTCCTCTCTTTCATTTAACAGTTCAACAAAGGGAATCACAGAGCCTTATCTTATGACAGAGTCAATCTGACCTTCGAATCCAGCTTGCACCCTGCTGTGTTTCTGGCTGTGCAGGTCCCCATCAGCCAGACCCTCTAGGGCTGAAAATCTCTGCAAGGGTATCCTCTTGGTCTATGTCACTTCCCTGTTTCTATCCATTCAACTCTCAGGAAAGTGTTTAAATTGGTTTAGTGGAACCCCCCCCCCCAACTTGTCTTGATATAAAGTTTACTTGAGCTTCATTAAATGTGGAGGTTTGTAGTCCTAACCCAAGCCTAATGAACCAGGCTCCACGAGGATAAGGTACTAAATTCTGTGTTTCCTTAAGATTATATGCAGATTGCACTGCAGTCAGTCCTCCTTTCCTAATCCTACAGATTGAGTTTGCAGTAAGGCTGTTAGCCAAGATGCTTTTCTCTTCTGCATGGCGTCCCAGAACTACTTGCCCTACCTCTCTGCTTTTCGTCTTCTCTTTGTGGTCATTTAGGGAAAGGCAGGATGTCTCCCCCATGGTTTCTATATCCTTCTGTATTGTTAATGCAGTACTTCATGATCCACTCTCCATCTACCTGTCAAACATTACTTCTTCCTTCCTGTCTTTCTGTTCTTTCTGTTCTTTCTTTCTTTCTTTCTTTCTTTCTTTCTTTCTTTCTGTTCTTCCTTCCTTCCTTTCTTTCTCTCTCTCTTTCTTTCTTTCTGTTCTTCCTTCCTTTTCTTTCTTTCTTTCTTTCTTTCTTTCTTTCTTTCTTTCTTTCTTTCTTTCCTTCTTTCCTTCCTTCTTTCCTTCTTTCTTAAAAAATAAAGTCTCACTGTTTAGCCCTGGCTGATCTAGAAGTCACTATATAAACTAAGCTGGCCTTGAACTCACAGAGATACCTGCTTCTGTCCCCCGACAGCCGAGATTAAAGGCATGTGCTACTATGCCATGTCTGTTAATAATTGAATATATACTTTTAGAAGCTTCTATTCCATGCCAAGTTCATACTAACTTGAAGAATTGGGTAGATATTGAACTCCAAATATCTCAAACTCTAAGCAAGCCCCCTTGTCTTTGATTTGGGAAGGAAATTGATAGAGGGATATTACAGTCCTACAGAATGCCCAAGATCTCCATTTAAAAAATGTCAATGGCTTTGGCATCTTATAGCACTGCCCACATACTTGTTTGGTTGTTGGTGTACACTTGGCTTGTCCTCAGTGGAGGTATGTGCACATAGGCGATGCCTGTCCTTTCGGATACAGTGATTTCTACATTCAGCTTCCTCACCAACTGTCCAGGTCTCAGGCTTACCACCAACTGGTACCGGCCCTGGTGTCGCTGTAGCAATTCTTCATAGGCCAGGGCAAAAGTTGCCTTTGTTCCTGCTGCCAGCCTAGTGGAGATTCGAAATTTTTCTGATTCTCGGTCCCTGGGTAAGAAGTAGAAATGGATAGGAAGGGTGTTGGATTTCCTGTGGTGCAGGGAACAATTGATGGCATGCTTCTGCTAACCCTCACCCTTAACCAATGGACCTGATGAGGTCTCAGATAAGTCTCTGGGCTACAGTCAATCATGCAGGTATCCACCTCTCTTCCTCCCTCATACCCTCTCCTGAACATTCTACCGGGAAAATAATGTCAAAGGCAGCTCTCTCCCTTATGGAAAAGTGGTTGATAAAAATCTGAATCCAGATTCAACAAAAGGAGTTTTCGACTTAAGCAAACAATGCCTCTCTGCCTTTAAATAGTCCCTTAAACCTGCCTGACCCCAGTGTTAAACTGTGCTTGTTTATATGGCCAAAATCTAAAGTATTCATTCCTGTAAGATGAAACTCTCTTAGAGACTTAGAGGATTCTATGAAAAAATATAATACTTATACCAGATGAATGGAACTCATTTAAGAAATAAGAGCCAATCTGACAAACCTCACTTGTTAACCCAGGCCAGAATGACAAATACCATCATTTATCTCTCACATGTGGATCCTAACTTTAAATTTGTAGATATCCATATTTGATTTAAAGTGTCTGTAGAAGTCAGGAAGCCAGAAAGTGCCCATGAATATGGGGGAGGAGCAAGAGGCCTTAATGGGATGAGTAGAACATACATAGTGCGAAGGAATAGGGGTGGGGGAATACTGGTGTGTAAAGTTTTAAATGCTGATGAGAATTGGAATATTGGGCAGATGAGTATACGAGGTATGGGTTAACCAAAATTAACAATGTATGAAAAAGCCTTATGGAAAGCTATGACTTCGTTAGCTAATTTAAAATATCATTTTTAAAAGGAGCTTTAACGGAGGCACCCTACCCTACAGAGGTGGGAATGTTACTCCCAGAAGCCATGCATTATAAAACTAAAATCATAATGTGTCCTGTGGCTTATCTCCTTGTGAATTCTTGTTCAAGGTGGCCCCAGAAGTCCCCAAATAATACAGGCCATTGCTATTTCTTTGTGTTGCCCACTATAGAAAGACAGGCAAACCTTATTGCTGAAGAGGTCACATACTTTTGTTTCTGGAAATAGAAAAATAAAAAAACTGACCAAGAAACTTCCTTCCTGTTAACTAGCTTTTCTAGTGCTGGAAGGTATTATCTAGGCTGCTTAGGGAGAAGATATATCAGTGGTTTTTCCCAGAGCTGTACCGAGCACACTACAATATCTGCTTACCAGGACAGATGTGTAATAGTGGTATGAGTGTTCTAGGGGTAACGAACTACTCTCTGGTTAGATTTGAGGCATGGTTCACAGGAAGAATTTCATACCTGGTACCAAAAATCCTAGTCAAAAGTGTATGGCTAAGGAGGTCACAGGCCCTAAGAAAGAACCAACTATTATTGTTTTACTAAATGGTCTCAGGTTTGATCAGAAATCTTCTTTTTGGTTAGTTAAGAGACTCAAAACTGATCAAAATGCTGAGAATAAGTGAATCATCTTTAAATAAGACATCTATGTCACCTACTCTGACGCCCATTCTGAAGTAACGTCATGGAATAGGGGTCAGAAAGAATGCAAAACCTAAAGAATGGGAACTCATGAACTGACGGTAGCTATAATTATCTGAACAAGACCTGCACAAGATGAAGCCAGCCAAAATCCTACCATGAATGGGGGAAGGGCCTATGAGATCCTACTCTTCACTGAAGAGCTAGTTGATGATTTCTGTGGGGGAGGGAAAGTCATCTTTATTTGGAAGATATAGTCACTAGTAGATTGCCATGCCCCAGTAAGTGGCCCACACCCATGTGCTAACTGAACAGAGACCATTATAAAGAAACAAAGGAAATGATATGCAGTTGGGAGGGGATGAATTAAAAGGGTATATGAGGAGTTGGATGGAGGATGAGAGTTAGATATGATCAAATTACATTGCATACAGGTATGGAATTATCAGAGAATAAATAAAATATCATATTAAAAATAAAAAAAGGAGAGAAAAACTCACTTGTATATAACCTTCCCCTAAAGCACCAATAAGCTCCATCTTGCTAGTGGATGAAAGCTAGAATTAGGGAAGTAAATCCCCACTTATTAAACATCTACTGTTATAGGCTTTGGTTTTTACTGACTCACACAATCTTGATGTAAATCCTATGAAGTAGAAATCATTTTCTTCATTTTACAGAAGTAGAGAATGAGGCCCAGAGAGAAGGTACATCTTTCCTGGCCATACAATTAAGATGACTTAATCACATTTCAGATGAGATGGAGTCTTACCTGATGCCTACATGAGCAGCTGTCTTTCCTTGCTGATGGGCTTTCTCATACATTTTCTTTGCCTGCTGTTTTTCCTTGATTTCTGCAACATAGATTTTATTGTCGATGGTCCTGATGGGGTAGAGAAAAAGAAGAGATAGCGAAGTCAGACAAAGAAAAGTAATGATCAAAAACAGAAATAAAAGAGAGGAACAGGGGAGGGGTGGGCAAAGAAAGAATAAAACAGCTTTATTAAACTCAAAATAGAGTGGGAACAATTAATGGCAGTGAGAGCGAGACAAAAGAGGTGACAATGTTCTCCTAAAGTTTGTTTGTCAATTGGGGGAAAGAAAGACCACATAGCATGTGGGATACCAGGGTTGTATGTTTCTTTTTTTAAATTTTTTATTGGGTATTATATTTACATTTCAGATTTTATCCCCTTACCTCACTTCCTTCCACCACCCAGAAACCTCCTATCCCATTCCCCTCCTCATGCTTCTATGAGACTGTGCCCCCACCTATCCACGCCTCCACTATCCACTCCCCACCCTCACATTCCCCCCCCACACTCTGTGTTCGTTTTTCATGGGACCAAGAATCTCCTTTCCCACCTATGCCCAACAAGGCCATCCTCCCCCTACATAAACAGCTGGAGTCATGGGTCCCTCCCTATGTGCTCCCAGGCTGGTGGTTTAGACCCTGGGGAGCTCTGGTTGGTTGGTATTGTTGCTTTCCTCATGGGGTCACAAACCCTTTCAGCTCCTTCAGTCTTCTCTCTAACTTCTCCATTGGGAAACTCTTGATCATAACAGTGGTTAGCTGTGAGCATCGTCCTCTGAATGTGTCAGTCTCTGGCAGACCTCTAAGGAGACAGCTATATCATGTTCTTGTCAGCATGCACTTCCAGTCATCCACATCAGTGTCTACCTTTGGTGACTGTACGTGGGGTGGATACCCAGGTGGAATGGTCTCCAGATGGCCCCTCCTTCAGTTTCTGTCCCACGTTTTGTTTCCATATTTGCTCTCTTGAGTATTTTTGTTACTCATTCTAAGTAGAACTGAGGCATCCCCACTTGGTCTTCCTTCTTCATGAGCTTCATGTGGTCTATGAGTTGAGTCTTCGCTATTCCAAGATTTTGGGCTAACATCCGCTTAACAGTGAGTAAATACCATGTGTGTTCTTTTGTGATTGGGTTAACTCACTCAGGATGATAATTTCTAGTTCCATCCATTTACCTAAAAATTTCTCAAATTCATTATTTTTAATAGCTGAGTAATACACCATTGTGTAAATGTACCACATTTTTTGTATCCATTCCTCTGTTGAGGGACATCTGGGTTCTTTCCAGCTTCTGGCTGTTATAAATAAGGCTGCTATGAACATAGTGGAGCATATGTCCTTGTTATATATTGGAGCATCTTCTGGGTATATGCCCAGGAGTGGTATAGTTGGATCTTCAGGTAATGTTATGTCCAGTTTTCTGAGGAACCGCCAGACTGATTTCCAGCTTGCAATCCCACCAACAATGGAGGAGTGTTTCTCTTTCTCCACATCCTCGCCAGCATCTACTATCACCTGAGTTTTTGATCTTAGCCATTCTGACTGGTGTGAGGTGGTATCTCAGGGTTGTTTTGATTTGCATTTCCCTGATGACTAAGCATTTCTTAAGGTGCTTCTTGGCCATTCGTTTAGCTTTGTTTAGCTCTGTACCCCATTTTTTAATAGGGTTATTTGGTTGTCTGGAGCATAATTTCTTGAGTTCTTTGTATATCTTGGATATTAGTCCTCTATCGGATGTAGGATTGGTAAAGATCTGTTGGTTGCTGTTTTGTCTTATTGAGAATGTCCTTTGCCATACAGAAGCTTTGCAATTTTATGAGGTCCCATTTGTCAATTCTTGATCTTAGAGCATACGCCATTGGTGTTCTGTTCAGAAACTTTTCCCCTGTGCCTAGGTATTCGAGGGTCTTCCCCACCTTCTCTTCTATTAGTTTCAGTGTATCTAGTTTTAAGTGTAGGTCTTTTATTCACTTGGGTTTGAGCTTTGTACAAGGAGATAAGAATAGATTGATTTGCATCCTTCTACATGTTGACCTCCAGTTGAACCAGCACCATTTGCTGAAAATGCTGTCCTTTTTCCACTGGATGGTTTTAGCTCCTTTGTCAAAGATCAAATGATCATAGGTGTGTGGGCTCATTTCTGGATCTTCAATTCTGTTCCATTGATCTTTCTGCCTGTCTCTGTACCAATACCATGCAGTTTTTATTACTATTGCAGTTTTTACTACTATTTGAGATCAGGAACAGTGATTCCCCCAGAAGTTCTTTTATTGTTCAGAATAGTTCTTGCTATCCTGGGTTTTTTGTTATTCCAAATAAATTTGCAAATTGCTCTTTCTATCTCTATAAAGAATTGATTTGGAATTTTGATGGGGATTGCATTGAATCTATAGATTGCTTTTGGCTAGATGGCCATTTTCACTAAATTAATCCTGCCAATCCAGGAGCATGGGAGATCTTTCCATCTTCTGAGATCTTCTTCTATTTTTCTTCAGAGACTTGAAGTTCTTGTCATACAGATCTTTCGCTTGCTTGGTTAGATTCACTCCAAGATATTTTATATTGTTTGTAACTATTCTGAAGGGTGTCATTTCCCTAATTTCTTTCTCAACCTGTGTATCTTTTGAGTATATGAAGGCTACTGATTTGTTTGAGTTGATTTTATATCCAGCCACTTTACTGAAGTTGTTTATCAGGTTTAGGAGATCTCTGGTGGAAATTTTAGGGTCACTTAAGTATACTATCATTTGGGTTGTATGTTTCTTAAAGCATTGATGAATGTTTGCCTTTTAACACACAAAAATATTTTTAGGTGTAACATAGCTGAACTTTTTTATTGTAATTGTTGTATATTTGCTATAACATTTATTTTTAAATAAAACACATCAAGCTAAGCATGGTGATGCAGACATAGAATCCCAGCATTTAGGATGACAAATTCAAGGTTCCTCTTGGCTAGCTATATAGTGAGTTGCAGGCCAAGAGATTCTCTCTCTCTGTCTCTGTCTCTCTGTCTCTCTGTCTCTCTGTCTCTCTGTCTCTCTCTGTCTCTGTCTCTGTCTCTCTCTCTCTCTCTCTCTCTCTCTCACACACACACACACACACACACGCACACTTTAATTAACTTACAAGCACTGCTGCTGACACTTGGGATAGGAATAAGAATCTAAAATTGTGTCTTTTTAAAGAAAACACATTAGGTAAATAATATTGTGAATGATATAAATGGTTAAAAATTGTCAGTGACTCTTTTATTGTGGTCCCCAGGCTCAGTGCAAAGGTTGGCTATGGTTATCTGCATCTGTCTTAGTCAGATGCCTGCAGAGCCTCTCGGAGGACAGCCATATTAAGCTCCTGTCTGCGAGCACTTCAGAGGCAAAGGGGATGGGGGATGGAATGAGGGTTTTGTGGTGGAGATACTGGGAAGGGGAACAACATTTGAAATGAAAATAAATAAAATAACCAATTAATAAAAAAGATTGTAAGTGACAGAGGCCCCAAAGGACATGAACTGGATCTGACCTGAATGGCCCTTCCCTGAATGTACCAGATTGTGTCGTACAAGTCTCTAAAGGAGGGAAGCAACCAGTAGTCCTACCCAGCTAGGATTCCTATGAACCACAGCAATGACCACTAGAAAACTACCAGAGCTAATGAAATCATGGATCTTGGAGGAGAACACACAATTGCCTCTTTACTAAGCCAGCATAACTACTAAATACAATCTAAACATTTATCCTTATACCAACATATAAGTGTAGCTCTAACCCCTCATCAAGGAAACTTCTTTTTGCAACAGATACCCATTACAGAAAACCACAACCAATCAAAATGCAGAGTTGTGCAGCCTGTTCCCAACTGCTATATCTATAGCACAACTCTTACACCTAAGGCTCAGGGATCATTGCAGAAGAGGAGATGGAAAGATGGTAAGAGCCAGAGGAACGTGACGTGTGTTGTAAGGTTGTGTCTCCTAGGATGTCAGAGAAGCTACACCCATGAAGTCTCAACAATATGGCCAAACACGACCTGAACAAGAAAGAAACCAGCAGATATTTTAAAATGAAAGGAGGAAAGGCTGTGAGGCCTCAATCTTGTACAAAGAACTACAGACAACTAAGAAATAATGAAAGTGGAAGAAACAGGGTTTAATTTCACCTTACAAAGCTCACGTCATGTTCCATCAATGAGTACAGTCAGGACAGGAATTGAAACAGGGCAGGAACCTGGGGGCAGGAGCTGATGCAGAGGCCATGGAGGGTGCTGCTCACTGCCTTGTTCCCCATGGCTTTCTCAGTCTGCTTTCTTATAGAACCCAGGACCACCAACCCAGGGATGACAGCACCCACAATGGACTGGGTGCTCCCTCATCAATCACTAATTGAGAAAATGCCCTTATAAGCTTGCCTACAGATCAATTTGTTGGGAGCATTTTCTTAATTGAGGTTCCCTTTTCCAAGATGACAGTAGCTTGCACCAGGTTGACAAAACAACTAACCACCACAAGTGACTCCTATTCAACATGACACACAAATACATTACAATCATAACCTTTTCTTTCTTGTTTATCCCCCAAGATCTTGTGCTAATATCACAATGTAAAACATAGAATAACTTAAAAAGTCTCACATTCTTTAAAAATTCAGACTTTTATTTTTAAAAAAGTTCAGCTTCTTTAAGATATCCAAAGTCTCTGTAACAATCCAAAGTCCATAGGTGTAAGCTTTCGTAAAATAAAAAATAAGTTCCATACTTCTTGTCCCAAGAGGGAAGAACTAGGTAGGACATTGGTTACAATCAAAGCAAAAGCAAACTCTGATAGCACAAAAAGTCCAATATCTGGACAAACTCCTGGGCTCCAAAGTGCCAAGGAGTGAGCAGCTCCGTTTCTGCATCTCTGACATCTGCAGTACCAACGCTGGTCTCTTAGGCTCTGACCAGCTCCACACTGTACTTGACACTGCCTTTGTTTATTATCCTATAGATCCTGGCACCTCCAATATGCTAGGTCTGTTCTACAACTGAGGTTTCATCTTTGTCAATGGCCTCTCCTGGCTTCTTACAGTGCCAAGCCTCAGCTGCTCTCCATGACCCTATCACAATGTCAAAACCAGCACTACATAGGGGAGTCTTACACATTACCAAGCCTGGCTATCAGCTTGAGATGCAGCCTTGGAGTTCTTGGATCACAGCTTCTGTGTGCTGACACCAAGGAAATACTTCCCACAAGATTTCACCTCAATGATGCTGGTCTCTTATTAATCACTGTTGATTCTTTAGCTAACCAGCATTGATTGTCCAAGGAAAGCAACGTTTTCATTTTAGGGATACTGGTCTTTTGTTAATCACAGTTGATTTTTTTTTCAGGGCCAGTTTCACTGACCAGAAACCAAAGCTTCTCAATTCAAAATATACGAATAGCCTGATAAAGTCTTTGCTTCCCTAGGAAACTTGACAATCCAGGTCTCTATTATCACACTGCTCTTAGCACTCTTATTTTCCATGATCCCACAGAACAGCCCATTAGACTCTAAGCACTCAACAGCTTTTCCAGTCCAAAATTCCATAGTTTCCTCCCTGAAACAACATGGCCAGCTCTGTCACAGCAATACCCCACGAACCTGGTACCATTTTCTGTTCTCATTTGCCTTATGTTTTGTGATAAATACCATGGGCAAATGCAACTTGGGAAGGTAAGACTTTATTTCAGCTTAAAGCTTCCAATCATGAAGGGAGGTCAGGACAGGAACTCAAACATGGCTGGAACCTGAAGGCAGGGGTTGATGCAGAGACCATGGAGGGATGCTGCTTACTGGCTTGCTCCCCACGGCTTGCTCAGCTTGCCTTTTTATAGAACCCAGGACCAACAACCTTGGAATGACACAACCCACAAAGGGCTGAGCCCATTCATGTCAATCATGAATAAAAAAAAAAAAAACAAAAATAACATACCCACATGCCTGCTTATAGGTCAATCTGTTGGAGCCATTTTCTCAGTTGAGGTTCCATCATCCCAGACGAGTCTAGCTTGTGTCAAGTTAACAAAAGGACAATTTATCACACCTACTAACTGGGTTCCATTTTTAAGCTCTTGCTCTTTATAGATTGATCTCATAGCTTTAGAAATATCTTTTAATCTTTGTTTATTTGAGACTGGGTCTTACAACATACCATTGGCTGGCCTGAACTTACTATGTAGATCAGGCTAGCCTACAGCAACAGCTTTTTGAGACAGGGCTTCACTATGTAGCTTAGGCTAGCCTTGAACACACGATGTAGCATCTTCTTCCTGTCTTTTTTTTTTTTTTGTCTTTTACTTTTTTGTTTTTGTTTGAGCAGGGCGTACTCTGAAACTCAAAATGCCTTGAACTTAATATTCTTGGCTCTAGCTTTCTATAATTTTAAAAATAAAAATTATTTTTAACGTATACATAAAAGTATATAAGGTAAAATGCTTACCTTGCAAGTACAAAGACCCGAGTTTAATCCCCCATATCCAAGTTTAAATAGACAGGACACTGCTCTTCACTGGCTGCAGCATTCAGTAGACTGGGCCCTGTACCTTGCCTAGGCAGAACAATAGAGCTGTCCCTGATGTGAGCTAGCTCTGAGGGCATGAGAGTGGGAGAGCTGGCTCTGCCCCTTGCTGGTTCCTGCAGGCAATGGATGAGCTAGCCTGGAGCAATGCTGGAGATTTTGTCAAGTGATATAGGTGCAGTTTTGGAGAGCTGGCCAGCTGACCAACTCAGTTACCACCCAGGCCCAGATCCATGGGTTTGAGTTGTTATCACCCCAACACCTACTCCATCTATGAACTGCTGGAGCGTGTGAAGGAGCTGGTCCCACAGATCTAATTTTGCAGGATCTCCACGACACAGGGCAACAGCAGGAGATCCAAAAGGAGTCGAAGCGAGGATCCAGTATTGATAGTGTAGCAGAAGCCGGGGGCCTCCAACCAGACCAGTCACTCATTGTAATGAACATTTTTGAGCAAAGACGAGTGGACAAAATGGTATAGTGTGGGACACACTGTCACACACTACAGCTTGTGATGAAACTTTTAAAATCCTTTCTTTTAGCCTTAGAAGCATACCGTGCACAATTGTTACTAACACTGTGTGACAGTACCCTAGAGCTTGTCGTTCCTATCCAATTATGGTCAGATTTTCCCATCTCTTTCCCACCCCTACCAGTCTTCAAGAATCATCATTCCACTCTCAAGTTCACAAAACTAACCATCTAGATTCCACAACACATGGAAACATGCACATATGCATACATACAAAAATCCATAGAAGTTGTAAGTACTAATGATATCCATGTGACACTTATATACATTGTGTAAAATATACATGTATATATCATGTGAGTGATATCGTGTGGTATTTGCCTTTCTGTGTCTGGTATACTTCAGTTAGCATAGTGACCTCCCCCTCCATCCATTTGGCAGTGTTGAGAATTTGAAACATCTTTAAAATTATTATTTTATTTTATGTATATGGATGCTTTGCTTGTGTATGACTATATGCTATATGCATGCTTGGTACCTGCGGAGGCCAGGGAGGTTGTCTGATCCCCTGCAACTACCATTTCAGATGGTTGTGAGCTGCCATGTGGGTGCTGGGAATTCGACCCAGGTCCTTTGGATGAGCAGACAGTACTCTTAGCTGCAAGTCAGCTCTCTAACCACAATTTGAGAGAGTTTTGTTTGTTGGTTGGCTTGTTTGAACACCAAACTTTGTTCTACTTCAGGCTGGCCTTGAACTTTCCATCTGTCTGTCTCTGCTTTCCCCAACTGGTATTAGAGGCATAGACCCAGCCCATTTATTCTATCACAAGTATCATGACTTCCTTTCTTTTTATGGTGCATTTAGGTGTCCATTCAGCGATTAGATCCTTAGGTTGTCTGTAGTTACAGCTCCTTTGTGTAGCGTTCCTTGCTTTTTTTTTTTCTTTTTTAACTTGTTCAGCATGCTCTTGCTCCAGAGCCTTGATAATTATTCTTCCCTTTGCCTAGAATATTCCTCTTCCAGATCTTTGTAAGTCTTCACAGCACTCTCTTTAGGTTTCTGTTTAATGTTACTTGGTCTTTGATAGCTCTAAACTGGGACCTCTGCTCAATCTCTGTCTCCTTTGCTCTCCTTGCTTCTTTTCTTTGCTAACACTTCTCATAGACTGATATGTGTGCGTTTATGTTTCCCATATCTTAATTCCTCTAGGAGACTGTGAGCTCCTTGAGGATAACGAAATGCCTGCCTGCTTTGCTGCTCATGGATGGACTGCAGCACTCACTTGATCATTTCATAATGGGCAACCAAGAAGGACAGTAAGAAAAGTCAGAGCTCATTTCATGGAATAGTGGATCAAAGAGAAAGGGGTTAGAGAAAGACGGCAAGAGAATCCAGGGCTTTGAACTCAAGACTCAGCGAGCTTGCATGGCAGCAAGGAATGTAAAGTGTTGGCTAAATCTCACACTGGGAAGGAACGGATAGGTCAGAGCTACCTTTGAACTGTGAGAATGTGGTGTCCTAGAGAACATTAATATACCTCCGCGGGAGGCAAGAACAGCTGTCTCCTTTTCAGAAGTGGAGCAGCTAGGACACAGATAGTAGCAGCTTCCAGGAATGCTAGGGGAAGATATACAGCTGGCAGGAGCATTTTGAGGCAGCTGAAACAGTATTGCTGAGACTTGGCTAGTGTGGGGGTGGACAGTGCTGGCTGGGCCTCAAGGTCTCTTGGGGGCTGGGGTGGTAGGGTGGAGCGACTCTGGCAGTAGCACACTGGGGCCTCTGTGTGTGTGATGCCTCCAGCCAGCATACTTTCCACAGAGTCTGCCCAGGGACATTTCTCCAGCCTGCTTTGCTTAATTTTTTTTTAATAAATCCTTTTGGTGTTTTTTTTCCTACTGAAATGAACCCACATTCTGCCTATTGCTAGGTTTTTACATCACCTGACTGCCAACTGCTCAGGTCGCTCCCACACTTCACATCATACCTGGGACTTGATTGTTTGGGGACTAATTTTATTGTATTTGGTTCTTTTGGTCTCCTACTTGCAAGGATCTTGGTTCTTTCAAGTCTTACCAACTTGGAAATCCTGTTGCAGGGAAGTACTCTTCCATTATGGTCAGGTCTTCTCCCCATACTGACTTCGCCTCAATCACCGCTTCACAACCTATCTACTCTCAAGGCAAGTCCAGGATGTTCTTGATGACATGGCACGGGCTTAGGACTGTAGATTGTTTATAGCATAGGAGCCTTCACTGGGGTGACATTGGCAGAGCAAGGACAGAAATTCTGTTTGGATTGGACTCCCTAATCTAACTGTGAGAGTGTCTCCACTCCAAGACAGAAGTCCCCTCTCCTTTTGTCCCCTTGACAAAGGATGTCATGTAGTCTAAGCTGGCATTGAACTTGAACACACTATAATATAGCTGTGGATGATAACCATGAATTTCTGATCATCTTGCATCCACCTACCAAGTGCTGGTATGACAGGTGTGTGCCACAGTAGCCATTTCATGTGGTACTGGGAACCGGAGCCAGGACTTTTTGGTATACTAGGAAAACATTTGACTGAGAAACATCCCCAACCCCAGAAGCCTTTTCATAACTCAGACTAAGAGTTCTTTCATCGGCACTTCTTCATCTCTTCCCTCATTCATCATTTCATCCATTGCCTGTCATCTAACCAAACAAAACTGAAAAAAATAAAAAGAGACGATGTCCATTCACACTTTTACCATAAACAGGTTGTTTCTCCCACTAATGGTCTCTCAAATTCCACCATCATGTTCATGTTCCTTGTTCTAGTACAGGGCCCTTCTCTGTTTCCCAGCTTCCTGACTGGCTCTCATTGTCACTCTTTGCTTACCACATTGCCATGTCCCTCTACTAAGGGGTTCAGCTATCTCTAAAGTGGGGCGCACATGTCCCTGGGGATGCTGGGGACAAATCAAAGGGGGAACGGAAGAATATTAGTGTTCTATTTATAGAGTTTTCCATTATCCTTTGATGACTTACATGTATATTTCTCATAATATATATATATGTTCTATAGTATAGAGTGTGTGTGTTCTAGGCACTTGCTTTTACATTGGAATGCCCTAAGAGCCTAGTCTTTTCCTACCTCTCAAGTCTCAGTCTGACCACTCTTCTACCTTCTGCCTTTCCTCTACACTTCTGCTACTTTCTCCTCATGAGGGGACGTCTGTGTTATATATTTTTTTTTTACCTTTTTTTTTTGTTTTAATTTTTTGCCTTGATTTTCCAGGCCTGCTTTTATAGTGCTTGGCTAGTGGTCATTTCATAATTTAAGCTTTAGTTTGTGTGTCATTTCCCCAAGGCTTCCGTCCACTGATGAGAGTGTAGAACTGATCACCATCTCTGGATAGGCCTCGTGGTTCCCACCTTTTTGCAATCAGCTTTCTCTTTCCTCCTAGAGTATTCTATTTAAATCAACTGGTTCCCCTGTGTGTGTGCGTGTGCGTGTGCGTGTGCGTGTGCGTGTGCGTGTGTTCCCCATTAGACAGTAGACTGGGAGCAGAAACTGTGTGCAGTCCATCTTTCCACCATAATTAGCCAGCATTGTGTGAGTCATGCCTTTAGTATCAGGAAAAGGTTTTTTTTTTGAAAAAAAAAAAAACTAGTTTTCATCAAGTATTTATCATATGCCAGGCACTAGGGTTAGTATAGATTTCCACACATTTTAATTCATTTAATCCTTGCAAGTGGTTTCTAATTTTATCTTCATTTTACAGATGTGTAAAATAAGACTCAGAAGTTAGGTAGCTTATCCTGACTCGCACAGCTGGCATAGTCAGGTTTCAAGTCAAGATGCCTGCTTTTATAATTCATCCTCTTAACTACTCATCACTAGTGAAAGAACAAGATCAAATACATGTACGCACAAATGAATGAAACAGTAAGTTTAAAAGCAGACTTACATCGTGAAATTAGAGATAAAGGCGATGCGGGGTAGATTCAGGTCAAAGATGGCTTCATGGGCTTCATCATGTGGATTGAAGAGAACAGAGGTGACCAAAGTGTGTGCATAACGAGACACCACAGTGGAACGTATGGAATAACTTGTCATCAACAACTGAGAGAGAATACAAGAGAAGTAAGTTGGAGGAGAAACTGAGGTGACTCAAGGATAAATGACCTCTGTCATATGCGGACCTGCCCAAGAGTGCAGCAAGCAAAGTCTTAGAACTAAATGTTCATAGAGGATTCCAAATCAAACCATCTCTGGACAAGAGTTTCTCTGATCTTGAACTCAGATCTTGCTAAATGTGGGTTTTGATTTAGCAACCTTAGAGCAGGGAGTGGCTGATGTTATCCTTGCTTCCAAATTCCCTGAAGCTGCTGCTGCTGGTGGTGGTGGTAGTGGTGGCCCATGGATTTTACTTTATTATGGATGTAACATTTTAGCAGAGCTTTAGAATATAACAGAATGGGTGTATTCATTTGAGCCTTACATTCTTACAAGGCAATGTGATACTTAGTTCTTTTCCTCTTTATGATTTCAGCTATAAGGATTGAGCCTCATACGTATAGTAATGTACTGCAATCATGATAAGTGTCTGATGTGTTAAATTCCAGTATTGCCCATATCTTACAGATGTGTTAACTGAGGCTTAGACACTAAGGTCAGCCAGCAGAAAGATAACTATCTTCTTCCCTAACGTCCCTGAATTTATGATCCTTCCATCTACCCACACATCACATATATCTCGTTTGCTTAGTGTAGGGAAGTGGGACACAGAGCTAATCTAGAATCAGATGGGCGTAGGTTCAAGTTCTGTCTCTGCTGTTTCCTCTGTCTTAACCTCTGAGCCTTTGTTTCCTTCTCTCAATAATGGGAATAATAAGAGAGCATGGTTTACAGGGATGCTGAGAGGACCAACTGAAACAATAAAGAAAATCACCGGTACAGCACTTGCCATGCACTCAGCAAACAGTAACTCTTGTTTATTCGAGCTCCAGCTTCTCAGCCCTGCAGAAACACACTGAGAAACTTCTACTCCTCCCACCCCAAGGAGCTACTTTTGTCAAAAATTCCAGAGCTTTCTCCTCTTGTGCTAGAACTGACCTTGCTGCTTGATGAGGCAGAGCCATGAGGTCCCTGGTGTGTTAGGTCTAGAAGGATGATGAGCAAAATGCTGACCCAGCTGAGGTACCTCCATTCAGACATGGTACCACTTCTGACCTGGGCCTGCTGTTCTCATCCAGAATGTCTGACCCTGATCTGCAAGCCTTCCCTCTTTTAAACTTCCAGGTATTCCTTCTCTTGAGAGGGAGGGACCATGCTGAAGGGTGGGGAAGTCTCTGAATGTGGCATTGAGGCCTACACAAACCAGGATTGTCCAAGAGCTAAGGCTGGCATCTTGCCTGGAGACGGGCCAGTTCTGTGCCTCCTTTTTCCCCTTCATCCAGCTGTAAGATGAATGGAAACTAAACATAGCCGAGTGCTGGGTCTGTCTGTTTGCTATGTTGGCTCAGGGTGGGGTTTTTCTTTCCTATAAACATCCACTGAAGCTTAATAACTGGAGCCAGAGAAAGGTCACTCAGCACTGATCATTTTAAAAAGGTAGCAGGCTTTAAAGAAGGTTAGAGAGGCAAGTACCCATTGTCAATCTTTTCTGTTGCTGACTTCAGTCGTGCCACAGGGAGAACTATAATGGAGCAGAGGTCCCACAGACATGAGATTTCCAATCGCATGAATAATCAGAGGTCAAGGTGGGCTGTAGTAGCGATGAAAAAGAGTACAATTCAGCCATTTAAAATATAGCCTCAGGACTGAGAACATCTGGGTTTGAATTGTAGTTCTGCAGCTTGCTGAATGCGTGATATTCAGCAAGGAGACTAACGACTCTGCAGCCTCAGTTCCCTCACCTGTGAAATGAAGATAACAGTAGAATTTCATAAAAATATTAACACTGAATTCACAGTTTAAGAATTCTCGACATCTGGTAAATATTCAATAAATACCATAAATAAATAATGCCAGGATGAAGTGTGGCAAAAATCAGGCATAGTGCTACACAATTATAGTCCCAGTACTTAGGTGACTGGTCCAGAAGGATTATGAAGCTGATGCCAGCCTATGTTGCATGGTGAGTTCCATGCCAAGTTGGTCTTTGCAGAGAGATTCTGCCTCAAAAACAACAGCAAAAGAGCATGGGACTCCCCTTTTCCACTGTAGACATGAAAGGGACCGCAAGATGCAGAATTGAGGTGCTTTGAGCCCAGTGTCTGAAGGTTTTGTGGAGCATGGATTGAAGAGTATGCCTGCACAGAGGACACAGTGCTTATCAGAACCTTTATCTCACCTCCTCTGAGGACTTCTTATAAATTGGCATAAAGACAACAAAGATATTTGTTGTCTTTGGATTTGCCCTTTGGTATACACTACTACACAATAAAGTCTCATTCTGGGCTTTGCGGGGGAGGGGTGTCCAAATCCTATTAGTTGCCAGCTACACCAAGTCCACTCAAAGCTTCCCATTGCAGCATCCACAGTGGAGGTACAAGTGATAGGGATGTAACTCAGTTGGTAGAATGCCTGCCTAAAATTCACAAAGTCCTGGGTTAGGTCTTCAGCAAGCACTGTGTAAATGAGACACGGTGTAGTTTGTCTGTACTCTTGGCACTCAAGCGGTAGAGGCTAGACCATCAGAAGTTCAAGGTTGTCATCAGCAATGTGGGGAGCTTAAGGTCTATGTGAGACCATTCAGGAGGAGGAGGAGGAGGTGAAGAAGGAGGAGGAGGAGGAAGAGGAGGAGAAGGAGGAGGAGGAGGAGAAGGAGGAGGGGAAGAGGAAGAGGAAGAAGAAGGAGGAGGAGGAAGAGGAGGAGAAGGAGGAGGAGGAGGAGAAGGAGGAGGGGAAGAGGAAGAGGAAGAGGAAGAGGAAGAAGAGGAAGAAGAGGAAGAAGAGGAAGAAGAGGAAGAAGGGAATTTCCTCATAGAGTAGAGTCCTATCTCCAAAGATGCTTTGTTTATACAACACAAGAGAAAACTCCATCCAGTACCCACACTCTCTCTTTAGGACAAACAGATAACCAGGAGTCCCCAGGCAAATCTTAAAAAGCCTGTACCATGAAAGCAAGAAGCCCAAACACACAACTAGAATAAATTAACCCAGAGCAAGATGGGAATTTGAGTAAGAAAAGATAACTTCAGGAGAAAAACGGTGACGGTCAGTGCTTCAAGTAAAAGACATGTGTGAGGCAAGACTGAGATGCTATACAGTGCGGGCGACTGAGGGAAAGGAAGACACCCCAGAAATGGAAAAGAAGTTGCCAGAATAAACATATCAACGGAGATCAGGACGTAGAGAAAAATCTGTCAGAATGTAAGGGGAAACAACAAGACAAATAGGCAACAGGAAAGAAAAATGTAAAAGATACAAACCAATGCAGCAGACTCAACCCTTAGAAAAAGGAGTTATTAAAAGTAAGACAATGAAGTGTTTTTATGTGTTGTTTTGGTATATTTGTCATTATTGATATTCCTTTTTAAAATTAGTTTGCTTTGATTTTTTAAAATTTTTGTTGTTTTTACTGGTTTTGTGAGGAGGGGAGAGAGAGAGAGAGAGAGAGAGAGAGAGAGAGAGAGAGAAAGTTGGGAGGGTAACAGGGTGGGAGATCTGGGAGGAGTTTGGGGAAGGGAAAGAGTATGACGAGAATATACTGTATGAAAAAATTTTAAATGTATCAGAAGCTGGGCATAGTGGTGCATACCTGTTATCCTAGAACTGGCAAGGCTTGGGCAGGAGGATTGCTGCAACTCAGAAGCCAGCCTGGTCTACATAGTGAATGTCAAGCTAGCCAGAGTTACATAGTGAGACCTTGTCTCCCAAAACTAAGCTAAAAATGTACCAGAAGTCAACTTCCTACAGCTAAAGATCTCTAGAGCAGGAGCCAGAATAGTGAATGCAGACAACTGACTCCACTTAGTCACAAGCTCTCTTCCTTGTTATCATCCTCCCTTCTATCCTCCTTCAGTATACTTCTAGGTCCCTTTAAACTTCAAGCCACATTCTTCCTGTTCTCTGCTAAAATGGAACCCTCCATGGTTCACTTCAGAGCCTTATATGAGAGGAGCTAGTGAGGCAAGCCCTTGTTACTATTTTCACCCCAAAGCCCATTCATCCTCTCCCCTTCTGCTACTCCTCTAGCAACCCTGGACTTTATGTTCTTCCAAAATGCCAGGAATGGAAAAAGATGCCACGGGTAGGTTTTTGTATTCTTTTTTGCTTAGAAGATCGTTCCCAGATACCCACCTAACTCCCTTGCCTTTGCAAGTATTTGTTCACATTCGGCCATTTCAGTGAGTTACTTCTTGATCAACCTACTTAAAATGGAAATAACCTCCTTTCTTCACAGGCACTCTCTAATTCTTTTATACTGTTTTTTGTTTGTTTTGTTTTTATTTTTTTTAATTCCTCCCCATCTCCCTGCCCCTCGTTTCTATGTGATAGTTTTACTATGTAATTCAGACTGGGCTCCAACTCCAGATCTTCCTTCCCTAGGCCCCTGTCCTGAATGCTGGAATTAAGGAGTGTACCATTCCACCTTGCATTTGTTTTCTCCGTAGCACTTAATTTAAGTTGTTACAGATTTTACTTCTTGATCTGATTATTTCCTCTCTTCCCCTTACTAGAATCAGCTCCATGAGAAACAGGCATTGATCTGTCTTCTCCACTGTTAGTTCCCAGTACCTAGCAGACTCCCAGTAAATATCCATTGAAAGGGTGGATATAATAAAGGCATATATTTTATGGAAAACATAAAACCTGTTACAAAGTCTTTGTATATGTAAGAAATTTGTGGCTCAAATATAAAACAATGCAAGACCTTCATTCTAGAAAAAAAAAAAAAAAACCACTCCTTTAAGAGGCACAAGGTTTATGACATTGGACTTCTAAAGAAGGAAGTATATTCTTGGCTCATTACTTAGCTGGATTTTGGAAAAAAATATTTACATAGTCAAGACAATGTAAATACTGTTTATTGGTTTTTAGGTTTAAGAGCTAGCCTGGAAAGACAAAGAGAGGAAGACCTCGTAAATACTTTAGAACAGAATGTAAATGTCAATAATTCCTATAACGTAAAAGGAAAGATTAAAGAGATAATGTAGGGCATTGATGGGTAGTGTGTGGCTAATAGTTTTGTTTTTTTAAAAGTAGGCAGTTAGGGACAATGCTGGCTTAGTAAAGTGGTAGTTGTAGGTTCTCCTCTAAGATCCACGACTCCACTAGACCCTGGCAGTTGGTTAGGTTTCCATTATCAGGCATGATTTCCCGAGAGCTGTTGGTTACTGCTGAAGTCTTCATGCAGCCTCAGAGTTAATGTGTCATGCTAACTGAACATGTGTTCATAGACATCACGGCTGTGTAGTACTATTGATTCTTTCCCTACTTTTGAAGCTTGTGTTGTGCCTTCTATTCCTTATACTCATAGGTAAGTATAGTTTTCACTCCCTCTCAAGGAAACTTCTCCTTGCAAGAAAGAAAAAGTTCATTACAGAAAATCACAACCAAGATGTGGAGCCTAATCAAACTGACACACCTTCAACACAGCTCCTCCACCTAAGGCTCAAGGGTCATTGCAGAAGAGGGACTGGAATGATTGTAAGAACCAGAGGAACAAGTAGTTTGGTGTGAAATTGTGTCTCCTAGAAATGTCAGAGAAGTTAGACCCATAAAGTCTCTCAACAACATGGCTGCCGAAAACAGGATCTGAGCAAGGAGGATCCCAATAGATATGCTAACATAGAAGATGGAAAGGTCATGAGGCTTTACACTTAGACTAAGAACTACAGGCAGTTAAGGAATGCTGAGAGTGGGGAAAATAGTCTTGTCCAAGGAAGACCACATTGATTTGTTATTCCATATCAATGGTCATTCTAAACGGGTTATATTTATATATTTAGGGATATGTATGTATACATACATACATACATACATATATGTAACCTCAATTTTTTTAAAAAAGAGGCTGTTTAACTGAAAGAAAGCAAGGGAAGAGTACTTGGGAGGGATTGAGGGAAGAAAGGGAAGAGAGAAAGATGTAGTTATATTATAATATCAAACTTAAAGAATATTTTAAAAATAAAATAAAAATCAGGCTATTGACATCATAGTCAAAACCAGACAAAATAGGAAATAGAGGTAGAAAATAATGGGAAAATACATATTTTCAGGTTTCAAATTAAGTAATAATAGAAAAAGGATTGATGTTAGGGAGAAAAAGCAAGGAGACTCTGTTCACGAAGAACATTGTCATTGGGGGAGTTAATGGGACATTGTCTAAATTTTATAAACTAAGAAGAAGCATATCCTATTATCCAGACTTGTAGGGAGCCACTGGTGGATGTGAAATGTAAAGGTGGCTTCGAGAACCAAGTTTCATTGTTTGCAGGAAAACAGATCCAAGTGGAGATGCTATTATTAAACAAATTATGCTACGCTCAGGAAGACAGATATGTTTTCTCTTGTTCATGATTTTTAGCCTGGCTATAGATACATGAAGTCATGTATATGAAGGCAGAAATGATTGCCTAGGGGATAAAGAGGGATAAGGGGAAAAGGGAAAAGAAATGGGGGGAGGAATATGGTCAACAGTACAATACTTGCATAAAAAGGTAAAAAAAAATAAGCTTCAAAAGGAAGCTTCAGAAGTGTAGAATGGGGACGTGGAGGGTCGAGGCATAGGACCATTTTTATAATATTCTTTTGTTTGAGTTGTTACCATGTACACTTAAGAATTTAATAAAAATTATAATATTTAAAACATTATTTTGTTCTCACAAATGAAATAAAATTATCTTTTCCATGGCATGGGGTCTCACACTGTAGCCCTTGGCTGGCTCGTAACTCACTATGTAAACAAGGTTGGTCTGGAGTTTGGGGCAATCATCCTGCCTCTGCCCCTAACACAGTGCTTGCAGGTTTATCCCACCAAACCTAGTTCAAAATGTATGTTTTATGACACTGTCTAACTTGGGATATCCAGTTAGTCTTGCATCCATAGATGGAAATCAGATCATGAAGTCCTTAACACAGTTAGGAAGGGCTGGTGTTTTAGTTTGTTTTCCATTGCTATAGCAAAGTGCCCGAGGCTGCATGTTCAAAGACTGAGATCAGTTGGTCCCACTTCCTGCAGTCCTGGCTGAATTTCAACAAGACAAACAGCATCATGGCGGAAGCACAAACGAGAAGAGAACAAACTGTGAGCTACGAGTCTTTTAAATGACAATTCACAACTAGAGAAAAACTAACCCGAGTTCCAAGAGAATGACATCAATCTCTCCCAACAGTGATTAGCCCAGTGACCTAGTCACATTCTACTTGGCCCCATCTCTGAAAGATTCCACCAATTCAGACCACTCCACCAGCTCCCAAGCTTTCAGCATATGAACGCTTGGGAGCGAAACAACATTCAAATCAAAATACAGCACTTGGAGAGCATATGAGACATAACACCTCATAGGCAATGTAGTATAGTGGTTAAAACTCTGGTACTTGACATCCATCGACCTGGGTTCAGATCTACATTGTACTGGACACCCATTAGATGAAAGCTTGCTTCTGGTAAGTTATCTTGCTTACCCCTAATGCTGTTCTCTATCCAACAATATGTAGAAATGTAAGCCTTTATATATTTTTTTGAAAGTTTACTGGGGAGTAAAGAATTAGCTTCCTGTAGGCAGAAGAGGACTTGAAAATGAGTTGCTCATAGCTCAGCCCTTTATGAGCAAGGACCACCTTTGTGATGGTGCCTATCACATAGCTGGACTTCATACATTTTCTTTTGGATGGGCCACCCCCTTCTTAGAAGCTTGATTTTAGAGGCCTCTTTGTACAAAGAACCTGGAAAATATGGTATTAGTCTAGAAGTAGATATCAAGATTTCATATATATGGGGATCTGTCTTTTATTTAACAAAAGGTACCCCTCCCTTCCTCTTCAAATTGCCTTACAACAGTGCTGCTGCCTTTGATCCAAGCACTCCCAAAGTAGAGACAGGAAGAGCTGTCTGTGAGTTGAAGGCCAGCCTGGTCTACTTAGTGAGTTCTAGGAAAGCTAGGACTACATGAGAGGCAGGAGATGAGAGAGACAGGGGAGAGGGGAGGGGAAGAGAGAGAGAGAGAGAGAGAGAGAGAGAGAGAGAGAAGGAGGGGGGAGAGGGAGAAAGGGAGAGGGAGAGGGGGAGAGAGGGAGGGAGAGGGGGAGGGGGGAGGGAGAGGTGGAGGGAGAGGAGAGAGGGAGAGAGGGAGAGGGAGAAGGAGAAGGAGAGGGAGAGGGAGAGGGAGAGGAAGAGGGAGAGGGAGAGGGGGAGGGAGAGGGGGAGGGAGAGGGGGAGAGGGGTAGGGAGAGGGGAGAGGGGGAGGGAGAGGGATAGGGAGAGGAGAGAGGGAGAGGGGGAGAGGGGGAGAGGGGGAGAGAGAGGTAGAGGGAGAGGAGAGAGGGAGAGAGGGAGAGGGAGAAGGAGAAGGAGAGGGAGAGGGGGAGTGAGAGGGGGAGGGAGAGGGGGAGGGAGAGGGAGAGGGGGAGGG
>JANHMN010000005.1:106654612-106700109 GCA_030674055.1 Rhabdomys pumilio
GGGAGAGGGAGGAGAGGGAGGAGAGGGAGGAGAGGGAGGAGAGGGAGGAGAGGGAGGAGAGGGAGGAGAGGGAGGAGAGGGAGGAGAGGGAGAAGAGGGAGGAGAGGGAGGAGAGGGAGAAGAGGGAGGAGAGGGAGAAGAGGGAGAAGAGGGAGAGGGAGGAGAGGGAGGAGAGGGAGGAGAGGGAGGAGAGGGAGAGGGAGGAGAGGAAGAGGGTAGAGGAATCCCCTTTCCCTCTCCCTCTCTCCTCTCCCTCTCTCTCCCTCTCGTTCTTTTTGCCACTCTTTCCAGCAGTGTCTCTGAATTTCCCCAAATTTATAAACACTGGTTCTGTAGAGTTTAGAAGAACATTTTGTTAGGCAGGATTGGTGGTAGAGATATTCTGCATCTCTTCTCTCAGCTTCAGGGGTCTGTGATATCATTATGCCTGCTTAAGTCAGTTTCATCCAGGTGTTCTATGCTAAGCAATATTTAGCCAGGGTTTTTATTTCCTCAATTGAAACATCTCAAGGTAATTCAGCCTTTCATGTCTTCCCTAAGCTGGTATGTGGGACCTATGTAACCTCAGGTACTTTCTCTTTTCTTTTAAAACATTTTATTGCACATTGTGTGTTTGTGTGCATGTGCCCGCTGACCATAATCTCATTTTTTTTATTTTTGCTTTTGTTTTTGTTTTCTTTCTGGTTGTCTGTGGTTATTGCAAACGGGGCTAGGGCATAATGACTTAGGCTCTTCAGATTCTGTAAACTAATGCTGATGATCAAAAGGTTCTGCAGCTCATAAGAAGAAAATGGAAGACATTTTCTTTAGTTAAAGGGTAAAGACTTTTGAACTACTTGGTTTTTCTCTTCAGAGAAGATTGCCTCTCTTTGCTGATCTCCAGGTCCTAAGATAAGGATATTTATGCCATTGTGTTAGGAAGGAAGTAAAAGTGAGGAAGGGCATTGCTGATGAACGTGAATTGAGCTTCCTTCATTAAATTCGATATTATGCAAGGTTCTAATTCTGTTTCTCCAGAGACCACAAGAGAGTCAACGTGGAACTCTAAATGTTGGAAATCGTTAACAGAGCACACAGGAAGCAGTTCTGTATGAAGAAGTTCCTAGGTGAGAGAAAGCATCTACTGATAGTGGAGTGTGTTGTTTAACTGGTATATGGGCTATATATAATATATAACTATATATAATTTTCAGAAATATCATTTTCAGAAGAAAAAGGCTGGAAAATAGGGATAGGTGTTTCTTGAAAATCCACTCACTGTCATGAATACCAATATGACACTGAGAACCACCAGGAAACTGGTATACAGTGTAGCTCCAAAATACAGTGGTTGAATGAGGCGTACACATATCTCATTAAAAGAGGTAGGCTCTGTCTGTTTGGCAAAGTTGTCAGGAATTAGATTCTTTTCATTTACTGAGCTACTACCCTAAAGTATAACTAAAGTCTTCCTGGCCTTTATTCACTGTCAGAGCGTATGTATCCTAAAAGTTAGATGTTTTATTACTAAAAAAAGAATAGATATTAGGCTATGTCATTAGTAGCTGACTGCAAATGTCTTCACTGAAGCTATTCCTTCAAAAATTCACCAGAGATTTACCTGTGAACATGCCAGACATATGTCTACACTTAAGTTTTCTCAGTATCAGCAACATTTAACATTATAAACACATTTATTCCTTCCCCTTCTCTCCCTCCCCCTTCCTTCTCCCTCTCTTCCTCTCCCCCTATATAGCCCAGACTAGCTAACCCTGCTTTCTTGGCTCCTAAATGCTGGAATTATCAGTGTATGCCACCATGCCCAGCTATTAAAAAAATCAGCAGTATGTATGTTTTTTTTTTTTTACACCACTAATAGAAATCAAACCCAGGGCCTCATGCATACTAGGCAGTATGTTTGATATGCAGGATATCTGTTATGTGACCCAAAGGGTTGCAACTCACAAGTTGAGAACCACTGCTTTAAAATATATAGTTTTTCTCCTGTTTTTCCTTTGGTCACTCCTTACAGTGTCTTTTCTTTTATTTCATCCATACATGTTGCTGATTTCCAGGGCTGATCTCTGAGTCCACTGTCTTCCAGTTTGGTGATTTCCTTCCTCATAGGTACACTTTTCTTTGAACTAAAGACCCATTTATTAAGTGCCAATTTATAGATTGATACTCTCTACTCGGACCTTTTTCTTGATTCTCAGACATGCTTATCCAACTGTCAATATGACATTTCTACCTGGATGTACCACCGGTGTCATAAAATCAACGTCTTTTTCCTTTTAATGCCATTATTCCGTGACTCAGTGAAAGGGTCACTAACAGCATATATCTGTTAAAGAAAGATGGCAATATTTGACTATGTTACTCCTTCCAATCCATCCCTCCACAATCCAATTACTCATCAAGTCCTAGCAGTCCACCCCACCCCTGCCAATCTCCTCACTATCTCCCCTGCTAACATTCTAGGCCAAACCACAAGCACTGCTTGTTTGGATGACTACCAAGGTCATAGCTATGCTCTCTAGTTTCAAGAAGACACTTAATCCCCATACAACACCTAAGACCTTCTAAAACACACACCTACAACATCTATGCGGTGACCAGCTGTAGGGTGCTTTCATAGACCCTCAGGACCCTCAGGTTTGAGAACTGTATTTTCTTGGTATTGAAAGTTTGCCGTAAGTTGGAAAGGATAGGAATTTGGGGCACCAGAATTGAAAGAAAATGAAAGACTGCTCTAATGTGCTCAGCAGAGAGAGCCTAGGAGATAACAAAGTGGTATCGTGACATTACAAACTAGGGGGAAGTAACAGTTCACAGAAAATGAAACGAATATATAAACCTGCCTTGATGATGTATGAAAATATATGTGAATCAGAATTGTCAGTTGCAGCATAGGGATTCGTTATCTTTCATTTGTTCAGTAAGGGGGAAAGTGACCTCATATAGCAGGCTCATGACTATTTGTGTATGAGAAAGATCTTGAATTTTATTTCTATAACTGCCATGAATTATAGTTTCTAATACGCTTTTTTTCTGGGTCTGTCTGCATTCACATGCTCTATTGCTAATGATATTTTGTCTACTTCTCTTTGTCTTTACATTTTATCTTGTTCTCTTGAAGACACCCAATTGTTTATGTGAATTTCTTAGGTAACAGAACAGCCATTTCAAACTAGTGAGAAACATTAATGAGGGTGAATCTGTCAATGCTGTAATAAAAGTCATTACTTTGTACATTAACTTAAGCTGAAAATGGTAGTCTTTTTAAAATGATTTGAATCAGCAAAACATTATAAAACAACAAAACAGTCCAATATAGACACCAGGATGGTCCTTGTAGCGTTGTTTGTAATAGTTCGAAAAAGGGGAAACAATCCAGAAAGTACGTGCAAAGTGAACTAAGTAAATAAATTATAGGACATCTATACAAGAAAACATTATACGTTACTAAGAAGAGCATACATTAAGGGAAAGAGGTGTGAATATATAACTTGAAAGAAGCAGTTACAGAACAGTAGGTAACTAGTATAGCCTGTGCCGAGAGAAAGCGCAAATAATCAGAGTATGAATTGAAAAAAATATAGAGGAATGTCTATCAAAATACTCAGTATCATGAGTATTTCTGGGGAAGGAGATTAAAGATATCTTTGCATTTTCTGTTACATATTTCTGCATTTCTCTAATTTTCACATGACAACACACTACTTTTGAAGTAAGAAAAATAACAATATAAAATAAATAATTTCAATGAATGAATCGTTTTCGTGGGGCAGTTTGGGTTGGAAGGGCTTCAGACCGAACCTGGTACAGAGGCATAAACATGGGCTTTGGCTTCAGACAGCATTGAGCAGGGCCCCATTGCCCCACCCCCGAGGAAGGGGGCGGGGGTAGGGGGCTGCGGAAAGGGGCTGGGCTGGGCTGGGCTGTCTGCAGCTCTAGTCCAGGAGGCTGAGACTTCGAGAGGGACTGAGGAGCGGGCACACGCATCCCAGACTCACTGGAGGACAAGGTGAGGGAACAAGATTGGGCTTTCCTGGTGAGCAGACAGTGGTTCTAACTACCTGAAACCTACAGTTGGGCAGGTGGGCAATTCTTATTTGACCACTGTAACTGGAGCAGAGGTGCTGCATTTAATGCGGTGTGGGAATGAGAACGACCAAGAAAGTAGTAAGCTGTATTTGAACTAGACAGCAGAGACTGGCAGAGGTGAAGGAGAGAAAGGGAGGAACTGTGCATGTGTGGACGAGAAAGAAGAATATGGGGGGAATAAGAAGGGGAAGGCAAGATCCAGGGACGAGAATAGGGGATGCAGAAAAGGGTTAAGGGACACTGGGGAGGGGGGTTGCATAGGTAATACAGAGAAGGATGTAAGGAATGGGGAGAGATTTTTGTAGAGTAAATAGGAAATGCGATGGGAAATAGGGAGTCCGGAGTCAGGCAGAGGGAATAGGGAGGGGGGGGGGAGAAGGAGTGTTGAGGGGGGAGGGGCAGACGGGCTGGGACGGAGGCCCCCTAGGGAGGCGGAAAGGGGCGGGACCACTTCCGGCCTTTAGTGGGGAGGGCAGTATCTGAGTTTCGGAGGGGCTTGGAGAGAGTGGACACACTCGGGAATTGTAGGAGGACGAGGTAAGTCATGGGCCCCAGCTTGGATGAGAGCCTACTAGGGGTCGGCTCCACCCTCTGGAATCTGGAGAAAAACTGCCTTAAGAGCCAAATCTTTCCGAATCCATCCAGCTAGGAAGGGAGGGGACTGGACCCCGTTTGGCTGGGCCTAAGATGGAATCACAAGTTCAATCCTGAGTTGAGGAGGGGGTGTTACAGGGAAGGAGCCAAACCAATTTGGGTTTTACCGTTTGGAGGGGGGCGTGTTAGGATAAAGGGCGGGACCTGGAGGTTCTGTGAAATTGATAGGGTGGATGTGAGTAGGGGAGGGGCTAGGACCACCAGACACTGCGACAATTTGGAAGGAAGGCTTGTTGGGGAGGGGGCGGGGCTGAACAGCATTGCGGACCTGGAGAGGGGCGTGTGTAGGAGCTTGGTGCTGGACTGAGACCGTGGCCACTGCGCATGCGCTTTATGTATAGCTAGAAAGGGGCGTGTTGAGAGAAGGGTTCGCAGAGAGACAGGGCCAGCTGCTGAATGCGCATGTGCACGGTGGACTTCAAAGAACGGGTTTGTACTGGGAAAGCAGGCGGGGTTGAAAGGGCGCTGCAGAAGGCGCGCATGCGCACTCTAAGCCTGCGGCTGGGGGGGGGTGCGCTGGGAAAAGGGGGCGGGGTCCTCAGAGCTGCCGCGCTGGCACATCTTCCTGGAGGAGGGGAGGGTGCGGCTGCAGAGAACTGAGACCTAGAGACAGAATTTCTGTATCTGAGCACCTACTGGTTGGGGCTCGGGGAGGGGCTGGGCTTTGGGGCCCTAAAAGAAGGTGAGGATCAGCTTCTAGGCAGAACAAGGGATACGGCGTTCAGCGGGCTCTCCACTTGACCCAGGCCTTCTCTTTGAACTCAGCTTTGCCAGGTGAACTTGAGACATGTCTGACACAAGCGAGAGTGGTGCAGATCCAGCTCGCTCTCAGGTAAGACCAATTTTCCCCCCTCTTTCTTGCTGCTTTGCCTTTCCAGCCCCTTTTGCTGCCCTAAATCCTTGGAGCTTCTCCTCCCATCCTTGTCATTCTCCACCCACGTCTTTGCCTGGGTGCATCCCCTCTCCCCAGTGGAGGGGAGGCCAGGAGGAAGGGAGAGAGGGTGGGCGGGCCCTTGTTCTGTCATTACTTTTTAACTGGGAAGCCTGTTTAGGCTGGGATGGTCGGAGCACACCACAGGTAAGAGTCTTTACAGGTCAGAGAAGTGGAGCCTCCTAATTTTGGGACCATTCGCCTTGTTGAAGGTGGGAAGGAGGCCAGTGAACTTCCTTGCTTTCCCTTGTAGGGCAAAGCTTCAGAAAAGGATAGCGGCTCTGTGATGCAGGACCTGTTGACCGTGACCCAGAACTTGGAGGTCTCAGAGACACCAAAGGCTGAAAAGGCACCAGAGGTCTCAGAGGCTGCAAAGGCTCCAAAAGCCTCTGGAAACCCAAAGGTGACAGAGGTCTCAAAGGCCCCAGAGGCTTCTGAGGCAGCTGCCACCCAGGCCTCACCTACCACACAGCTGAGTGAGACCCAGGTTCTGGCAGCGGAAAATAAGAGTCCAGCAGCTGACACCAAGACGCAGAAGGCTGACCTGCAGGCTATGACAGTGCCTGCAACCCAGACCAAAAAGGTCAGCTGTGTTACCGATCCGAAGGGCAATACAAAGGCTCCGGAGACCGAGGCTCCTGCCTCTCAGGCTGGGGCAGATGAACCAGAGCCTGAGGGTGCAGCTGTCAGGGTTCAGGAGAATCAGGATACTCGACCCAAGGTCAAAGCCAAGAATACCCAAAAGGTAAGATCTCTGCCATAACCATCTTTGCTTCTCCACATTCATCTTGTTCATTTGTCTGCCAACACTAAAACAATTCCTGTGTTCATGAAAGACATAGGGAACACTAACAGGACTGTGTCACAGTTCTTGTATCCACAGAGCTCCCAGGCTGGTGGGGAGATGAGGCAGGCATATGCATAGCTGCAGGCTGAGTGGAACGAACTTTTTGTGTTTGCAGAGTAGCTGTACACTGTAGGCCTTGAGGTGGGCATATTCACATGTGTAGTCTCATATCTGAAAGTCACTCCTTATGTTGTCATTCCGTAGAGCAGGAAACTGATGTCCAGAAAGAGGACTGACTAGTCGGATGGTGCTAGAAGCAGAGTCGGGTGGACGTGGGAAGACGAAAAGCCTCAGGCCTTATTTCTAACTTGTTCCTGACCCACTCAGGGAGGAAATTCCCAACTGGTAGTCAGTGATAAGCCCATGACTCAGGATGGCTAGTGTCCAGTGAGGCAGAGTCTTACTACAAGGAGGGGGGATGTATCCTAGAAGAGATGAGGTTGGGGGTGCTTTCTGGAAGAGACTGAGTTATGAGAAAGAACCACCTTCTCCTTTGATGCAGGAGAAACATCTGGATGGAGAAGAGGATGGCAACAGTGATCAGAGTCAGGCTTCAGAAGCCACAGGTGGTCGACGGGTCTCAAAGGCCCTAATGGCTTCCATGGCTCGCAGAGCTTCAAGGGGACCCATAGCCTTTTGGGCCCGCAGGGCATCAAGGACTCGGTTGGCTGCCTGGGCTCGGAGAGCTTTGCTCTCCCTGAGGTCACCTAGAGCTCGGAGAGGCAAAGCCCGAAGAAGAGCTGCCAAGCTGCAGTCATCCCAGGAACCTGAGGCACCCCCACCCAGAGATGTGGCCCTCTTACAAGGAAGGGTAGGAACTCCACCCTCTGCATCCCACCTTTTCCGTTGCATTGCCTGATTGATATCTTCTCTGTTGTGCTTTGGAGTTTTCTGTGGTTTGTTTTTGTCTTTTCACCATTTCTTTTTCTCCTAGGCAAATGATTTGGTGAAGTACCTGTTGGCCAAAGATCAGACAAAGATTCCCATCAGGCGCTCAGGTAGAGTCCTATAAACACTTTCCCTCTCCTGAACTCTGCCTTCTCACCAATGTGCTGGGGACAGCCTTCTCCTGCTCCTGTCCCTTCTCGAAAAGTGGGATCTCTATTTAAAAGCCCCCAACTTGGTTCTGCCACCCATGGCATGGAGAACAAAGGGTCTGTTGATTGGGCATCAGGGTTACTTGGTATCTCTACAGCACAGATATGCTCTACATTTGCAGATATGCTGAAGGACATCATCAAAGAATATACTGATGTATACCCTGAGATCATTGAACGAGCAGGCTATTCCTTGGAGAAGGTGAAGGGGCATCCCTGGGGGATGGGTGCACCAGGGCAACTTTAAACAGAAGAAAGGTATATGGTCACCCTCCTGGAGGGAAGCCGAGACCTACCACATCCTCATCACTATGGAGATGAGCACATGGTGGCCTAGGGATGGGGAGCCACTGACCACATAGCAAGTCAGTGGTGAAAACACAGCTAGTACTAAAGCTGTGCAGCTTAGTCCTGGCTTCTGTCTGCTGCTGAATACACCGTCTCATGCATTACAGATGCTCACCCCTCTGTCTCCTTAAATTCTCACTGATTACAAAGATGCTATGGGTAACCGCCCTATGTTTGTTATGTGTGTAAATAGCACTTAACTATGTGCTTTACATACAGTAGTTTATTACTTTCTTACATATGCACGCGTGCGCATATGCACGTGCAGAAAAAAAGAAACTACAGGATGCCCTGGAAGCTGAATTTTATGATTTTATAAGCTCTTCTCTCTATCCATAGGTATTTGGAATCCAGTTGAAAGAAATTGACAAGAATGACCACTTGTATATTCTTCTCAGTACCTTAGAGCCAACTGATGCAGGCATACTGGGAACGTAAGCTGGGAAAGTGCTAGGGTGGGAAGGGACTTCTGCTTCCATCCATCCATCCCTCTCCGTGATATATTAGAAGCTGAGGAAAGAGGGTCTAAATGCCCCTGTCCCTTCTCCCACACATGGCTGGATCCCTGTGGGTAGTACTGGTGCTAGACGTGCCTGGGTTGACAGGCATTCTCCCATGTCCTAACCTTAGGTAGGACTAGCATTTTGGTGCATGGAGAGCTTGGCTCAAGAGTGAATGCTCCTTGCCTTGGGTCACAAATGGCTGGAACCATAGAGTAGGCTGAATTCTCTGTATCTGAGGAATCCAGGAGAGGGTGGCCTAGCAAGCTGCCAGACAGATGATGGCTCATGAACATAAACTTTCTTTACCTTAGGACCAAGGACTCACCTAAGCTGGGCCTCCTCATGGTGCTTCTTAGCATCATCTTCATGAATGGAAATCGGTCCAGTGAGGGTGAGTGGCTGGGCATGCAGTCGAATGGGTGGCTGTTGCCTGAATTCCAGATGCTCATTTTCTGTCCTTGTCTCCTTCTTGCCTCCTCTTGCAGCTGTCATCTGGGAGGTGCTGCGCAAGTTGGGGCTGCGCCCTGGGTATGATTGGGCTCTTTCAGCGCTTGCTGTCCGTGTTGTCTTTTGGCAAGAGAGGACAGTCCCAGGATTGCATCAGCCTGGTGGTCTGGTGGAGCTGGGGGTGGGGATTCTGGGCTGGGTAGTGGGCCCAAGATTGTGACCCGTGTGGATGGGGAAATGGCTCTTGTCTCTGCTCACCCTCTCAACCATCTCTTGAGCTTCCACGGAGCTTTCTCTGTGCTGTAAATCTCTTTTCTATCTTGGAATTAAATGCGTCTGCCAGCATCTGGGAAGTACACCAGTTTTGATTATATTTATTTGTTTATTTGAGCTTTCTATATTCTCAGGATTCATCACTCACTCTTTGGAGATGTGAAGAAACTCATTACTGATGAGTTTGTGAAGCAGAAGTAAGTGTTTTTGTCTGCTGTTGGAGTCTACCTTGCATTTTGTCTATTTTGATAATGGATGTGTCCCAAGCATGTGTCTGTGGTCTGAATGTGTGCATGTGCACAGTCATAGATTTCTGTTTCATATGTGGTTTTAGAACAACTCAGTGAGGGACGGGTTATTAACAGCCTTGGACGTATGTAGAAATCATCTAAATGAAGTGAAAAGGCTCTGAGTGACACAAGTAGCAAATAAACACTGTGTTTAGAACATGGTTCTCTTTACTCCACTAAACAGTGCTTTATGAAAATTAATTTCTGTCAGGTGGTGGTGACACATGCCTTTAATCCTCGCACTTAGGCAGCAGAGTCAGGTTGATCTCTGAGTTTAAGGCTAGCCTGGTCCACAGAATGAGTTCCAGGACAGCCAAGGCTACACCACACAAAAAACCATTATCTCAAAAAAGCCAAAAAAAAAAAAATTCCATCAAAATGACCTTGAGTGGAACCCTTAGGCAACTTAAGACAATGCTGGGTACTTGTGCATTTGGGATGACGTTTAACTCCTGGCCATCCTGTTTCAGCCTCCTGAGAACTGGAATTAAAGGCATGTGTCATAATACCTTAACAGCCTTTTTTTTTTTTTTAAATGGTGGATCTTTCCAGACCCTGGTCAGTCCTCTTCCAAATCCCTGCAGTGTGGTGTGCTCAGAGCAGGGACACGGAAAAGTGGCCTCTGTGTTTACAACACACCCAATAGGAATCTGGCACCATGTGACAAGGAGCGCAACATTCATGTCTTCCCTGTGAACCGGTGCCCCACATGTTTCTTCCCAGTTCTTCCATTGGCTTCTGGGCATGACCAATAGGATATGGTTCCATTGTGGGGAAAGTCTAAAGAATTTAGTTGGAAATGTATGCATCTACAGCCTAACTAGTCCATTCGTGAGTGGTCCACAACTGACCCTAGAAATAGCCTTTGATTCTTTTTTTTTTTTTAAAGGTACCTGGACTACGCCAGAGTACCCAATAGCAATCCTCCTGAGTATGAGTTCTTCTGGGGCCTACGCTCTTACTATGAGACCAGCAAGATGAAAGTTCTCAAGTTTGCTTGTAAGGTAATTGGAGAGTCATTTGTACTTGGCATATGAAGGTCATGAGGTGCCCTGGGACGGGCATTCTATGTTCAGAGTGTCCTGAAATACATATCTGGACATTTTAAAGCTTCTGAGTTCTCAAACACTGCGACAAACATGATATCTAGATCATTTAATCCTTACAACTAATAGAGCATTGTTGTACTGCCCATGTGAAAACAGCCTCAGAGAAGTTGGCGGGTGATGTATCCAAACCATGGAGCCAGCTAAGTGGTGAAGAAGGGTTGAGATGGTTGGTGCAAAATTACTCGTAGTACTAACTGTATTGTTACATGACATGCAGTGTGTAGTACAGCCTTACAAACAGTAGGAGCGAAATTCTCGGTGAACCTTCTAAGGGTCATTATTTCCATTTCAGGTGCAAAAGAAGGATCCCAAGGAATGGGCAGCTCAGTACCGAGAGGCAATGGAAGCAGATTTGAAGGCTGCAGCGGAGGCTGCTGCCGAAGCCAAGGCGAGGGCTGAGATTCGAGCTCAGATGGGCATTGGGCTTGGCTCTGAGAATGCTGCTGGGCCCTGCAACTGGGACGAAGCTGATATTGGACCCTGGGCAAAGGCCCGGATCCAGGCAGGAGCTGAAACTAAAGCCAAAGCCCAAGGAAGTGGTGGTGCCAGTGGCAACGCTGGTGCTGGTGCCAGTGCCAGTACCAGTACCAGTGTTGGTGCCAGTGGCAGTGCCAGCACTGGTGCCAGCGCGGGTGCCAGTGGTGGCTTCAGTAACAACTCCAGCCTGACTGCCAGTCTCACATTTGGGCTCTTCGCTGGCCTTAGTGGAGCTGGGGCCAGTACCAGCAGCAGCTCTGGTGCCTGTGGTTTCTCCTACAAGTGAGATACAGGTATCTGTCATGGTGGCAGTGAGGCAGCTGGTGCTCATGGGGGTGGGATGGGGAGCTGACTCCTGAGTTGGAGATAAACCTGGATCATGTGCAAAGACACTGCTGTGGTTTTACTGTGTCCCGTTTGCTAGATACCAACAGACTGACTTTCCTTTACTTGTGTTTGCAGATTGCTAATAATCACAGCGTCGTCTTCTCAAGCCGGGGTGCACTCTCAAAAACTTACTCAATGCAGTGCTCCAGGCAGCCACTATCAATCAATTGAAGTCGACACTCTATATTAAATCTATTTGCCATTTCTGAGTTTATTGCTTTCTTTTTGGTAGACTATCACATTTAAAAAACAATTGTCAATGTTTCCATCTGCTTGGTTAGATTCCTGAGAATGAGAATGTGTACATCACACTGGAGTAGGTCAGGCATTGCTTTCCTTAAGGATAGGTAAGGCTTTCTGTGTGGGAGAGTCATGGGTATTGTAGTGTCAGAAGACACTATTTCAAAAAAAAAAAAAGAAAGAAAGAAAGAAAAGAATAAAAAGAAAAGCAGCAGCAGCAACAGCAGCCGCCGCCGCCGCCACCTGACTCTCCTTTTGAGAAATGTGGGCAAAAGATGCAGAGAAAGTTGAGTGGTTGTACAGACCAAAATAAAAGAAACATCTTAGGGCAGAAGAGTGTGGTCTAGCTGGGTAGAAGCCAATGGATGGGGGACTCTGGGAAGAATCCTGCACCATCTCTAATTTGTATGATAACAGAGTCCTAGTTGCTGAGAAAGTCTTGTGGGCAATGAGGCCCTTGTAATGGCCACCCCTTCCATTCTATATGCAATGAAAGCAACATTTATTGCTTAGGAAATATGATTGAAGAAACAAACAACAAACAAAAACTTCAGTCAGAGAGGAATGATGTAACCATGGTCACCGATTCAGACCTACTTTCATTCTTGGGGATGTCTTCACTACAAACAGGTCCTTCCATTTGGGGTCATGGTCTCATCGGGAAGCTGGGTGGTCCCTATGATAGGCAGATAGAGTCAGTTTTGGCATCATAGGAAGTAAGATAGCAGGTACTGTGTCAAAGGTTACCTCATTGCTAGGTGATACCTCTGTGCAAATGTGGACTAAGAGCTAGTGGAGGGTACTGAAGAACTCAGGGACTGCGGACCTAATGTAAAACTGGAGTTTAAAGTGATTGATAAAGTTAAGAGTCAATCAGTCGTGAAAAACTCTGGCCTCCATAGGTCACTGGGTTTGTGGGGTTCCTCACTTCTTGGGAAACTTAGGCATTAGTGCTTTTCCAAGTGTCAGGTCTTGAAGGCAGGTGGGACAGGGAGAAAAAAAAATCATTCCTGACAAGTGGGGTTGCACCATGGCACAGAAACCAATGCAAGACCTTGTTTCTGCTACCTTCATCAGTCTGAATGCCATCACTGTAACAAATAGTGCAGTTTCCAGGTCTTCCTTTAGGCTACCATTAGTTAAAACCAAGTAATTCTACATCATATTATAAAGCTTCTTGTCTAGGAATAGGAAGAGCCCTTTGAACAGTTTCACCCTCTAAAGCACCTGTAGATATATGTTTGTTTCCCTTTGAAATCTATTTTCCATAAGTGGACTGTAATTGCACAATATAGTTATGCTTTATGCATAAAGAAAAAGTAAGCATGGCTACAATCCCAGCTGCTTAGGAGACTGAGGTTGGAGAACTCTTAAGTTCAAGGAATGTCTGTTTTACAGCGTGAGTTCGCAGCCAACCTGGGCAAAGTACTGAGAACCCATCTTAAACAATAAGCAAAAAGAGCAGAGACTGTTCCTCGGTGCAAGAGTGCTTGCCTACCATGCAAAAGGCTCTTGGTTCAATCCCCATCATGACATATTGTACCTGTATAAAGATCACACCACTTTTCAAACCCAACACAAGGTTAATAATGACTAGATAAAATGTTTTAAGGTAAGGGTTAAATGTGAAAGTCAACCCATATGGAAATTATACGTGACAATTATTATTGCACTGGGGGCAATTTGTACACTAGTTCATTGAGCCAGTACTGAGTTGTCTGAGGAAACTTGTTGATGAGTTAATAGGGCATAAATATTCCCACACAGCCAGTTCTGACAGAGCTGTTCGCTTACTTACTCAAAATACCTGCTGACAAAGCAGTCAGAACTGTGCCTGGTACATAATGTGTGCCTTTGAAGTATTTTACTCCAGTGCTGCTCATAACTTTCAGTTCTCCACATTTTCTCCCCGTTTTCTGGCCCTCTAGCCTGACTCAACATCGATTAAAGCTTCTCACCAGGTTGCTTTCTGTTCACTTTGTGCTTTTGAGACAGTCTTAAATAGTCCAGGCTGGCCTCAAACACCTCTATGTAGCTTACACTGGCCTTAAATTGCTAATACTTCTACCTCTGACACCCTCCAAAATGCCGGGAAGGCAGGGTACTTTCCAAATAAGGCAATCAAACAGATGCAGGACCCCGCCCCAGAGGGATTGCTCTTCCCTGTGTCCTAGCAGGGTCACATCTAAACTGGGCTGTAGCAGTTCAACCTCCAGCTAGTTCCTTTTTTTTTTTTTTTTTTTTTTACCAAAATTCATCTACAAACCATGTTCTTAGCTTCTTTTCTCCTGGAAGCTGGTTATCAGGCGTTCTCAAGTGGGTCCTAGGGGTGAGCTAAGCAATGCAATGGACAGGTAGGTGTTACAGAGAACATATGCCTCCTGTAACGTGATAGTAAATACTGCCTATATGTATGGTCACTTGGGGGTTCCCTCATTAGGCATTTGAAACTGGTTAGGTCATTTTCAAGTTGCATTCAAATAGAAGCTGTTTCTCAAAAGACATATGATGGAAAGAGCATGAACCGTAGGTGCCTAGAGGAGCAGGACATCTGTTCTCCTGTGTACAAGGTGTTATTAATCAAAGGTAGCATGTGCTAGCTACATCTGCACAAATACACACAGGCATAGATTTGTGTAATAGATACGAGTCAGCAGCCAATGTGCACTGGCAGAAGAAACCCTTGTCTGGAACTGTAAGGGAAAGACTAATTTCATTAGCTTTATTACAGGGTGCCCTCAGCTACATCCCTGCCCATCTCTGGCTTTATACACTGCATCCACTTGCTGGGCTTTGAGAACTACAGCAAGAAAGCTGGGGGGGGGGTCCCTATGATAGACAGGTAGTCAGCTTTGGTATCCTAGGAAGTAAGTCAGCAGGTACTGTGTCAGAGGTTACCTCATTGCCAGGTGACGCCTCTGTGCAAATGTGGACTAAGTGAGTGGAGAGTACCAAAAACCACTCCCCATACACAGAAGGTGCTGTGTAAGTGGGAAATGTACAAATGAGAATAATGAGCCTTTGAAACTAGGGGCTATGGAGAGAGCTCAGTAGATAGTTTGCTGTGTAAGTATGAGATAAGCAGTTTGGCTCCTGCCCCTAGGGGGGAAAAACTGCTGCGAAACAATCACACATAAGATGAAGGTGATATTTTCTTGTCAGGGACAGAAAAAAGCCTAATGGGTGTGATGACCCATCTGTAAGCCCAAGAGGTTGTCACAGAGGATCCTCTGGGCATGTTGGCTAGCTAACTGAAACAGTGAACTTTGCATTCAGTCAGGGAACCTGGAGGTGTCCTCGGACTTGATTCTCAGTTCTCTCATTCTATAAAGCAGAGAAGGGAGCCCCTTGGGCATCAATTAGCACTTGTTCATGTCAAGTGATCACTCTCACAAAGTTATACGCTGGCATACTTAGGGTTGATACTGCTGTGAAGAGATGCCATGACTACAGCAATGATTATAAAGAAAAACTTAACTGGGGTGGAGTTACAGTTTCAGAGGTTTAGTCCATTATCACCATGGTAGGCAGCATGCTGGGGTACACGCAGACATGTGCTGAAGCAGGAGCTGAGAGTCCTACATCTTGAGGGAAGGCAGCAAAGCCCCTCCCCACCAGTGACACACCTTCCCCAGAAAGACCACACTGCTTCCAACTAGCCCACAACTCCTAATAGGTCACCTTCAATGGGCCAAGCATTCAAAAATATGAGTCTATGGAGGTTGTTCATACTCAAACCCCCTCACACGATAAAAACTATGTCAAAACATGAAAACATTGATCTTTCCATGTGACATATAGTATGCTAATGAATACTGGTGGTGGTGGTAACAGTTCCCTTCATTTGACACTCACGAAGTTACAGGTATGCTTTAAAAGGCCTTTTTCCTTAAGCACACATTGAATCCCTAAGACAGACCACAACGACCAGGGGCCACAGGCACCCCTGTACTGTGCCTATGGAGACCAGAGCGCATTGGTCAGCAACTGGCCCAAGCACACAGGGCACTATCAGGGACCTGGGCCCACAGGGTAGCTGAGTGTAGCAGCCTGCATGCTTGAGCCCCAATCTATAAATGGCAGCACCCTCCCCCTTCTCCTTAAAGGTTAAGACAGAGGATAGAAGTAGTCCTGTGGGGATAAAACAAAACAAAGAGGCCTGGAAGGAAGGAAGCCCAGGGAATGTATGTGACCAGGCCCTCAGAGCAAGGGGCTCAGTTTGCCCCTAAGCTTCCTGACAGCTGGAGCAGGAAGAGGAGGGAGCTGAATTCCCAAGTCTCTACTTTCTGGAGAAAGGGAGGCTCTGGGACATTTCTAAGTGGACACTTGTCTTGGACTAAAATTCCAGAGCAGTTGATCTTGACGCCAGTTGAGCAAATGTGCAGAACCAAAAGTTTCCTGTGATTTCACGAGACTCGAAGAGGCTCATTCAGAGGCACCATTCTGAGTAACAGAGGACTAGAGGGAAGAAAGGCCAGCAGTTGTGTCTCAGAGGAGAGCCCTGTTAGCCTGCCCTGTCTCACAGCAGGAAGGAGAAGAGAGGAGCCCAGCCCTGCCACTGTGTCTGTCTGTCCTCTCCACCCACTACATTGGTCTCAGGAGAAGGAGACTGAGACTTCCTGTGGAGCTGGGGGCATGGGAGGCCTGCAGAGACAGGCCTTGGGTGGGGTGGGAACTGAGGCAGGGAGAGGTTGTGAGTGGAGAGCAGACCCTCTACCTCATGGTGCTGGAAGGTGAGGGAAGGCTGGGTCTGGCAGACAGGGTGTGAGGAATGGGGCAGGGCAGGAGCTGGCCAAGGGGCTTGTGACAGAATGACAGTGAGCAGCAGGAAGGGCATGCTAGGCAAGTGGAGCAGCCGGGAGTGCCAGGGGTTCCAGGTCTCACCCTCCCCACACATTGCCCAGAGCTCTTACTGTCCCCATCCATGGCTTTTCTCTCTGCTGAGCCCTCTGTGCCACCTGGATGCCCATACAGGTGAGGGTGACTTGCCCCCATCAACCAGGATACAGAGGGGAGAGACCTGTGTCCGCATCACCTTCTCCTCAACACTTGGAGACCAGTCTGCTTTCTCCAGCTCAGGCATCATGGCTGACTTCACCATCCTCTATGATGTGGTCATGGAGGACATCATTGGAGACGTGCAGGTACCTGGACCCCAGAGCTACAGACTTCTTGGGCACACAGTGACTGGGACCAGAGCCATGCTCTAGGCTATAGGAGGTGTCCCTCTGTGTGTTCCTAAGGTTATGTGAGAGCTACCACCAGGGGGTCAAGGCATGTGGCTTCCCTCATGGGGAACCACTTACACACAGCACAGTTAGACACAGCCAACTGGAGGACTTGGAACAGGGCCTGAACAGAGTCACCGAATTGTGTCAGTAAGCAGCCCCTTTGCAGAGCAAGGTATTGCTGAGTAATTGTGCCACATACTTTCTGTATTTCTCACCCTGTCTGCTTGTCCTTGGCTTTCATGTTTGGCAGGCTTCTGCACACTTGTTCCCCACCACAAGGCCCCTTCCTGCACAGAAAGTGTGTGACCCCTGTGTCTGAACACCCCTGGAGGAGATGGGAGCTCCTGTGTTCCAACAGAGCATGGTGGATCTGACCCAGACCCCAGGCTTGCTCATAAGGTTAGCCAAAGCCTGAAAAGTCAGCTCCCAGATGGTCTTTCCTGCCTCCCTGCAATGCTCCCCACACAAATCACCCTGCTGAAAGGCCCCAGGTCACCAAGCACCTTTGTCCACAAGTACCTGAGCCAGTCCCACAGGGCATAGGAGCATTGATTGACTTGCTCAGGTTCGCTGGTGCCCGGGGTGTGTCTACCTCCACCTCCTCCACTGTTCAGCTTCTGCTTCTCCAGGCTTGTCCCTGATAAACCCTTTCCTATCTTCATCCCTCCACATCTGACCCAAGGCTCTCTCTCTACCCCACCCCATGCTGGCAGTGCTGGGAACAAGCATGCTCCTTCTTCCCTGTCTTGACACATCTACCAGCAAAGTACTCAGGCTCAGGGCCCAACTCATTGTCCCTGGAAACTTGGAAAGGATCGCCCTCAGCTCCCAATCTCTCCCCTACCTAGCTCCTGGTTGTGAAGCAGACATATCTAGTGTGTCACCAGAGATCAAATAAACCGTAAGTGCTGTGCTAAGCTGTATGTTGTGAGTGGTGCCAGGCAAGGAGGTGTCAGGATGGTCTTCCTGAAAGAGATAACATGGAAAGTTCTGTGGCAACAGTGAGTAGATCTTGCCCAGAGTGAAGGAAAAGTCCAGGGTATTGTGGGGAGGAGGCAGCCTATGCAGACTGAAGGCAAGGATACATATGGAGACCTGTGGCAGTTGTGACTGCTGCAAAGAGGCAGTGTGGAAGGCCTGCACTAAGACAGGGAATCCGAGAGCAAGCAATTCACACTGTAAACATGGCTGGTTTGAGGTGAAAAGGCCTGGCAGCCCTGGATATTTGCAGCATCTCAAAACAGTGATGATGGGTGGCCACATGGTTAGAAGGCCAGGCTGTCTCTCAGATGTGATGGCAAGGTGATGGTCTCCATGAGGAAAGCATAGCAAGGTTGCTGGCGGGGAGAGCAAAGGTGTTGCTGGACCCTCTAAGTTGGAGGCACCTGAGCTTTCCAATTCTTCATGTGGCCAGTGAGAAGGATACAGTGCTGGAAGGGGCAGGGAGTGCTATGGCCTGGGGTTTGCCATGTGGAGTCTGAAGTGGTGACCCAGTACTACAATGGAAGGGAGGAAGCAAAGTTACCCAGAGACAATGTGCTCACCTAGTACTCAGAGTAGCTTCTGAATTCAGCAGGCCTGACTTTAAGCTCGGCGTACCTAACCCCAAATTCCTCAGGAGAGACCCATTCTTGAGCATATGGACCCCTCTGGAAATCAAGGTGGGTTGTACAAGCTTGTGTGACCTGATGCCTTTCAATGTGTTCCGGGGCTGACAGCATGGCATGATTGCCTGAGTGGGCCACTAGAGGCTGCTGGACAGTCTTGTACCCAGGATATAGGCTAGTCACAAAACTGTTTAGAATGGGGTCAGGCATTGTAGGCTCACTTCCCTGCCCCACACATACCAGGTACACAGAGCCCTCAAGGTCTCTGCTCAGGGCTTGGCAGTGACAGGGCGGGTGAGGGAAAGAAGCCTCAGGGAAAGGGGACAGGGAGCCAGGATTGTGGGGACAGGCCTGCTATTCCATGTGAATCAACTCAGAGGCAGGGAAGGAGGAGAAAGCATTTCCTCTTCCCATTCCTCCCTTCTGGAAAAGAAGGGAGCTCACTGAGTGACTGAGAGCCCACTGCAGCAAACACTGCTGTTCCTGGGCAGTCCTGAGGCCTTCCTTAGGCCTCACGCTGTAAGCTCCAGGACAGCCTAGACCCTTAGGCAGCCTAGGCCTCTCTCGCTGGAGAGGACACTGGTCCTGAGGGGGCCTCCTGGCCCATCTCCTTCTCTTCCCTCCACTGACCCAGCCCTCAGGCTCTGCAGAGGGAAAGATGGGAGTGGGGGCAGGGGACCAACAGCCAATCACATCAAGACAGCCCAAGGCATCTGCACCTGGTGCTAACCAATCCCTTCTGCACACATAAGCTCTGTTGGCCTCTGCTTCCTCCTCCCCTCCCTGCTCTGCCCAGCAACAGCAGAAAGGAGAGTTTAGGAGGAGAAGGAGGCCCTGCAAGCTCCCAGCCCTTGGCAGCAATGAGCTGGGCCCCCGGCTCACTCTGTCGAGGGAGGTTAAAACAATACTTTCTGTTCCTGGAGCCCAGACAAACGTCCCCGGGGACCCTCAAGCCTGTGCAAGTCAGGCTGCCTCGTGGACAGGAACTCACATATTCCAAAGATGCTGACCCTTGTAGGCCTGGGCCCCAAGCTTGTCTTCTTCACTCTGCTGCTCTGGGCACGGCCTGGGATGAAGGTCTGCAGAGCCGAGGTTCAGTTCTGGTGTGCAGATAAACCCCAGGCCAACACACACAAGTAGGGAGAGGAAGCTGGCCTGGGAAGGAAAGTGAGAGCAGGGCGTCATGCAGGAGAGGGAGAGGGGCCTCATTAGGACTGGCTCTCACAGTGCTTCTTGGCTCCCCTTCTCTTTATCCAGGTCTATGGTGGCTATTTTATTCATTACTTTGCCCCCAGAGGCCTCCAGCCAGTAGAGAAGAATGTGGTGTTTGTTATTGATGTGAGCGGCTCCATGTTTGGAACTATGTTAATGCAGGGTGTGATAATTGCATTCATGTTTCTTTTTATTTGTTTATTTGTTCATTAATTCCGTCTTCTTTTATATATTATATCCCAACCACAGTTTTCTCTCTCTCTCCTTTTTCAATCCTTCCCCTTTACTCCCCTCCCCTCTCCCCCAGATCCAGTCTTCCTCTATTTCCCTTTATAAAAGAATATGTCAAGAATACGCCTTTCGTGGGTATCAATCAAATATGGCATAAGAAGTCACAGTAAGAGTAGGCACAAACCCTCATATCAAAGCTGAACAAGGCAAACCTGGTAGGAGGAAAGTGTCCAAAGAGAAAGTGAGAGAGTCAGAGACAGTCCTGATCCCATTTTTTAGAAGTCCCATAAGAAGACCAAGCTAAACAACCATTTTGTATATACAGAGGACATCTGTCAGACACATACAGCCTCCCTGATTATCTCTGTAGTCTCTGTGAGGCCTCATGAGCACCATTTAGTTGATTCTGTGGGCTGTGTTCTCATGGTGTCATTGACCCCTCTGGTTCTCACAGTCCTTCCTCCCCGTCTTCCTAAGGGTTCCCATAGCTGCCCAATATTTGGATGTGGGACTCTACATCTGCTTCCTTCAGGTGCTGGATTAAATCTCTCTGGTGATAATTATGATTGGCTCAAGTCTACAAATATAGTACAGTATCATTAGCAATCATTTCATTGATTATTTTTTTGCCAGTCGTGTTTGGTTCTACCTTAGGTCTCTGGGCTATTCACCCTCTGGTTTCTGATCCTATAGGCAATGTAAGGGTTGTCCCCTCTTGTGGCATGCATCTTAAGCTAGGCAAGCCATTGGTTGATTCCCCCCCCCCCCCCCACAATGTTCATGCCACCTTTACCCCAGCACATCTTTCAGGCAGGAGAAATTGTAGGTCAAAGCTTTTGTGGCTTTCTAGAGGTTCCCCCGTTTCCCTCACCCCACACTCTCACATATTTCTATTCATTCTTCTGGCCCTCTGGGCTTCTCTCCTGTTTCCCCTAATACCTGATCTCTACCCCCTTTTTCCTCCCCTTCCCCTCTTCCACCCAGTTCTATCCCTCCCTCTGCCTCCCATGATTATTTTGTGGCTGGGTTGCTGTCCCAGTCCTTCCACTGGAAGCCTTGGCTGGCTAGAGAAGATGGCCAGTTCAGACTCCATATCCTCCACTCCTAGAAGTCTTCACTATGGTCATCATTGTAGATCCCAGGGAGTTTCCATTGCACTAGGTTTCTAGCTCAACCCTAAATGTCCCCAATTCCAGTGGTTTCTCCCAGTACTCTCTTCCTCCCATCTTATCCCTTCTCTTTCCATATTCATCCACCCCAGCTCTACCCATAAAATCTGTTCTATTTCCTCTTCCAAGTGAGATTCATGTGTTTCCTGCCCCTGTTCCCTCCCTTGTTACTTAACTTCTCTGGGTCTGTGTATTCGTAGCATTATTATCCTGTACTTTACATCTAATATCTGCATATAAATGAGTGTATAACATGTTTGTATTTCTGGGTCTGGGTTATCTCACTCAGGATTTTTTTTTCTAGTTTTATACAATTGCCTGCAAATTTCAGGATGCTATATTTTTTGACAGCTGAGTAATACTCCGTTGTGCAGATGTAGCACGTTTTTTAATCCATTCTTCAGTTGAGAGACATCTGGGTTGTTTTCAGTTTCTGAATATTATGAATAAAGCTGCTATCAATATAGTTGAGCAGGTGTCCTTGTGGTAGAATGGAGTGTCCTTTGGGCATATGCACAGGAGTGGTATAGCTGGGTCTTGAGGTAGGGCTATTCCCAATTTTCTGAGAAACTGCCAAATTGATTTACAAAGTGACTCTAAAAGTATGCACTCCCACCAGAAATGGAGGAGTGTTCTTTTTGGTCCACATCCTTGCAGCATGAGGTTTCACTTGTGTTTTTGATCTCAGCCATTCTGATTGGTGTAAGGTTTGGAATCTCAGAGTCATTTTGATTTACATTTCCTTGGTGGTTAAGGGTGTTGAACATTTAAGTGCTCCAGGGCCATTTGAGATTCCTCTGTCAAGAATTCTCTGTGTAGATCTGTACCCCACTTTAAATTGGCTTATTTGGTTTGTTTATATGTAGTTCTTGAGTTCTTTATATATTTTGGACATTAGCCCTCTGTGAGATGTAGGAATTGTGAAGATCCTTTCCCAATCTGCAGGCTGTTGTTTTGTCCTATTAACAGTGTCCCTTCCCTTACAGAAGCTTTTCAATTTCATGAGGTTGTATTTATCAACTCTTGATCTCAGAGCCTGAACCACTGGTGTTCTGTTCAGAAATCTGCCTCCTATGCCAATGCGTTCAAAGCTATTCCCCACTTTCTGTTGTAGTAAATTTAGTAAATCTGGTTTTATGTTGAGGTCCTTGATCCACTTGGACTTGCATTTTGTGCAGGGTGATAGAGATGGGTCTATTTGCATTCTTCTACACATAGACATCCAGTTGGACCAGCACCATTTGTTGACCATGCTTTCTTGCTTTCATTGTATAATTTTGGATTCTTTGTCAAAAATCAGATGTCCATAGGTGTGTAATTTTTGTCTGGGGCTTTGATTCAATTCCACTGAACAACAATTGCTAAAGCTGTGTAGTAGAGCTTTAACTTGAGGTCAGGAATGGAGACTCCTTGGGAACCTCTGAATCCTGTATTATTTATTGTACAGGTTGTTTTAGCTATCTTTTTAAAAAAAAGTTTTCTATATGAAGTTGACTATTGTTCTGTAAAAGCCTGTAATTATGTTGGAATTTTGATGAGAATTGCATTGAATCTGTAGATTGCTTTGGCAAGATGGCCAGTTTTTATTATGCTAATCTTACCAATCCATGAATGTGGGAGGTCTTTTCATTTTCTTTATCATGTATACAGCCATCTGACTGCGTGTATGCATACAGGCCGGAAAAGAGTGTCAGATCTCATTATAGATGATTGTGACCCACCATGTGATTGCCGGGAATTTATCTCAGGACCTCTGGAAGAGCAGCTAGTGTTCTCAACCTTGGACCCATCTCTCCGAGAGCCCAGTTTCTTTCTTCAAAGACTTGAAGTTCTTGTCATACAGGTCTTTCATTTGCTTACACCAAGATATTTTTATATTATTTGTGGCTATTGTGAAGTGTGTTGTTTCACTAATTTTTTTTCAGACCATTTATCATTATTATAGTAGTGCTACTTATTTTTTTTTAGTTAATTTTTTATCCAGACACTTTGCTGAACGTGTTTATCCGCCGTAGGAGTTCCCTGGCAGAATTTTGGGGGTTGCTTATGTATACTATCGTATCATCTTCAAATAGTGATACTTTGACTTCTTCCTTTCCAATTCGTATCCCTTTGACCTGCTTTTGTTGTCTAATTGCTTTGGCTAGGACTTCAATTACTATATTGAATGAATATGGAGAGAGAGGACAGCCTTATCTTGTTCCTGATTTTAGTCGAATTGCTTTGAATTTCTCTCCATTTAATTTAATGCTGGCTATTGTCTTTCTTTATAATGCCTTTATTACATTTAGGTATACCCCTTGTTTCTCTGATATCTCCAAGACTTTTATCATGAAAGGATGTTGGATTTTGTCAATGGCTTTCATGGCATCTAATGAGATGTGGTTTTTGTTCTTTCAGTTTGTTTATATGGTGGATTATACTGACAGAATTTTGTATGTTGAACTATTCCTGAATCTCTGGAATGAAGTCTAATTGATCACAATGGACAGTCTTTTTGATGTGTTCTTGGATTTGATTTCCAAGTGTTCTCCTGAGTATTTTTGCATCCATGTTCATGGGGGAAATTGGTCTGTAATTCTCTCTCTCTCTCTCTCTCTCTCTCTCTCCCTCTCTCTCTCTCTTTCTTTTTTTTGAGTCTTTGTGTGGTTTGAGTGTTGAGGTGACTGTGGGCTAATAAAATGAATAGAGTGATGTGCCTTCTGTTTCTATTTTTGTGGAATAATTTAAGGAGGATTGGTTTTAGCTCTTTTTTGAAAGTCTAGTAGAATTCTGTGATAAAACTACCTGGTCCTGGGTTTGTTTCTTTGGTTGGAAGACATTTAATAACTGTTTCTAATGGGCTAAAGGTATATTAAATTGTTTATCTGATCTTCATTTAACTTTGATATGTGATATCTATCAAGAAATGTGCACATTTCTTTTAGATTTTCCAATTTTGTGTAGTACAGGCTTTTGAAGTATAACCTAATGATTCTTTAAATTTCCTCACTGCTGTTGTTATGTTCTCCCACCCTTTTATTTCTGATTTTGTTACTTTGGATATTCTCTCTCTGCTTTTTCGTTAGTTTGGGTAATGGTTTGTTAATCTTGTTGATTTTCTCAAAGAACCAAACTTTTCTTTTCATTGGTTGTATTGTTCTTTGTTTCTATTTTATTGATTTCAGCCTTTAGTTTGATTATTTTCTACCATCTACTTCTCTTGGGTGTGTTTGCTTCTTTTTGTTTTAGAGCTTTCAAGTGTGCTTTTAAGTTGCTAGTAGAAGATCTCCCCAGTTTCTTTATGAAGGCATTAGTATTATGAACTTTCTCATTAACACTACTTTCATCGTGTCCCATAAGTTTGGGTATGGTGTGTCTTCATTTTCATTGAATTCTAAAAAATCTTTAACTTCTTTATTTCAGCCTTGACTCAGTGGTCATTGAGTAGAGAGTTGCTCATTTTCCATAAGTTTGTAGGCTTTCTGTTGTTTCTGCTGTTGTTGAAATCCAGCTTTAATCTGTGACTGTCTGATAGGATGCAGGGAATTATATCAATTTTCTTGCACCCGTTGAAGCTTGCCTTGTGTTCAAGTATGTGGTCAATTTTGGAGAAAGTTCTGTGAGGAGCTGAGAGGAGGGTATATTCTTTTTGTGTTTCAGTGAAATATTTTGTAGATGTTTGTTGGGTCCATTTGGTCTATAACATCTGTTAACTTTATTATTTCTCTGTTTAGTTTATGTCTGGGAGAACTGCTAACGGGGAAGGGAACCAACTCAAGAGAAAGAAGTACATTGCTTTTTTTTTTTTTTTTTTGCAAGTAGTAGACTATTACAGGAAACCACAGCTGGACACAAGCAGACTGCAATCTATATATACTTACACATACACATACCAAGGCACAGATCAACAGATAATAGGGGAACCAGCCTCAATGAATACTTCTGAAGCCCAACTACTGTATCTGTAGTTCAGACAAAATGATAGAAGAGGGGGTGAAAAGACGGAAAGAGCTAGAATTCCAGGATGTATGCTGTGAATTAGTCTTTCCTAGAAATGGTTGCATAAACAAGAAGCAAACAACGATGATATTAATAGTCATACATATGCAGAAGGGGGAAAATCTTAACTGGGCTCTACTCCTAGACAAAGAACTACAGGTAACTAATGACTGTTGAGAGAGGAAGAATGCACTTCTTTGGGGATAAGCCCCTTAATTATTTATGAAATAAAAACTGTCAGCCCTAAGACCATATGCTCACAAACAACAAAACCAGACTCAGCAGGTTATATTTATATGGTTGTGTATATATAATGCAACAATAATTATCAAAGAAAAGAGGCTATCAGTTTGGGGGGACATGGGAGAGGCTGGAGGGAGGAAAAGGAAAATTGGAAGTCATGTGATTATATTTTATACACATATACATTATATACATATACATCATATACATATACATAATATACATAATATACATATACATATCATCATGAAAAAAGTCAACATACTTAGACACTTAGGCAGGCCACAATTTCTGAATAAAGATCTTAGCTTTCAAAAAATTTAAAAATATAAAGAACAGAAACAATGGGATACAAGTGGGAAGGGAAGAATTCATATTATTTGTATTTGCAGACAACTGATTATAGTCAAAACACTCATGTACTCCGCAAGAATAATCATTGATCTTGTAACATTTTCATTAAAATAGCAGCATATACAGTCAACATACAAAAATCAGTAGTTTTTCTATATACCAGCAGACATGATGAGAGAGGACTGAAGGGGAAAAACTATTTACACTAGCTTTAAAAAATAAAGTAGCTAAGAACAGACCTAAAGAAATGACTGAGTCCTAAAATGGAAATTCTAAAACACCGAAGAAGGAAATTGAAGACACTAGAAGATTAAAAATTATATAAACGTCTATGTTCTTGAAATGGAAGAATTAATATTGTAAAAATGGGTATATTACCAAAAACAACCTACAGATTCAATGCAAAGTCCATCAAATTTAAGTTAGATTTTTATTATTTCTTGCTATCTACTGTATTTGGGCTTTGGTTTGTTATTATTTATCCAAATTTATGAGCTTCATGATAAAGTCATTTATTCATGCCTTTTCAGATTTCTTGTTTGTCCTATTCATCATCCAATAATGTGCTGTTTAATCTTCATGAGGGTAATTATTAGAGATTCTTTAAGCCTTATTTCACTGTGGTCAAACAGGACACATGGAGTTATTTCATTGTCTGAGTTTGTAACAGTTTGCTTTGTGTCTCAGTATGTGGTGTATTTCAGAGACTCTTATTCAGTGTTTGTGTGGAATAATCTGTAGATTACTGTTAGTTCCACTTGATGTCATTTAATTCTGATATTTCTGTTTATTATCTATCCAGATAAGCCCTCTATTATAGAAAGAGGACTATTGAAACCACTCATTCTTATTAAGTTAGAGTTAATCTGTTTGAGTTCAGTAGAGATTTTTTTTTTTTAAAAAAAATTAAGTTGAGTTCATCAGAGTTTGGTACATATATATTTAGGGTTGCAATGCTTTCTAGATAATTTTTTTATTAAAATGAGATATCCTTTAAATAATCTCTTTTGATTAGTTTTATTTTGAAGTCTATTTTGCCTGATAGCACCTTTGTTTGCTTCCTGTTCCCATTTGCTTGGGATAGTTCCTTGTTGATTTAACCATCCTTTCTACTCAAAGTTGTGCCTATTTTGAAGGTAAGATGAGTTTCTTGTAGACACAGAAATATGGATTTTATTCTTAATACATTCAGCTCACCTGTGTTTTACATTTGGGAAATTGAAGCCATTAATATTTAAAGTTATTATTGAAATGTACAGAGGTGGCAATCATTTGTTGTTGTTTTCTATTTGTGTTCTTAGCCCCTTTTGTTCTTCAGTAATTAGAGCTTCATTTGCTTCTATAATCTCTCGGCTCTCCTCATTCCACTTTTGGTCCAAAGTATTGATTCCAGTGTTCTCTGTAGGGCTGGATTGCTGAAGGCGGATTCTTTTATAGCCTCTTTATACCATGGAAAGCTTTTTGTTGTTTTTCTTCAACTATGCCAGAAGGTGTGCTGGGCACAGTAGTATAAGCTGACATCCATGGTCTTTTAGAACTTCTCATATATTATTCCAGGCTCTTCAGACTTGTAAATTTCCCATTGAAAAATTAGCTATTTTTCTGGTCTATTTTTCTATGTATGTAAGTTGTGGTTTTTCTCTCACAGATTTCAATACTCTTTCCTTCTTCTGTATATTTAGTGTGTTCACTATTGTGTGGATTATACACATTAGTGATCAACTCTGAGTTACTAAAAACATATTCTTGTTAGATTAAGGGAAGAAATGAAAGCACTTCCCCTTGAAATCTTTTAACCAAGAGTGAGACTAGATTTGAATTCTCCACGCCATGCTCTCTGTGTCTTCCATCTTCTCTCTGTCTAGACGTTTGAATCTGTGCCTGCCTGAAGGCTTTCTTTTGAATCTGTCTTTCCCTGTGTCTTCTGTTTGTGTGTGTCTATCCCTAAAAAGGGGGTTTCATTCTGTATTTATTGAACAGTACACAAAGAATCACATGGGGGAAGGAATGGGATACTTTAAAGAGACCTTAACAGTTTTATAAGGGTTTAAGTCACTGGCTACAAATGATCCCAATTGATCCAGACATCAATCATCATTATTTATCAACCAATATTGACAAATGGTTGTTTTCAACCTTTAAGGTAGATCTTAGGAAGTTGCTTTATTATTTTATTCTTTTATTTCATTTTTTTAAAATTTAATCTTTTTTTTTTACAGTCCAGATTTTATCCCCCACCCAGTCCAGCCTCTGACTGTTCCACTTCCCATACCTCCTTCCCACATCTCCACGAGGATGTCCCTACCCCCCACCCCACTAGACCTCCCCACTCCCTTGGGCCTCAAGTCTCTCAAGGGTTAGGTGCATCTTCTCTGACTGAGTCCAGACCCAGAAGTCCTCTGCTGTATATGTGTTGGGGGCCTCATATCAGCTGGTGTATGCTGCCTGGTTGGTGGACCAGTGTCCGAGGTCCAGGTTAGTTGAGACTGCTGGTCCTCCTACAAGGTCTCCCTCCTCTTCAGCTTTTTCTAGCTTTTTTTCTAATTCAACCACAGGGGTAAGCAGCTTCTGTCCATTGGTTGGATGTAAATATCCACATCTGACTCTTTCAGCTGCTTGTTGAGTCTTTCAGAGGGCAGTTAAGCTAGGCTCCTTTTTGTGAGCACAGCATGGCCTCAGTAATAGTGTCAGGCCTTGGGGCCTCCCCTTGAGCTGGATCCTGATTTGGTGCTGTTACTGTGGCTCCTTTCCCTCAGGCCCCTCTCCATTTTTGTCCCTGCAGTTCTTTCAGACAGGAACAATTATGGGTCAGAGTTTTTGACTGTGGGATGACAACCCCACCCCTTACTTGATGCCCTGTCTTTCTACTGGAGGTGGGCTCTGCAAGTTCCCTCTCCTCACTGTTGGGCATTTCATTTGAGGTCCCTCCCTGAGTCCTGAGAGTCTCTCACCTCCCAGGTCTCTGGTACATTCTAGAGGGTCCCTCCACCTCCTACCACTAGAGGGTGCCTGTTTTCATTCTTCCTGCTGACCCTCATTCATGTTCCCACCCCCAAAACCTTATCATGTTCCCCTCTTCCCCTCCCTGTCTCCTTTCCTACCCAGGTACCTCCCTCCTTCTTTCCCTCACTCCCCTCTCCTGTGATTGATTTCTTCTTCCTCCCAAGTGGGATTGAGGCATCCTCACTTCGGCCCTTCAGCTTCTGTTAGCCTTTTTGAGTTCTGTGGACAGTATCCTGCATATTCTGTACGTTTGGGGGCGGGTAATATCCATTTATTAGTAAGTACTTTAATGTCTGAGTTAACTCAATCAAGATGATATTTTCTCCTTCCATTCAATTGCCTGCAAAACTCAGGATGCCTCTTTTTTATTAGCTGAGTAGTATTCCACTGTGTAAATGAACCACATTTTCTGTATCCATTCTTCCATTGTGGGACATCTGGGTTGTTTCCACCTTCTTGCTATCACAAATGAGGCCACTATAAACTTAGTGGAACATGTGCCTCTGTGGCATGGTGGGGCATCTTTTGGGTATATGCCCAAGAGTGGTATTGCTGGGTCTTCAGGTAGATCTATTTCCAATTTTCTGAGGAACCTCCAGATTGATTTCCAGAGTGGTTGTACCAGTTTGCAATCCTACCAGCAATGGAGGAGTGTTCCTCTTTCTCTACATTCTTGCCAACATGTGTTGTCACCTGAGGTTTTGATCTTAGCCATTCTGATTAGTGAAAAGTGGAATCTCGGGGTCATTTTTGATTTGCATTTCTCTAATCACTAAGGACTTTGAACATTTCTTTAGGTGCTTCTCAGCCATTTGAGATTCCCAGGAAGTCGCTCTCAACCTCTGTATTTGCTGCTTTCAGAAAATGATGCACATGCATTACTCTGAGTCAGGGGCATGGGAGAGTAAGTACATAACTTGAGATTGCAGCTATGCACTATCTTAGGTTGTAAAAGTTGATTACTCAGGAAATCCAAGGCAAACAAAGTTGGTTGTTACCTTGCTCTCTTAAAGGCAGGTTAAACAAACAGTGTAAGTACACAGTGGGATATCAGTCTTAAGTCTTAAGTGACCTCAAGGTGTATCATTAACTTTGAGTGTTAGGACCAGCAAACGTTCCAGTGTCCTGGAAAGTAAGAGATTTTTTTATAATAATGCATTGTCACAAACTATAATATGGGAAGTTTCTTTTTCTCTTCCTGTCTGTTTAGTGTTCTTTGTGCTTCTTGTATCTGTATGGATGTGTCTTTCCTTAATTTGGGGACATTTTAATCTATGATTCAGTTGATGTTCTGGCCTATGCCATTAGCCTGGGATTCTTCTCTTTCTTTTACATGTACAATTTGAAGATTTGGTCTTTTAAAGGTATCCCATAGTTTCTGTATGCTTTTAATGTGTTTATTTTTTTCATATCCTTTCATTGAGTGATCCAATTTTTCTACTTTATCTTCAAGTCTTGATATCGTATCTTCTACTTAACTCATTCCACTGGTATGTCTTTTACTGGAGTTTTCTAATTTGATTACTATTTTTTGTTCCATTTTCTTTCAGCTTAAATTCTCTTCAATATTAGTAACTCTACTAAATTAAGTTTTCAGATCCTAAATTTTCTCTGTCACTTCCTTTGTCACCCATATATTCATGTATTATATGTTTGCATATTATATATATATATATATATATATATATATATATTTCCATTTATTTTTATCCTCCTTACACTCACTGGACTGTTCATTCACATCTTCTTTAAATTCCTTGCAATCTTTCTTTAATCAAGTTGATAATTGTTTAAAGTTTGTGTCCTGGAGTTCATCTAAGGAATTCTCATTGAAGAATATTTCTATAGGAATAGTATTTCTATAGGGTTGGCAGGAGGTTTTTCATGATGTTTGTGTTTTTGTGGTGTGACCTGGATGTGTGAACTTCCATCCTTGATTGTGTGTCTTGTAACAGTGTAGCCTGCCTCAGGCTGGGACACTGTAGGAGTTGTGTGATCAAAGCTAAACTTAAAATGTGGGGATGGTGGGGCAAGCTTGGCTCTAGGTTATTCTCAGTATCTTGAGAATCCATGTGCTCTACATTCACAGCCTTTGTTGAAAAGAGAAGTTTGGTTTATAAAGAAAACAAAGCATAATTCATCTACAAGGCGTAAATGCAAGTATTATTAGACACCTTGGTACTATGTCAATTTAGCTAAACAATAACTGTAGGTACCCACTAGGACCTAAGGCCTCCTCAGTCATGAAATTGTAGCCAGGTTTACTATACCATACATGGATTCTCTTTTTTGAATTAAATCTCAATACCAATCAGATAGAGTGTGATTGCCCCTTAGCAGTCATGCTCTTATGGAGCCAGTGGAGACACCGTGCCTGGCAGGTGTGTATTATAGTCTACAATATTCTCATCTGCAGAAGACCACTGATACAGTTCACCCTTAGAAGACTACATAACCCATATTGTTTAGGAAGTCCCTGGGGCTCCTGACATAGAACTCATAAGGACGTATCATGAACTTGACACTGGAGTTCATTTCCTGTGGACAGTGAAGAAATGGATTCTGTTTCCTGATCTGATCAGCAAGTATCTCTATTTTGATTGGGTAATTGAGACTGATACCCAGATTTATTATCGACAAGTGTGCTATATTATTCCCATTATATTATTGTTTAATGCTTGCTATTTTAGCCCACTCGCTTAACAACCTTCTTAGCATATTTCTGACCTACCTGTATTGAGTGTGTATTTGGAAGTGTTTTTTGGATCATCTAGGTAGTGCTTCAAGTTTACTCATGAAAATACTCAGTACTGATTTTTTATTAATTATTTTATTTTTCTACATTTCAAATATTGTCCTCCATCCCAGTCCCCCCTCCATGAGTCCTCCACCCCATCCCTTTTCCCTTTTGTCTCACCCACCCACCGACTCCTGCCTCATCCCTTTAGCATCCCTTTCTCTGGGGCATCAAGCCTCCACAGGACCAAACACATCCCCTCCCACTGATGCCAGACAATGCAGTCCTCTGGTACATGTGTAGTGGGGGCCACGGACCAGCCCATGTGTGCCCTTTGGTTGGTGGCTTAGTCTCTGGGAGCTCTGGGGGGTGGGGTCTGGGTTAGTTGATACTGTGTTCTTCCTATGGGTTTGCAATCCCCTTCAGCTCCTTCAGTTCTTCCCTTAACTCTTCAGAGGGTTCCTCAAGCTCAGTCCAATGATTGGCTGTAAGTCAAAGTCAGGTGCTGGTGGAGCCTCTCAGAGAACAGCCATGCCAGGATCTTGTCTGCAAGCACGTGTTGGCATCAGAAATGATGTCAGAGTTTGGTGCCTGCGTGTGGGCTGGATGCAAAGGTGGGGTGGTCTCTGGATGGTCTTTTCTTCAGTCTCTGTCACATTTTTGTCAATGCATTTCCTTTAGACAGGAACAATTCTGAGTTAAAAATTATGAGATGGGTGGATGGCTCCCTCAAATGGGAGCTTTGTCTGTCTACTGGAAGTGGTCTCTTAAGATTCCATCTCCCCACTGTTGGGCATTTCAGTTAATGTCATCCCCACTGGATCCTGGGAGCCTCTCCTATCCCTGGTGTCTGGGAATTTCTAGAGGTTCCCCCATCCCCAACCCCACAGTGCCACATATTTCTATTCATTCTCTTTGCCCTCTGTGCTTCTCTCCTGTTTCTCCCATACTTGATCCTGTTCCCTCTTTCCCTCCTCTTGCCCTCTCCCACCAAGGTCCCTCCCTCTGTCACCTGTGATTATTTTGTTCCCCCCTCTAATAGGGACTGAAGCATCCACACTTGGGCCTTCCTTCTTATTAAGCTTCACGTGGTCTGTGAGTTGTATCATGGGTATTTTGAACTTTTTAAAGGCTAATAACTACTTATCAGTGAGTACATACCATGTATGTCCTTTTGGGTCTGGGTTACCTCATTCAGGATGACATTTTCTAGTTCTATCCATTTGCCTAAGAATTTCATCAGTTCATGAGTTAATTTTTTTAATAGCTGAGTAATACTCCATTGTGTAAATGTACCACATTTTCTGTATCCATCACTCTGTTGAAAGACACCTGGGTTCTTTCCAGCTTCTGGCTATTATAAATAAGGCTGCTATGAACATAGTGGAGCATATGTCCTTGTTATATGTTGGAACATCTTCTGGGTATATGCCCAGGAGTGGTATAGCTGGGTCCTCAGGTAATGCTATGTCCAATTTTCTGAGAAACCTCCAGATTAATTTCCTGAGTGCTCGTACCAGCTTACAATCCCACCAACAACGGAGGAGTGTTCCTCTTTCTCCAAATCATTGCCAGCATCTGTTGTCTACTGAATTTTTGATTTTAGCCATTCTGACTGGTATAAGGTGTAATCTTAGGATTGTTTTGGTTTGCATTTCCATGATGACTAAGGATTTTGAACATTTCTTTTTCTCTTAATTAATTATTTATTTACATTTTAAATGCTATCCCCTTCCTGATTTCCTTCTCCAGGAGGACCCACCTCACTCCCCACTTCACCTCTAAGAGTATAATCTCCCACTCACACACCCACTCCCACCTCACCCCTCTAGCGTCCCTCTTCTCTGGGGCATCAAGCCTCCACAAGACCAAGGGCATCCCCTCCCACTGAGGCAAGACAAGGCAATCCTCTCCTATATATGTAGCAAGGTAGGGGCATGGACTAGCCCATATATGCTTTTTGGTTGGTAACTTAGTCCCTGGGAGCTCTGAGGGGTCCAGTTAGTTGATACTGTTGTTCTTCCTATGGGGTTGCAATCTCCCTCAGCTCCTTCAGTCTTTCTCCTAACTCTTCTATGGGAGTCCCAAAGCTCAGTCCAATGGTTGGGTGTAAGTATCTGTATCTGTCTCAATCAGGTGCTGGTAGAGCCTCTCAGAGAACAGCCATGTCTTTAGGTGCTTCTCAGCCATTCCAGATTTCTCAGTTGAGAATTCTCTGTTTAGCTCTGTACCCCGGTTTTTAATTGGTTTATTTAGTTTTCTGGAGTCTAAATTCTTGTATATTTTGGAGATTAGTCCTCCATTAGATGTAGAGTTAGGAAAGAGCTTTCCCAATCTGTAGGTTGCCATTTTGTCCTTAGCCTTACAGAAGCTTTAGTTTCATGTGGTCCCATTTGTTAATTGTTGATCTTAGAACCTGAGCCATTGATGCTCTCTGTTCAGGAACTTTCCCCTGTGCCAATGTGTTCAAGGCTCTTTTGCACTTTCTCTTCTATTAGATTCAGAGTATCTGGTTTTATGTTGAGGTCATTGTTCCACTTACACTTGAGCTTTGTACAAAAAGATAAAAATGGATCAATTTGCATTCTTCTACATGCTGACCTCCAGTTGATCCAGCACCATTTGTTGAAAATGCTGTCCCTTTTCCACTGGATGGTTTTAGCTCCTTTGTCAAAGATAAGTGACCATAGGTGTGTGGGTTCATTTCTGGATCTTCAATTCTATTCCATTGATCTCCCTGCCTGTCTCTGTACCAATACCATGCAGTTGTTTGGTTTTTTTTTTTATCACTACTGCTCTGTAGTACAGCTTGAGGTCAGGAATAGTGATTCCCTCAGAAGATTTTTACTGTTAATGTCAAAAATATTATTACGTGGCAAACCATCTTTAGTCTAATGTGTAAAGGACAAAACCACATGAAGATATTTCATGCTGTTTCCCATCTCAAACTAAAGGTAACAAGGCCTGAGATAAGCAGAGCAATAACAATGTCCTCACCCTGAGGAACCACTACCAACAATGACAGGAAAGCCCTGTAGATTTAGGCATCTTTTTTTTTTTCAGACAGGGTCTCATGTAGTCCAGGTTGGCCTCCAACTTCCTATGTAGCTCTGGCTGGCCTGGAACCCCTGACGTTGTTGCCTTCGTCTTCCTAGTCATCTTTATTACAAGCTTGAGTAAACCTTTGTTTTCATTTCCTTGAGAAACAAACTATAAAACAGAACAAGGGCAGCTGTTAAGGTGATTTAGTTATTTAAGGCAAAACAATTTTTATGTATGTATGCTAAAAATAACCCTCCATAGATACCTTTAACAAAATACTGGCAAATAAGCTCAAACACAATTACTTTTCAGAACTGTTTCCTGAAAACGGTCCTGACAATGCTGAGTTATAGATGATCACGAGGACCTCATCTCACCTGGTTATTGGAAGTTTGGGGTCAGATTTGTGTCTGAAGCTGGATTTTGCTCAGCTATTAGCTTTTAAACAAGGAAATAGCGATTTATCATGATGAAATCAAGACTCAAATAATTGAGGGGTATCCATGAAAGTTGTCTCAAATATTTAAAAATTACATATGGTGTAACCTTAGAATCTATCCTTATCCTGGTCTAAATATTGAATTGTTCTTTGTGTTTGTTGCTTTTTTTGAGAAATGCTGTAATCAAAGATGGCTTTGAAATCTTAACAATCTGCCTCTGCCTTCCAGGTGTTGGAATTGTAGCTATGCACCATCACATCTGTCACTACTGTTTGGGAAGGTCACCAGCCTTCTCAGACTGAAGGGGAAGAGTCAAGCCTTCATTGAGGTGCACATGCAGGAAGTTGTGGACACCACATGTCTGCAGCATCAGTGTCATGCTGCCAGCCCAACTATATCTAGTGCTTCAAGCACAAGGTGCTCCCCAAACAAGGTGCGTGCCTTGCAGGTGGTGGAGTCAGTACATTTGGGAAACCTAGACTTCATGGTCTCCAGTGGCCCACAGACCCAGGATGGTGATGGTTGACCAGCAAGCCAAACTCAGGATCATCATGGGAAAATCTCTGTTACCCAGTGATCCTGGATGCTCTGCACCAGACCTTCTCCAAGTGTGGCACTGTCCTCAGTACCATCATCTTCATTAAGAACAACCAGTTTCAGGTACTGCTGTAACTATGCCCACCACTTGAGCATTTAGCATGCTAGGCTGTCTCTAGACAGCCAGAACAGCTACAACAGTTGCACACCACATGTCAACTTTTCCAAGCTGACAGTGCCAATTGGTTTTTTGTCAACTTGACAATAAACCTAGACCTATATCTGGGAACAGGGAATCTTAGTTGAAAACTGCCTCTATACGTTTAGCCTGTAGGTAAATCAGTGTTAATGATTCATGTGGCAGGGTCCAGACCACTGTGAGTGGTACCACTTGTAGGCAGGTGGTCTTGGGGTATACAAGAAAGCAGACTGAGAAAGCCATACAAGCAAGTCAGTAAACAGCATTTGTCCATGACCTCTACTTTAGTTCTTGTTTCCAGTTTCCTGCCTTGAGCTCCTGCCCTGGATTCCCGTAGTGACAGAGGGTGACCTGAGAGGTGTAAGCTGAAGTAAACTTCCCTCCCCGCATTGCTCTTGGTCATGCTTTATCACAGCATTGGAATCCTAGCTCAGACACGTAACTGTCTGCAACACCAAGTGCAAGAGTCATGACTGTGCTCTCTGACGCCTGCCTTTGGGGAACAGATAGCTTCTTGGAGCAGGCTATGGTGACATCATTGTCCTTTTTGACCATAATTTCTACTGTCTGCTTCCCCTCCAACCTCCACCAGGCATACCATCAGCAGCACTTGTAGCTGTATCAGGCTGCATTGCCATGGTGCAGGAATTCCATCTTGTTGGTCAGCAACTTGAACCCTGGAAGTCACACAGCCAAGCCCCTTTATTCTCTTCAGTATCTATGGTTACATGAAGCAGGTGAAGATCTTGTTCAGCAAGGAGAAGACAGCAGCTAGGCCCAGCTGGCCATGAGGCACCCAAGGAAGCTGCATGAGAAACCAACGCATATTACAATGTCAAAGCACCAAAGTATCCTGCTGCCTCGAGAGGTCCAGGAAGATCAGGGCTTCACCAAAGACTGACAGCTCACCACTGCACTGCTTCAAGAAGCTGGGCCCCAAGTTTTTTCAGAACTTCTTCCTGTTCTCAGTCACCCTGCACCTTGCCAACATCCCTTCCTTGGTGTCAGAAGAGTTCCCCAAGAACTTCTCAAACAACAAGGGCAAGACCAAGGGCTTAAAATTCTTTCAGGGACTTCAGCCCTGACTCCTTGCTCTCTGTCCCATCCATCACAACCTGACTTATCACCTCTACAGGAAGGACAATGATATGGTTTTAATCCAGATGAGTTTGTTGCAGGAGGATGTGCAGGCAGGCACCAATTAAGCTTCTTCTATGTTGATAGCCAAACCAGAGGGCCCTTGCCATCCTTGGATGTAGTGTGGCTATGAAAAGTTATGTAAAACTACACATAAATGGGAAAAGTTCAGGATTTTACTGGAAATATTGCTAGAGATGGGTCTGCAGCCATACAAAACATCACAAAAAGAGGCAAACACACCCAAGAAGAGTAGATGGCAGGAAATAATCAAACTTAGGGTTGAAGTCAACCAATTAGAAACAAAGAAAACAATACAAAGAATCAACCAAACTAAGAGCTGGTTCTTTGAGAAAATCAACAGGATAGACAACCCTTAGCCAAACTAAGGAACACAGAGACAGTGTCCAAATTAACAAAATCAGAAATGAAAAGGGAAACATCACAATAGAAAATCAGGAACTTCAAACATCATCAGATCTTACTACAAAAGCCTATAGTTAGCAAAATTGGAAAATCTAGATGAAATGGATGGTTGTAGTGGCTATTCTTGGTTGTCAACTTGACTATATCTGGAATAAACTACAATCCAGAATTGGAAGGTTCACCTGTGATCCTGATCTTGAGGCTGGGAAATAAAAGTTTCCGACCTGGATCTTGGCATGAAGATCTTGATCCATAGTGGCTATGAATCCCAGAAGACTAAGGCAAGGAAATCTCTGAGTCCAAGGTCATTTGGGAGAAAGCAAGTCCCAGATCCAGGCATGGTGGTACATACCTTTAATCTGGACCAGCACCTTTCATAGACCACCAGAATATTGAAGGGAAGGAACCAAAATATGGCAGAGCTGGTTAACTTGTTGAACGCAGCCATTTCAGCAATTTTAGATCTTCCCCATCACCTTGATACTTGAAGGTATGGCCCCCCAAAATTCGTGTGTTTGAACAAGCCTGTGGGGACCAGGGAGTGGAATGTGATGGTTTGTATATGATGGTCCAAGGGAGTGGCACTATTAGGAGGTGTGGACTTGTTGGAGTAGGTGTGTCACTGTGGATGTGGGCTTAAGACCCTCATGTTAGCTGCCTGGTAGTCAGTCTCTTCATAGTAGCCTTCTGATGAAGATGTAGAACTCTCAGCTCTGCCTACACTGTGCCTGCCTGGATGCTTCCATGCTCCTGCTTTGACAAAAAAGGACTAAATCTCTGAACCTGTAAGCTAGCCCAATTAAATGCTGTCCTTATAAGAGTTGCTTTGCTAGGTTTTAGAAGCTATGCTTATTGCTTCCCATAACTTCAGTTAATTTAGTCATTCTGGATTTCTGACGGCGTTGAAGACCTATGGACTCATAGCCAATCCTGGCTATTTACCTTGAGAGAAAAGATCTGAGTGGATGGTTTTCAGCTGACATTCATTCTAAAGCCAAGAAAAAGTCAGGTTCAAAACTAAGTGTTTTAGTCAAGAGAGACGACAGAGGTTCTGGTTAGTCAACAAAATGATGGACAGGGTATTAAGACTATCTTGTACCTCACTGGTACAAATAATTATAATTAGAATAATTAGAATAGAATAATTATGCTATAATTGTATTTTGAGAGAAAAGTTTTATTTTAACAGGAAGAGTAATATGTAGGAGGAGCTAAGGGGGAAGGAGCACCGAGAGGAAAAGATGGAGTAAGGAGAGGAGAAGATGAAGTAGATGAGAAGCTAGGTAATGAGAGAGAAAAAGAGAGAGAAAGAGAGAGGGGGCATGGAGGCAGAAGTTCACGTGTCTCCACCAGTCAAAGATAATTTACATAGCTAGGTTGGGTATTAGGTTACACTTCTGATTGAGCATTACCATACTTATAAACCCTTTGATTAACATTTAAAAAAATTGTATAAAAGCAAAATAGAAAAGGGGGCACGGGATAGGGGTTTTCTAGGGAGGAGAAATGGGGAAAGGGGTTGGTATCTGAAATGTAAATAAAATATCCAATAAAAAATATAAAAGATAATATTTAAAAAAAAGAGTTGCCTTGGTCATTGTGTCTGTTCATAGCAGTAAAACTCCAAGACAATCATTCTCTAGGCAGATACCATGTCTTCTTGTGGGTGTGATGGTGTGGTTCCTTTTTTATTTTTATTTTATTTTTTTGGTCCTAGGGCTTCTAGGTATGCCATTAAGTTGCATATGGGAACACTCCAATTTCTTTATGAAGACACTTAGTGCTATGAACATTTCTCTTAGCACTGCTTTCATTGTGTTCCCTAAGTGTAGGTGTGTTATGTCTTCATTTTCATTCAATTCTAGAAAGTCTTTAATTTTTTTTAAATTTTTGTCTTGATGTATTTTTCATTCAGAACAGTATTGCTCAGTTTCTGTATGCTCGCTCATAAGCTTTCTGTTGTTTCTGTTGTTGATGACATGTAGTTTTAATATGTGATGGTCTGATAGGATACAGAGAGTTCCTTGTTTCAATTTCTAGTATCTGTTGAGACTAGCTTTGTGACCGAGTATGTGGTCAATTTTGGAGAAAGTTTCATGAGGTTCTGAGTGTTTAGGTGTTTCAGTAAAATGTTCTGTAAATATCTGTTAGGTCTATTTGGTTTATAATACCATTTAGTGGCAGCATTTCTCTGATTATCTTTTGTCTGGATGATCTGTGATGATCTGGATGAGGGTGAAAGTGGGGTATTGTAGTCTCCCTTTATCACCGTGTGAATGTGTGCTTTAAGCAGTAGTAGTGTTTCTTTTATGAACTTGTGTACCATTGTGTTTGACCATAGATGTTAAGAATAGCAATATCCTCTTGGTGGGTTTTTCTTTTGATAAGAATTAGTGTCTTATCCGTCTCTTCTGATAAATTTTGGTTTGAAGTCTATTTTTTTGAATATTAAGATGATTAAGCCAGCTTGTTTCTCACCTCCATTTGCTTGGCATATCTTTTTCCAATCCTTTACCTTGAGGTAATGTCCATCCCTCAGGTTAAAGTGTGTTTCTTGGATGCAGCAGAAGAATGGATCCTGGTTTCCCATTCATTCTGTTAGTCTGTGTCTTTTCTTTTAAATTGGAGAATTGAGACTATTGATGTTTAGCAATATCAATGAACGGTGCTCATCAATTTTGGTTATTTTGTTACTGTTTTTGTTGCTGCTGCTGGTGTTTGTGTTCTTCCTCTTTTGATATACTTGAGTTGTTTATTCTTTGTGTTTTCTTGTATTTGGTTATTTTCTTTATGTTGAAGTTTTTGTTCTATTGCCCTCTGTAGAATTCTCCTGAATTTGCATATGTGTATTGCCTAAATTTGGTTTTGTTATGTAATGTCTTATTTTCTCCATCTATTGTGATAGAAAAAAGAAAGCATCTTTACTAAATGGTGCTGGTCTAACTGGCTATCTACATGTAGAAAAATGAAAATAGACCCATATTTGTCACCTTGCAAAACTCAAGTCTAAGTGGATCAAGGACCTCAACATAAAACCAGATACACTCAATCTAATAGAAGAGAAAGTGGGGAAAAAAAACCTTGAATTTATTGGCACAAGGGGAAATTTCCTAAACAGAACTCCAATGGATGATGCTCTAAGATCAAGAATTGATAAATGGGACCTCATGAAACTGGAAAGCTTCCATAAGGCAAAGGACATTGTCAATAAGACAAACTGGCAACCTACAGATTGGGAAAAAAATCTTCACTAACCCTACATCCGATAGAGAGCTAATATCCAAAATATATAAAGAATTCAAGAAGCTAAACACCAATAAAAAAAAACAACCTGATCAAAAAGTGAGGTATAGAACTATGCTGAGAATTCATAACAGAGGAATCTCAAATGGCTGAGAAGCACCTAAAGAAATGTACAGAGTTCTTAGTGATCAGAGAAATGCAAATCAAAATGACCCTGAGATTCCACCTTACACCAATCAGAATGGCTAAGATCAAAACCTCAAGTGACAACACATGTTGGTGAGGATGTGGAGAAAGAGGAACACTCCTCCAATTGCTGGTGGGATTGCAACTGGTACAACCACTCTGGAAATCAATCTGGAGGTTCCTCAGAAAATTGGAAGTAGATCTACCTGAAGACCCAGCAATACCACTCTTGGGCATATACCTCAAAGATGCTCTACCATGCCACAGGAGCACATGTTCCACTATGTTCATAGTGGCCTCATTTGTGATAGCCAGAAGCTGGAAACCACCCAGATGTCACACAACAGAAGAATGGATACAGAAAATGTGGCTCATCTACACAATGGAATACTATTCAACTAATAAGAATGAGGTCATCCTGAGTTTTGCAGGCAAATGGATGCAACATGAAAATATCATCCTGAGTGAGTTAACTCAGACTCTAAAGGGTATGTATGGTATGTACTCACTAATAAGTGGATATTAGCTAAAAAATAGTACAGAATGTGCAAGATACAGGCCACAGAACTCAAAAAGGTCAACAAGCTGAAGAGCCCAAGTGAGGATTGCTCAGTCCCACTTGGGAGGGAGAAGAAAACAATCGCAAGGGGGAGGGAGGGACCTGGGAGGGGAAGGGGGCTGGGGGTGGTTATAGGGGAACATGGTTTAATATTGGGTGGGGGAAAAGTACTGAAGACCTGAGGACCAGCAGAAAGAATGAAAACAGGCAAACCTCCTGAGGTAGGACATTGGGGGGACCCTCCAGAATGCTCCTGAGACCTGGGAGGTAAGAGACTCTCAGGACTCAAAGGGAGAGACCCTAGATGAAATGCCCTACATTGAGGAGAGGGAACTTGTAGAGACCACCTCCAGCTGAAAGACAGGGCATCGAGTAAGGGATGGGATTGCTATACCACAGTCAAAACTGTGGCTCATGATTGTTCCTGTCTGAAAGAACTGCAGGGATGGAGATGGGGAGGAATTTGAGGAAAAGGAGGTCCAGAGATGGGCCCAAAGTGGGATCCAGCTCAAGGGGAGGTTCCAAGGCCTGACACTATTACTGAGGCTATGCAGTGCTCACAAAAAGGGAGCTATCATGACTACCATCTGAAAGACCCAACAAGCAACTGAAAGAGTCAGATACAGATATTTGTACCCAACCAATGAACAGAAACTGCTGACCCCTATGGTTGAATTAGGAAAAAGCTGGAAGAAGCTGAGGAGGAGAGAGACCCTGTAGAAGGACCAGCAATCTCAATTAACCTGAACCCCCAAGATCTCTCAGACATGGGACCACCAGCCAGGCAGCGTACACCAGTTGATATGAGGCCCCCAACACATATACAGCAGAGGACTTCCAGGTCTGGGTTCAGTCAGAGAAGATGCACCTAACCCTCAAGAGACTGAAGGTCCCAGGGAGGTTAGAGGTCTGGTGGGGTGGAGGTGGGGGAACAACCTCTTGGAGACAGGGATGAGAAGGAGGTATGGGACGTGGAGCAGTCAAAGGGCGGACCATGAGGAGAATAAAATCTGGAGTGTAATAAAAAAAAGAAAAATAATAATAAAAAAAGAAAGAATGTCTTTCTTGTAATGATTGGATTTTTGTAATGATTGTATCACATCTGTAGACTGCTACTGGTAAAAGAGCCATCAGAAACAAAGCCTTTGTAATTGCTTTCTAAGTAATGTACCTAAATTGCAAAACATAGGCTGTCAGCTCCTTGCTGGCAGGTCCAGGTGAGAGGAGAGAGGTCCAGGTTCAGCCAGGTCTCTCTCCAAAGCTGAGTGGAATAGTGAGTGTTGGTGGCCCAAAAGATACACACCCAGCCAGGAGTCTTGTTGAAGCAGGAACTCAACTTTATTGCACCAACCTCTGGCTTATATAAACTCAGCATAGGGAGGGGGGAGTTTTGGTGGAGTGAGATGACTTAGGGGATGGGGAAGGGTGACAGAGGGTATGGGGTGACTGACAGGGTCAATGGCAAAGCTCTACATCAGCAAAGGCAGGGCAGAGGCAGGGCCAAACAGGTCTTGCTGAGTCACCCCAATAGAGAAGTGATTGATATAAATCTCCAAACTGGAGTCAGGCTTGGGTTTGTCCACAAGGCCCAAACCAGGACCAAAATGGGACCCAACAATCGGCACTGAAAATTGTTACAGTATTCATCTCTAATTTAGAGATCCATTTTTTTCTGTCTTCTCACAGGTTATCCTACTTTACTAGGAGTTTTTATAAACATATAATAAAAAATTATTTGATACATACAAAACTCCTTCTTGGCTGATTAAGTTGGGAACAATGAACTATATGACAATATAATTATGTTAGTTTATTGAGCTTCAAGAGCAGACATAGTATCATTTATATATTACAGTAATGTTAGAAGTAAGGTTTGAACTCCCTCTTCTAGTTCTATTAGTCCAGTGTGGGAATTACAGTTTGAAGAGCATACAGGAAAGAGAATCGGTTATGAATCATAAAATTTTTTCTAACTAATATCTGTAGTTTTACTCTGGAAGCTTTTAAGTATCCTTTTGAAAACTATATAATGCACTATATAGATGACACATTTAGATATTTAAAAGATGCTAATAATCACTCTGAATATTGAGGGTAAATTGAGATTAATATACAAGTATATGTCTAATGCCCACATAAGAAATAGTAACCCAGGATAGCATAAATTTAATAAAAAATATAAGTATAATTCATTATCATAGTCATAAGCCATATCTATATATATAGATTCCTTGACATGAATTTAATGTCACAACAGAATAAAGAGTTTCTGAAAAGATCAAAGTAACTATCACATGATCTCCATTTAGAAGGTTTTTTTTTGTGAGCAAAACTAGAGGAAAAATGTGTTCTTAAGCTATACTGTAAAAAGCCTTATTAATCATTTTTGACAATTTTCTTAGCAATAAAAGAAAAAGGCACTGAGTTTTAGATTCATGTTTAGCACATCCTGAAGAAGTAGGAGGAGGAGAAGGAGGAGGAGGAGGAGGAGGAGGAGGAGGAGGAGGAGAAGGAGGAGGAGGAGAAGGAGCAGGAGGAGGAGGAGGAGGAGAAGGAGCAGGAGGAGAAGGAGAAAGAGGAGAAGGAGGAGGAGGAGGAGGAGGACAAGAAGGAGGAGGAGGAGAAAGAGGAGGAGGAAGAGAAGGAAGAAGAAAAAGAGATGAAATATATTAAAGTAATTTCCATTGGGATTTATTATATATTTTAATTAAAAACACTTAATTTCAGCTATTTATATCTATGCCTATATGTGTGTACAAACATGTGCACATGTATTGACTAAAGCTTATATGTGGGTGTCAGAGGAAATTTCTTAGGGATTGTTTCTCTTCTTTCACTGTGTGGTTTCCAGGGATCAAACTTGAGGCTTGGCTATAAGTGTCCTTAAACAACTAGAAATCTTGCTGGTTCTATTGTAGATATTTAAAAACACACAAAATCAAGATTAGATCTTTTCCCATTTTTTACTACTATAAAATATCATTATTCAAACACTACAAAAGAATAAGAAAAGAATCATGGCTGGAGTTATGGGGTGACAATTATAACAGTGACAACAACAAAAGCAAAAATTATAGGCAATTTTAGCTGATGAACATAAACTCAAAAATAAAATACCAACAAATCAAACTTAATAACAAATCAAAAAGATTATGCTCTCCAGGTCAGAGACACAAGCTCACCTATTCCCAGCATTCCAATCCCAACCTTAGACCAAGGACAGGATCTCATGGAGTGCAATCCACACTCTAGGTAAGAAAACATACACTTTCATTGATCCCTAGGATCATGTAAAGAATCTGTCTGCTCCTCAGATCAGAACCATATCCTTGATAATGCATGGTACCTCAACCTCCATGACTATAAGCAAGATACCCCACCAGAACTCCTGCCTACCCATCAAGTCAGAAGCCGCATCTTACTGACTCTGCGTATCTCATACAGAATGTCTGCTCGTGAGGTCAGAGATTGACTAGGTAAACTGGGATCAATGCAGTAACTCCAAAATCATGAGATCTTACTACCAAAATGCTATACTCAACATAACTGGAAAATCTTCATGAAATGGACAATTTTCTAGACAGATAGCATGTACTATAAAGTTAAATCAAGATCAAATAAACTATTGAAACAGCCCTATAACCTCTAAGGAATTAGAATTAAAATATCCCAAACCACCCCCCACAAAAAAAGCCCAGAGTCAGATGGCTTTTGTGCATAATTATACCAGAACATCAAAGAAGACCTAATACTAATACTTCTCAAACTATTCCACAAAATAGAAACAGAAGGAACACTACCTAATTTGTTCTATGAAGCCACAGTTACTCTGATACCTAAACCACACAAAGACCCAACAAAGAAGGACAACTTTAGACTAAATTTGCTTATGAAGAAATCCTGAATAATAAAAGAATTTCTGTAGATATCACTATCCCTAATTCAATTTGTACATATACACAGTGGAATTTTATGTAGCAATTAAAACAGCATGATATTGGCACAAAATGGGTTGATCAATGGGATCAAATTGTTGAGTGTACAGGTGATGAATGATATTTAGTCTCTTGCCTATCAAAGATTTACATAATAATACATAAAAGTCTATCATAGGTTTTAGCTAATGATAGATAACAAAAGAGGCTTAGGATTAAATAACATTTAATTATAACAAGAAATAGAGGCTGAGCAATGGTGGTGCATTCCCTTAATCCCAGCACTTGGGAGGCAGAGGCAGAGGCAGAGGCAGAGGCAGAGGCAGAGGCAGAGGC
>JANHMN010000005.1:106700567-106777392 GCA_030674055.1 Rhabdomys pumilio
GGCAGAGGCAGAGGCAGAGGCAGAGGCAGAGGCAGAGGCAGAGGCAGGTGGATTTTTGAGTTGGAGGCTGGCCTGGTCTACAGAGTGAGTTCCAGGACAGCCCAGGCTATACAGAGAAACCCTGCCTAAAAAAAAAAAAAAAAAAAGAGAGAGAGAGAGAAAAGAAAAGAAAAGAAAAAAAAAGAAAGAAAGAGGTATATATGCAGTTCAAAAGTGCTGAATACAATAGTATACAGTTGATGCTATCTTTTTTCTTTCATCTCCTGTCTCTCTTTATTGCTCTCTCTCCTCCATTTTTACTTTCTCTCCTTCTGACTTGACTACCTTTCTTCCTTCTTTTGTTCATTCTTGTGTTGGGTATTGAGCTCAGTAACCTGCACATGCTAAGCAATTATTCTACCGATGAGCTGTACCTATATCCATAAAACTGCCTATGAAATATGTACTTTGACATTACATGTTTAAATTTGCTCTCAAGCTCTCTGGCTCATCAAATTAGGAAATGAATAAAATATTAATGTACAAGAAAAAATATAGGCATGGGCAGGAATTTTCTGAAAGGAACTTCAATAGTACAGAAAATAACCTGAAAAATTTAAATTTGACTTCACAAAATTAAAAAGCTACTGCACAGCAGGGTGAAGAGACAAACCTCAAAATGGCAAATATTCTGTGGCAGCTATATTTTATATGGGTAATAGTATATAAAGAATTGTATTAATAAACCATAAAAACCTTCCAATCAGTAATGGGTTAATTGTTGGCTTAGATTTTATAAAACCTATGTTAGTAAGGGTTCTTAAATACTTTCACCTTCTTTCTAGCCCATCACCCACTAGAGGTAGTGGAAAAGAAATGTTAATAGGAAATGAAATGGGAGGTTGTGGACCTGTTTAGAAATAGTTCTTTGGGGCTATTCTGATCTTTGTTGTCAACAGTCCAGTCCTTTAGCAAACCTCTAGCACGAATTAGCAGTGGCAGTCCAGTCCACTCAGCAATCATCACTCACAAATCAGCAATGGCAGTTCTGAGAGGCTACAAAAAGCCACCAGAATATCATGAGAAGTTCTTTGATGAGTTACTTTCTAGAAAGTCACAACAAATGAAGATTAGCAACTCAATGCAAGGGAAAACAATGCCAGAGCTGCCTCCTACTGTCTGTGGAGTCATATTTATATTTGTTCTAAACATCATGTATCCTCTCATGTGTCTGCTTCAGCAAAACATCCTCTTACCTGTGTCTGCTTCAGCAAAACATCTTATGACATAACTGAGTTTTCAAAGAAACCAGAAATTTCCACTTCAGTTAATGAATTAAACAGTTCTCAAAAGAAGAACCACAAATGGCAAATTAGTTTACAAGTGTTTAACATTTTTAGCTATCAGAAAAAATGTACATTAAGAACACTTTGAGATGCCATTTCATGTTAGAAGAGCTACTGGCACAAAAAAAGCTGCTTTGAGATACTATCTTAACCAAGTTGGGATGGCTCTCATTAGGAAAGCAAATGGATTTGTGTGCACAATGGCCATGGAATGTTCAGAGAACTGTGTTTCACAGAACTTCTCCCCATTCTCATGCTCTTGCAAATATGCTGTATAAATGTAGAAAGAAAACATAAGAAAGAAAGAAAGAAAGAAAGAAAGAAAGAAAGAAAGAAAGAAAGGAAGGAAGAAAGAAAAGAAGCAAAGAAAGAGAGAAAAAAGGAAAGAAAGATAAAGAAGGAAAGGAAGAAGGAAGGAGAGAAAGAAAGGAAGGAAGGCAGAAAGAAAGAAAAAAGAAAGAGAGGGAATTTTTAAAAAAACAAGCAAATGAGAAGAAATGCTGGCAAGGATGTAAAGAAAGCAAACCCTGTAACTTACTGTTGATGGGAATGCGAACTGGTGCAGCCACTGTGGAATTCAGTGTGGAGATTCCTCAAAATGCTAAAAATAGAATTGCCATACCAGCCCAGCTCTACTACTCTTGGGCATATTCACAACGGACCCCATATCATATTACAAAGATACCTGCACATCATTCTTTACTCTTGCATTATTCACAATAGCAGAGAAGTGAACATAACCAACATAGATGCCCATTAATAGTTGAATGAATGTAAAAATTTGGTACATACACAAGTGGAATTTTATGTAGCAATAAGGGAAAGTAAAAATCATGCTATTTTTAGAAAAACTGATGCAGTGGAGATTGTTCTGTTATGTGAGCTAACCCAAACTCAGACAAGCAAATTACTGAATGTTTTCTTCCACAGGTGGGATGCTGCTAGACTTTGATTCTTATATATATGTATATGCTGGTATGTGATTGTAGGTAATGAGACTAGAAAATGAATCATAATGGGAAAAAAAGTTCATAAGGGAGAAAAGAGAGTAATAGAATATATTATATAATATGTGATGCAAATGTAGAAAGTACATCACTAAGGAGAGGGCAGGGGACTGAGAGACAAAACAAACAGAAAAAAATACGTATGAAAATAATAATACAACTGATTATTTTATACACTAATCCATAAAAAACATAAAAATAATTTTATTACTGATGATCACCTATGTTGCAGTTGGCTGACTTATTTTTACAAAATCTTAAATGGTACACACATCCACTGTCATGTCAGAAGACCAAACAAATGATCTCCCAATAGCAGGAGCAGGAAAGGCTAACCTTGAATCAACTACACAGAACATCCAGGGGATATCATTGTGATCTTAATTAGCCAAATCTTGGCAATGGTAAAATCTGGATACCTTAGATTAATGCCCTAGGGCCTGACTTCGTCCTTCAATGAAAGTGGCAGCAAGCCAAGAAAAAGAAAGCAGCTACTGACATCAAGAAAGGCACTGGGGCCACACTCTTTTCTTACTAGACATAATTGATTCTGATAAAATTTGAATATACTTCATGATTCAAAATTTGAATCTACATTGATTATTATAATGAAACGAAACAAAGCTTATAAATAACAGAAATGTGTTTCTCACTGTTCTGGTGACTGAAAGGCCTGATAGGAAGGTACTGGAAGATTTGATATCTAGTAAGGGGACCTTGGTGACCATCTTTTTGCTGTATCTTTACACTGTAGAAAGGGCAGTGTTTCCCAGTGTATTGTTTATAAGGGAACAAATTCTACTCATGAAGGCTTTACACTTGTATACTTCTAGTATACAAAGGTTACCCCTAAATTGGTATGTTGGGAATTATGATTTCAACATATACAGTTTTGGAGACATATTTCTCTCCCACAGACTAGTGCAGTTCTTAGTCCTTATCAGAGAATTTTTTTTTTATTGACATTGGTCAACCCAGAGACTCGGAACCTAAGAAAGTGCAGAGAAGTCTATGTGCAGAACTCAGCCACAAATGGGACATCTTACCCCTATACACACACAAAGCTCAAGGACCAATGTAGAAGAGGATTTGGAAAGATTATAGGAGCCAGAAGTCAGGGAGGATGAGAGCAAAATTTTCTTCTGGACAGGACAGGAGCACATTCATGAAATTACAGCAACTGTGGTTGCCTATAGAAGACCAAGTCAGTAACATTCTTGTATGGGAGGGCAAGGGTTCATGAATGAATCATCAGTGAGTAAGGAGCTTCTGAGAGAAGGATGAGTCAGTTTTCTTTAAGGATATGGCCACTGTTAGATCAACCATGTTTCAGATGACAGTTTCATGCTCCTGAGCAGCACAAACTGAACTTGACAAGTTATTTTTTTTAAAGACACAAAATTTGGGGGAAAGATGCTGTCATTATTGGGGCATCCCCCAATAAGACAGCAGTGCCCATGGATTGTTAAAGGGTGTAGAGATAAGCCACTCTGGAGACAGTTTCAGGGAGCAGCTTCTGCTTTATTACACACGAGCAACCATTTAAATAGAGGCCACTGATTGACTGTGATTGGTTAACACATTCCTTTGGATTAGATAGTGAGTACTGATATCACCAGGGGCTTTATGCAGAAGAAGCACATACATTTCGTGGTGAATGCAAACTTGTCCACAGTCTAGCTATCAGCTACTCAAAGTACTTCAGAATTCAGTGTTCTGACTTCAGGAGCACAATGTGCCATGCTTCCTTTTTAAAAGTGCAGTGTGCCAAGTAGGCTGGCCACTGAGTCATGCCTGCATTTTCTCCTAAAGTTCCACTCTATAGCATTTTGCTTTCCTGTGAGCAGAGTCTCCTGATCAATGGACAGAATATGCCAACCAATATATTACAACTAAGGAGACAATAGCATAGGTAAATAGATTATAAGGGTTATGAAAGCAAAGAGAGTATCTGGGCATGAGGATAGTGTCATTCCAAATTTTATAATCTTTTCTTATAGGACCTATAGCAGAAAATAAGTTGGAGTCATTGGCAAACAGCTGATGGCAAGGTCCTCTGACTGTCAACTCTGGTAATAAGGGAGGGTTAGGTACCAATGCCCAGTAATTTTCTCCTACAGAAAGGGAGGTAGAGGTGAGTCTTGGAGGAGTTAGGAGAAATAGTGGGTAGGAATATGATCAAAATCCATTATATGGCATTCTCAAAAAATTTATAAAATATTTTTAAAAAGAATTGACATTTTATTAAATTATATAAAATATTAAAATATTCTTCAACTTAACGGGGTTATATTTATATCCTCCACACAGTTCACTGTAAGTCATTTATTGTTCTCTCTTGTAATTCTATGGCTGACTGGGCAAGGTCATATGCCTGTGGCCCAAAAATATATACTGAATACGTATCGTTTTTCACGTCTTTCAAAGTAGAAAAATGGAAAGTTTAACCACATTAAGTCAGGTATGGTCTGTATTTTAACTTGTGGGGAGGTGGCTTTACATCTTTATAGTGTTTTCTCAACTTATATAAGAATGAGAGTCATGTTTGATGAGTTCATTGCATTAATATTCAGTAAGCTGTATCATAAACAAGAGAAATTCATTCCTCATACATATGGAGACCAAGAAGTGCAAGATTAAAATTCTGATGAACTTGGTACCTGATGGGGGCTCAGGTTCTGGTTCAAGGATGGTATCTTTTCACTGTGACTTCTTAAACTGGAAGGCTAAAGGAAACTTTCTAGGCTATATTTCTAAAGGCAGAATTCCAAACAACCATACCCAGCATGAGATGATCAACACAAAAAAGTCTCTAAGGTATTTTTGCAGATTTTTGCCTCATATTTCTCTGTTTCGGTATTTTTATCTTACTAATCATTTGCTTACGTATTGTGTTTTCTGATTTTGTGTTTTTGTGAATTGTGTGTGGTGGGGTATGGGGCCTATTTTAAATGTGATTTATATGCCCAGTAACACTCCATTGGAGAAAAACTGATTTTTCTTTTGCAAGGGGTGTCAATTAGAGAAAGCTTGTTGACCCCATGAATCATGGTATATTGGAAAGAGACAGCACAGAGTTGACTACAAATTCTGCATTTGCTATTGATTTTCTTGTTCTCAGACAAAGCTGGTGTAAATTGAATTTCTGTCTACAAAGGAGGAGAGGTCCAAAAGGTCACTGGGAAAATAAGCACCAATATCTGCAAAGCATTTAGCTGTAGCAAAATAAAAGCAGCACACAATCGCAGCACATACTTAGCATGTGCTTCCTCTGAAATAACATCCTGTGCAAGTGCTTAAAACAGATGGTCTCATTAAAACTCTGGAATCACTCTCCTGTAGGAGTATGTCTAGTTTCTTTCCAAGTAGAATTTGAAATCCTTTGTTTGTGGGGGTACACTGTGCTGAATGTAATTTCCATGCTCTCTTTATCTATTTCAGATAATAAATACTCCTCTACTCAAATAAAAGGGAAAGCAGCTATTTTTCATATTGTGTTACATATAAGAAGACAGATATTTAAACAGTGAAAATAATTTACCCAAAGTCACAAAGCTGCAGTATTTGGGTCTTTCAGGCTACCTGAGATCAAATCAACTATGTTTCTTACTTTTGAAAACAGTCATATGGAGATAAACTTGGCATAAAACAACTTTGATGCATATTGGCCCTGGGTTTGAACCCCAATACCCCTCCCCAAAAGAAAGAAACTTTACAGAAGTATCCAAGCATCCAAACATCATGTTATTCCACAGGAATAACAGTCCAGGTAATGAACATAGCCTAAGGCAGTGGTTGTCAATCTATGGGTCACCACTCCTTTTGAGGTCACATATCAGATATCCTGCATATCAGATATTTACATTACAATTCACAGGAGTAACAAAATTATAGATATGAAGTAGCAGTGAAATAATTTTATAGTTAGGGGACAGTATTGAGGAGTCACAGAGTTACAAATGTTGAAGAACCACTGAACTAGAGCCTTCCTCTCTCTTCTATAATTTGTTTTACTCCTTCTCTGAGACATTTCTTTCATGGCCCAGGCATTCACTGAAATGTTTATTATCACTAGAGGTTCACTGAATGATGTTTTCTTGAGTTGTCTAGATTTTTAAAATCCAGTTTAATTATTCTGAAAGTATTCTGTTTTGATATATAGCCAGTAGCTCGTTCCTTTATAGAGTTGAGTATTGTGGATATTTGCTTATCTATTTGTACTGATAAAATACATTTGAATGTAAATTAGGTTTTAGTTATTACATCCAAATGTACTGTAAACAATGGTATACAAGTCTCTGTGTGCATATATGTTTTCTTATTTCTTGGAAGTATAATGTCTGGGTCATGTGACAGATGCAGGTTTACTTTTAATAGAAAATCCAAAGTGTTTTTCAAATCACTTTATCAGTCATGATTCAACCCACCACATAACAGAACAAATAGGATAAATATGTTAAAAAATTTACTACATGTTATTGACTTTCTTGATAGAGCTAGCAGAGTGTCTTAGTAAGGGTTTTACTGCTGTGAGCAGACACCATGACCAAAGCAACTCTTATAAGGACAACATTTAATTGGGGCTGGCTTACAGGTTCAGAGGTTCAGTCCATTATCATCAAGGTGGGAGCATGGCAGCATTCAGACAGACATGGTGCAGGAGGAGCTGAGAGTTCTACATCTTCATTTGAAGGCTGTTAGAGGAATACTGGCTTCCAGGAAGCTAGGATGAAGGTCTTAAAGTCCACACCCACTCCATCAGGGCCACACTTTCTAATGATGCTACTCCCTGGGCCAAGCATATACAAACCATCACACCCAGTAAATAAAAAATTTGAAGGACAGGCAAACAGGAAGAGCAGGTGAAAACTTAGGTGAAGCTTAGTCCACAGGGACAATTGCCTTTAAAGAAGTTTAAGTTGTTGTTAAGAAATTTAAGGGATTAAATTGGGCTTGTCTACATTATCAACCTTATTTAAACTGATTTTATGGTTTCTTATGTACAAAATATCTTCATAGTAACAGTTATATGTATGATAGAATAGTAGAAAGTAATAACCCTGCCATGAGATAGATGAAACTGTTATAATCATACAGTTTTATGTTCCAATGAGTAGGGTGGGGAACTTTTCGCTTCTCTCCTGGCACAGGATTCCTTCCTGATTGGGGTTGTTGATGCCCTGGTTTTGGGGCAGTATTACGTTTATTTGCACTTCTAGAGAGTTGAGAATAGTTACTTAGGAAATCAATCTCATATTGTAATGATTTTTAATTTATATTAATTTTATGAATTTATTTCATTATTATTATCATTATTATTATCATTATTATTTAATCTTTTTTTACAATCCAGTCATTATACTCCTCCTGGTTCACCCTCCAACAGTTCCTTATCCCATTCCTCATCCCCCGTTTCCAAGAGGATATCCCTCCCCACCCAGACACCTCACCAGAGCACACCCTCCAGGTTGGCTATTTTATTCCCCCTTCTATGTGAGATTCAAGCATCCTCACTTGGGCCTTCCTTCTTGTTTAGCTTCTTGGGGTCTGTGAACTGTAGTGTGGGTACCCTGTATTTTATGGCTAATATCCACTTTTAAGTGAGTACATACCATGAATATCCTTCTGGGTCTGGGTTACCTCAGTCAAGATGATATTCTCAAGTTCAATCCATTTGCCTGCAAAATTCATGATGTTTTTGTCTTTAATAGCTGAGTAGTATTCCATTGTGTAGATGTACCACAATTTCTTTAACCATTCTTCAGTTGATGGACATTTAGGTTGTTTCCAGTTTCTGGCTATTATGAATAAAGCTGCTATGAACATAGCTGAGCAAGTGTACCTGTGTTATAGTCTGGCATCTTTTGGATATATGCCCAGGAGTGGTATAGCTGGGACCTGATGTAGATCTATTCTCAGTTTTCTGAGAAACCACCAAACTGATTTCCAAAGTGGCTGTACAAATTTGCACTCTCACCAGCAAAGGAGGAGTGTTTCCTTTGCTCCACATCCTCATCAGCATGTGCTATCACTTGAGTTTTTGATCTTAGCTATTCTGACTGGTGTAAGATGGAACCTCATATTTGCTTTGATTTGCAGTTCTGTGATAACTAAGGACTTTGAACCTTTCTTTAGTGTTTCTTGGCCATTTGAGATACCTTTGTTGAAAATTCTGTGTTTATCTCTGTGCTCCATTTTAAAATTGGGTTATTTAGGTAGTTGGTGTCTAACTTCTTGAGTTCTTTAAAAATTTTGGATATTAGCCTTCTGTCAGATGTAGGTTGGTGAAGATTCTTTCCCAATCTGTAGGCTACCATTTTGTCTTATTGACAGTGCCTTGCAGAAGTTTTTCAGTTTCGTGAGGTCCCATTTATCAATTATTGATCTCAGAGCATAAGCCATTGGTTGTTTTGTTCAGGAACTCATCTCCTGTACCAACGAGTTCAAGGCTATTCCATACTTTATGTTTTATTAGATTTAGTGTATCCAGTGTTATGTTGAGGTGCTTCATCTACTTGGACTTGAGTTTTGTGCAGGGTGATAGATATGGGTCTATTTAGATCCTTCTACATGCAAACATCCAGTTAGACCAACACCATTTGTTGAAGATACTTTCTTTTTATATATATATATATGATTTTGCCTTCTTTGTCAAAAATCAAGTTGTATGGGTTTATATCAGGGACTTCAGTTTGATTTCATTGATCAACATGTCTGTTTCTATACCAATACCATGAAGTTTTTATTACCATTTCTCAGTCTTTCAGCTTGAGGTCAAGGATGGTGATGCTTTCAGAAGTTCTTTTATTGTTCAGGATGTTTTAAGGTTTTTTTCTATATGAAGTTTATTTTGTTTTGTTTTGTTTTTTTATATATGAAGTTGACAGTTCCTCTGTCAAGGTCTGTAAAGAATTGTATTGGAATTTTGATGAAAATTATATTGAATCTGTAGATTGCTTTCGGTAAGATAACCATTTTCACTACATTAATCCTACCTATCAATGAGCATGGGAGATCTTTCCATCTTCTGGTATCTTTCTCAATTTCTTTCTTCAGCAACTTGAAGTTCTCATTATATAGGTCTTTCACTTGCTTGGTTAGACTTATAGCAAATATTTTATACTATTTGTGACTATATAAAGGTCTATATTCCCTAATTTCTTTCTCAGCCCATTTATCCATTATATAGTGGAAAGCTACTGCTTTTTATGAGTTGATTTGTTTCCACACACTTTGTCGAATGTGCTTATCAGCTGTAGGTGTTCTCTGGTAGAATTTTTGGAATTACTTAAGTATGTTGTCATATCAGTAGGAAATAATGATATGTTGACTTCTTATTTTCCAATTTATATCCCATAGATCTCCTTTATTTGTTTCGTTGCTCTGGCTAGAACTTCAAGTAAGGTGTTGAATAGACAGGGACAGAGTGGGCAGCCGTGCCTTCTCTGTGACCTTAGTGGAACTGCTTTAAGTTTCTCTTTATTTGATTTGATGTTGACTACTGGCTTGCTGTATACTGCTTTTGCTATGTTTAGGTATGCACCTTGTATCCATAATCTCTCCAAGACTTTTAACATGAAGGGCTGTTGAATTTTGTCAAAGGCTTTATTAGCATCTAATGAGATGACCGTATGGTTTTTTTTTCTTTCAGTTTGGTGGATTACATTGATGGATTTTCATATATTGAACTATCCCTGCATCCCTGGGATGACACCTACTTGATCATGGTGGATGATGTTTTTGATGTGTTCCTGGATTCAGTCTGTGAGTATTTTATTGAGTATTTTTGTATCAATGTTCATAAGAGAAATTTCTTTGAAATTCTCTTTCTTTGTTGGGGTCTTTGTGTATGTGGTTTAGTTTTCAGTGTGACTGTGGATTTATAAAGTGAGTTTGGCAGTGTTCTTTCTGTTTCTATTTTGTGAAATAGTTTGAGGAGTAGTGGAATTAGCTCTTCTTTGAAAATGTGCTAGAATTCTGCACTAAAACCATCTTGCCCTGGGCTTGCTTTTTGCGGGGTGGGGGTGGGAAACATTTAATGATTGCTTTTATTTCCTTAGGAAATTATTGCTGTTTAAATAGTTTACCTGATCTTGATTTAACTTTGGTAAGTGGTATGTGTCTAGAAAATCACCTATTTCATTAAGATTTTCCAATTTTGTGGAGTACAGTATTTTGAAGTAAGACCTAACAATTCTTTGAATTTCCTCATTATCTGTTATTATGTCTCTCTTTTCAATTCTGAGTTTGTTTATTTGGATACTGTCTCTGTCTTTTGGTTAGTTTATCTAAGGCTATGTCTAATTTGTTGGTATTCTCAAAGAAACATCTCTTGGTTTCATTTGTATTGTTTTCTTTATCCCCCCCCACACATACATTCTTTCTGTCTTCTTTTGCTGTGTTCTCTGAATCTGCTGATCACTCAATCACTGAGCCACTTAATCTCAGCACCCTGTGAAGCCAGGTAAAGAGAAGTTTCTCTGATTAAGACTGAGAACAGCATCTGTCTATAGCTGCAAGTAAATATCCAGAAGGGAGTTTCACACTATGTCATTGAGCAAAAGAATGGTATTAAGTTCCCACCTGGAGCCTGTGAGTTTTGAGCAGTTTTACAGTATAGAACATGGATTCTCTCCTGTAGCATAGGGCTCAAATCCAATCAGAAAGCAGTTAGTGACCCTCATACAGAATGTCATCACGTTTTTTTTTTTGTTACTGCATTAATTTCTCTTTCTCCTACATTGAGCAGATGTGCCGACAATCCCCTCTGGTAGACTCAAATTGGAGTCTGGGAATCACTGAGTTTCTAAGTAGGAATTGGTATGTGGACATTTTGAGTATCAAATTTCAATTTTCTTTTATGTATGTGGGTGCCCTTGCATTTGGAGCATAGATGTTCAGAATTGAGAGTTCATCTTGTTAGATTTTTCCTTTGGTAAGTATGAAGTGTCCTTCCTTATCTTTTTTGATTATTTTTGGTTAATTTATAAAACAAAATTTATATATTTATAAAATTTAAGCCAATTTTATTTGATATTAGAATGGCTACTCCAGCTTGTTTCTTGGGACCATTTGCTTGGAGAATTGTTTTCCATCCTTTTACTCTGAAGTAGTGTCTGTCTTTGTCACTGAGGTGTGTTTTTTGTATGCAGCAAAATTCTGGGTCCTATTTATGTATCCAGTCTGATAGTCTATGTCTTTTTTATTGGGGAGTTGAGTCCATTGATGTTAAGAGCTATTAAGGAAAAATGATTGTTGCTTCCTGTTATTTTTGTTATTAGAGGTGGAATTATGTTTGTGTAGCCATCTTCTTTTAAAGTTGTTGGAAGATTACTTTCTTGCTTTTTCTAGGTTGTATTTTCCCTCCTTGTATTGGAGTTTTCCATCAATTATCCTTTGAAGGGCTGGATTTGTTGGAAGATATTGTGTAAATTTGGTTTTGTCATGGAATATCTTGGTTTCTCCATCTATGGTAATTGAGAGTTTTGCTGAGTATAGTAGCCTGGGCTAGCATTTGTGTTCTCTTAGGGTCTGTATGACATCTGTCCAGCATCTTTTAGCTTTTATAGTATTTGGTGAGAAGTCTGGTGTAATGCTGATAGGTCTGCCTTTATATGTTACTTTACCTCTGAGTGCAGTTGTTCCTCTAGGCTGGTTCAGGATATGGTGTCTTCAGGGGAGCAGACCAGTTAGGTGTTTGCCCCAACCAAAAGGACCAAGCAAGGGGCGGGTTTTCTCTATTTTTAACTGATTGATTTCAGCCCTAATTTTGAGTATTTTCTTCCTTCTACTCCTTTTGGATATGCTTGAATTTTTTTCCAGAACTTTGACGTATACTTTTAAATTGCTGGTATTAGAACTTTCTAATTTTTTATGGAGGCACTTAGTGCAATGTGCTTTCCTTTTGGCACTGCTTTCATTGTGTCTCAGAAATTTGGGTATGTTGTGCTTTCGTTTTCTGTGAATTCTAGAAAGTCTTTAATTTCTTTCTTTATTTCTTCCCCAACCCAAAGATCATTGAGGAGAGAGTTATTCAGTTTCCATTAGTGTGTAGACTCTTCTGATCTTTCTGTTGTTAAAGTCCAGCTTTAATCCATGGAAAATAAAACTTTTGTTAAATAATGGCAAAAAAAAATATTCCCTACTGTATCTCACAGAAACTATGGTTGCCTGCAAGGGGTCTGCACAAGATTGGTCCTGTCAACACCAAACATGTATCAAGCAAGGCTCACAGGCTTTACTATTCTCCACTTAACTATTGGCAACTTATTGATTGTAGAAGAGGAACAGTCATTGCCTTTTGTTTTATGCCAAACAGCACACCAGGTTCCAAAGAATACTTCCAAATGCATAGCCATAGAGATAGTCCAGGTTAAAAAAAAAACAAAGGATCAAGAATGAGACAAAACAATGCATAAATATGAGAAAGGAATCTGTAAGGAGGAGGGAGTATAGCAGGAGTGTGAAGTGGAAATTTCTGGGTTTTTTGTAGACTCAGTTGTATAATGTGATGTATTTCCAGAAACTGTTTTACAAGGGGATGTTTTTGCTGAAGCAGACATGTGAGAGGATGTTTTGCTGAAAACCAACCGTGGTATTTTTCTGGAAGTAGCCTGAAAAAAAGGGGCATGTGATGTTTTGCTAGAGTGGACACTTGAGAGAATATGTGATGTTTTGATATAAATATAACCCAACATACTGTGGACAATGCTGTGTGGTATGGGTTCAACTTGATATTCTTCGCTGGTCATCATCGGGCTTTGTTGACGCTCACTGACAATACTTTGTGGCATTGCTTTGCATTGCCACTCTTTGCTAGTCATCATTTGTCCTGACTTCACAGAGAGAGCTTATGGTGGTGTTCTGGTATCTTCTTGCTGCTTCTACAGACTCAGGGCAATTGGCTGAGCCTCTCAAATCCAACTGCCCTGGCTGATGCCGGTGAACTGCACTGCTGATATCTTGACAATGAAGATTGGATTCATTCCAAAGAACTATTTCTAAACAGGTCCACATCTTCCTTTGCCCTATTACTCACTATGGGCAATGCTACCCTTGATCTGGTATTCTAGCTGCTATAAGCATTGGGGAGCAAATCAGTAAGCAACATGTCTCCATGGTCTCTGCATCACTTCCTGCCGGTAGTAAGTTCTTACCTTGAGTTTCTGTCCTGAGTTCCCTGAATGATGGACTACAAGCTGTGAGATAAAATAAACCCTTCCCTCCCCAAGTTTCAGTCATGATGTTCTATCGAAGGAACCCTAAGATAGTTTTCTTATTAAGTTGAATAACTTCGGGTCTTATTAGAATGTTTATGTTCTAATTTGAGGTAGTTTTTGTACATTGTGTAAAATAGATATCAATATTTTTGTATGTAGTTATTCATTTGTTCCATTATGTTTTGTGGGGTTGTTTTTGTTTGTTTGTTTTTGTGGTTCTGGGGATTAAACCTAGGACCAATGTTACACAAACAATACAGATAAGCTATAACCCCAACACTGTTCCATTATTTTAAAAAGCAATTTTATTACATCATGGTTAATAAACGTAATATGAGGTCTATTTTCACAGTGACGTTTCAAGTGTATAATATAGTACTGGTGGCTCTAAATCTAGTATTTGATAATCTTAATGGAAACTTTATGCTCATTTATTACCAGTTCCCCACTTTACTCTCCATCTTCCAACAACAACTATTCTACTCTTTGATTCTATAAATTTGTTTTATATACCACCTACCCATAGAACTATGTAGGATTTGCCTTTCTGTAACTGGCATTTTTGCTACTTATTTTATTTATTAACTTATCAAATTTTAATTAGTTAATTGAAAACTTCACATACTGTATTTTGATAATATTCACACTACCCTAGCTTGTCCCAGACCCATCCCCCCCTCCTAATACACTCAACTGTGACCCTTTTTGAAAATCTCATTAAATTCAATTTGTGCTGTTCAGATGTGTGGTCTTCACTGGAGGATGATGAGCCCATCACCCTCATCTTTTTAAGAAAACTGACTCTTGCTCTTTCAGTAGCTATCAATTGCCAGTAACTCCTTAGTAGGGGGTGGGAAGACTTTCCTACCTCCCCTCTTCATGCTAGGACTTTGTCTGGTTTGAGTTCACAGAGGTCTTGTGCATGCTGTCAAAACATGAGTTAATATGTGCAACTACCCTCCTGTGTCCCAAAACACGGTTTCCTTATAAACAGTCATCACTTGTGGTTGTTAAAATCTTCTACTCAGCCTTCTGTAGTGATTCCTGAGCCTGGAGGAGAGGGGTGTGGTATAGATGTCTTGTTTAGGGCTGAATAGTCTGCAGTCATGAATAGAGTGGACAATTTTGTCTTGTTCTTGATTTGAGTGGAGTTGCTTTGAGTTTCTCTCTATTTGATTTAATGTTGGTCATAGGCTTGCAGGAAATTACCTTTAATGTTTAGGCATGTCCCTTGTATCCTTGATCTCTCTAGGACTTTTATCATGAAGGGGTGTTGAATTTTGTCAAAGGCCCTTTCTGCATCTAATGAGATGATCACATGGCTTTTTTCTTTCAGTTTGTTTATATGGTAGATTATATTGACTGACAGATTTTCATATGTGAAACCATCTTTGGGATGGAACTTACCTGATAATGGTGGATGATCTTTTGGATGTGTTCTTGGATTCAATTTGCAAGTACTTTATTGAGAATGTTTGCATCTATGGTCATAAGGGATATTGGTCTGTAATTCTCTTTGTTGAGTTTTTACGTGGTTTGAGTATCAGGGTATCTGTAACCTAATAAAGCAAATTGGCCAATGTCCCTTCTTGTTTTTATTCTGTGGAAAAAATTGAGAATCATTAGCATTAGCTCTTCTTTTAAATTCTGGTAGAAATATATGCTAAAATCATCTTACCTTGGGATTTTTTTAGGGGGGCGGGTGGGAAACTTTTAATGACTGCTTCTATTTCACTAGGGGTTTCATGTATACGTAAATTGTTTATCTAATCTTGATTTAACTTTGGTAAGTGGTATGTACTAAGAAAATTATCTATTTCTTTTAGGTTTTTCTATTTGGTGGAGTACAGGTTTTTAAAGTATGCTCTAATGATTCTGTGAATTGCCTCAGTGTCTGTTATTATCCCCCTTTTGTTTCTGATTTTGTTAATCTGGATATTTCCTGGACCCTACAGTTAGTTTAAAGAAGGGTTTTTCTATTTTGTTAATTTTTTGTGAAGAATGTACTCTTTTTTAAAATGACTCATTGTGTAGTTCTCTTTGTTTCTATTGTATTGATTTTAGACCTCATTTTGATTATTTCTTGCTATTTGCTCTTCTTGGGTGTGATTACCTTTTTGTTCTATAACTTTCATGTATGCTATTATGTTGCTAGTATGAGATTTCTTTCTTTTTTAATGTACTTAGTGCTATGAACTTAGTACTATTTTCATTGTGTCCCATAAGTTTGGGTATGTTGTGCATTCATTTTCATTAAATTCTAGGAAGTCTTTGAATTTCTTTCTTTATTTCCACCAGTATTAATTTATTAATCCAGTAGTCATTCAACAGAGAGTTGTTAAGTTTCCATGAGTTTGTAGGCTTTCTGTTGTTTCTGATATCCAGCTCTAATCTGTGGTATTTGAATCAGATGCAAGGGTTATTTCAGTTTTCTTAGATCTGTTGAGACTTGTTTCCATGCCATTCTGAGAAGAAGATATATTCTCTTGTTTTGGTGAAATATTCTATAAATATCTATTAGGTCCATTTGTTTTACAACATCTCTTAGCTCCAGTATTTCTCTATTTAGTTTTGTCTGGATTGCCTGTCCATTGGTGAATGTGGGGTTTGTTGGGTTCTACTATTAGTATGTGAGGATCAACATGTGATTTAAGCTATAGTAGTGTTTCTTTTTACAAACTTGGGAGCCCTTGTGTTTGGAGCATAGATGCTAGGAATTGAAATGTCATCTTGGTAGACTTTTCCCTTTGATGAGTCTGTAGTGTGCTTCACTGTCTTGTTTGTTTAGTTTAGTTTTGTTTTAAAATCTATTTTGTTAGATGTTAAAATGTCTATACAAGCTTGCTACTTAAGTCTATTTTTCTTAGACCTTAGGTCCATCTTTTTCCAACCATTTACCCTGAGGTAATATCTATTCTTGATGTTGAGATGTGTCTCTTGCATGCAGAAGGATGGATCCTGTTTTAACATCCATTCTGTTAGTCCGTGTCTTTTTATTGGTGATTTGGGGAAATTGATATTTCGAGATATCAATGACCAATGAATATTGATTTTTTGTTATTTTGTTGTTGTTTTTGGTGATGATGGTGTGAGTGTGTGTGTGTTTCTCTTCTTTTGATTTTACTGGTATGAGATTGCTTAATTTATTTTTGTTGATTTCTTATATTTTTTATAGGTATAGTTAACCTCCTCGGGTTGGAATTGTCCTTCTAGTATATTCTGTAGGGCTAGATTTGTAGATAAATATTATTTAAATTTGGCTTTATTATAGAATGTCATATTTTCTCTATCTATGGTGATTAGAAAGTTTTGTTGGGTATAGTTGTCTGGGCTGGCATCTCTGATCTCTTAAAGTATGCAGGAAATATGCCCAATGTTTTCTGGCTTTTAGAGCCTTTGTTGAGAAGTCAGATGTAACTCTAATAGGTCTGCCTTTATATGTTGCTTGGTCTTTTTCCCTTGCAGCTTTTAATATTCTTTCTTTGTTATGTACTTTTAGTGTTTTGGTTATTATGTGGCAAGTGAACTTTCTTTTATGGTCCAATCTGTTTGGTATTCTGTAAGCTTCTTGTACATTTATAGGTATCCCCTTCTTTAACTTCTTTAGGTTAGGAAAACTTTTTTTCTATGGTTTTGTTGAAAACATCATCCAGGAATTTGGGTGATGTTTCTTCTTCCTCTATACCTATTCTTAGTTTTTGGTATTTTCATAGTGTCCCAAATTTCCTGAATGTTTTGTGTCAGGAGATTTTTTTTTAATTTAATATTTTCTTTGACTAATGTATTCTTTTTCTACTACAGTATCTTTAATGCCTGAGATTTTTCTCTTCCATCTTTTGTGTTCTGCTGGTGAAGCTTGCCTTTGTAGTTCCTGTTCTTGTTCTTAAACTTTTTATTTCTAGAATTCCCCCAGTTTGTGTTTCCTTTATTGCTTCTATTCCCAGTTTCGATTATTGAACAGTTTTATTTATTTCCTTACATTGTTGTATTTTTCTGGATTTCTTTACGTGATATATATTAGTCTCCTCTTTAAGAACCTTTATCATATTCATTATGCCATTTTAAGGACTTTTTCTTGTGTTTCACCTATGTTGAAATATTCAGGGCCTGCTGTTGTAGGCTAGATGAGCTCTAGTGGAGACACGTTTCGTTGGGTGTTGTTGAATGTGTTTTTATGTGGTGTCTAGGCATCTGTGATTGGGATGATTAAAGGTATAGGTGCTGATTTCTGAATTTGTTTTGCTGGGTGGGTGTTTTGTTGCTTGGTTTCTGTCTTCTCTCTGGATTTTCAGAGAATATAATAGCTATGTGTTACCTCTTTTCCTGGTCTGTTCAGCTGGTGTGTTCACAGGGGATACCTGCTGCTGTTGAAGGCCAGGATACTGGGATGGGTTGGAGGAAGGAAGGTTAGAGAAGAATGTCTTTGTGATCCACTGGGGATGGAGTGAAATAGGAAAGGGAGACTACAGCACGTTTCCAGCTAAAGAGATGGGGATGCAATTGGATGTATTCACAGTGACTAGGAAATAGAAATAGCATAGATATTCATAAACTGGTGAGCAAATGATAAAAGTAAAATAGACCACTTGCTCGTTCTTAGTGCTGCAACAGACTGGATCTCAGGAGCAGCAGTGGAGGTCTGCCTTCAGCCTACTTGCTGGAGAAGGTCTGTAGGCAACCTACCTGGTTTTCTGACAGGCATATGTGTTTAAGCAGGTGGTTCTCACTGGGGTCGGGGGCTGGGATACAGTAACACATAATGGGGAGGAAGATTAAAAGGGGATGGTTCATGGGATCCACAAGAGATGTGGGCAGAATTCTGTAGCTGGTGTTCTGTTGCAGCGCTAAGGATAAGCAAGCATTTCCAATTTTCATCATCCATTCACCAGTTGATAGACATCTACGCTATTTCTATTTCCTAGCCATTGTGAATAGAGCAGAAGTAAACGTGAATTTGGTACCTCTATAATAGGATATAATGTCCTTTGAGTATAAACCCAAGAATAATAGGTAGATCATGCGGTAGATCTATTTACAGCTCATAGTGGAACCCTACACTGATTTCCACAGTGGTTGTACAAGTTTGTACTCACTCTAGCAGTGAATAAGTGTTTCTCTTTCCCAGAATCCATGCCAGCATTTGCCATCATCTGCTTTTTGGATCCTAGCCATTGTGATTTAGGTGAGATGAAATCCTAAAGTAGTTTTAATTTGCAGTTTCCCGAGAGCTGGGTGAACTGATTATTTTTGACATGTTCCTCAGCTGTTTGTATTTTATCTTTGAGAACTGTTTATTTTCATGCCCTGATAATTTTTGAGTTATTTGTATATTCTAGGCACTATTTATTGGATATGTATGTGGTAAATATTTTCCCTATGCTATAGGCATTCACTCAATTGATAGCATTCTTTGCAATATAGAAGCTTTCCAGCTTCATTGGAGCCCATTGATTGTTGGTCTCACTGCCTATATCAGTGTCCTGTTCAGAAATCCCTTTTCTGTGCCAATGGGTCTTTCGTATTTCTATGTAACATTTAAGATCATTGTTTTTTAATTTCTGTGAAGAATTTCATTGGACTTTTGACTAGGATTTCGTTGAATCTGTAGATTCCCATTTTCACAACATAATCCTGCCAATCCACGATCATGGGAGGTCTTTATATCTTTCAGTATTTACCACTATTTCTTTTTCAGAATTGTAAAGTTTTCATCATATATGCCTTTAAATTCCTTGCTTAAACTCACTGGAACATTTGGGAGAGGGGCTATTGTGAATAGGATAGTTTCCCTGGTTTCTTTCTCAGTCTGCTTGTCTTTTGGGCTTAGGAAGGCTACTGATTAATGTGAGTTCACTTTACACACTACTAGGTCTTTGAATGTGTTTATCAGCTGTGGGAGATGTCTGGAGTCTTTAGGGGCTTTCATATATAGAATCATCACTGAGAATGAGAATCCTTTGACTTCTCCTTTTCATCTTGTATCCCTTTTAACTTTTTATCTTGTCTTGTTGCTCTACATCATCAAGCACTATATTAAACAAAAGGAGAAATAGTGGATGGAGGTCCTTGCTTGTTCTTGTTTTTAGTGAAAATGCTGTTTGAGTTTTTCTCCACTTAAAAGGATGTTGGCCATTGTGCTGTATCATGTTATGAAGGATGGAGGGTTACTTTTGGCTTACAGGACATCAGGGCTGTGAAAACAGCTCTAGACATGGTAGCAGGAATGTGAGTGGGGCTGGTCACATTGTGTATGCAACGAGGAAACAGCAGAATTCCACACCATTTTGTAACCCCACCAAAAGGGTACATCTAGGGTCTCAGTTTCTGAATGCCTTCAGCAATGCTCTTCTGCTTTTCAATTTCTCTTTTTTTTCTTATAAAGAACATTTAATTGGGACTGGCTTATTGGTTCTGAGGTTCAGTCCATTATCATCATGGCTAGAAACATGGCAGCAGCCAGGTTTGCATGGCACTGGGGGAACTGAGAGTTCTACAACTTCATCCAAAGGAAACCAGGAGCAGACTGTCTCCAGGCAGCTGGGGGCAGGGTCTGAAAGCCCACACCCACAGTGACACACTTCCTCTAACGAGGTCATACCTCCTGACAGTGCCACTCCCTGAGCTAAGCATTTTCAAACCACCACAAACTGTAACTTAGTACCAGTCCTAGTTCACTTTTTTTGTTGCTGTGATAAATCAAAAACTGCTTGCTGAGGGAAGGATTTATTTCAGGTTACAGTCCATCCCTGAGGAAAACCAGGACAACAGCTCAAGGCAGGAACCAAAGCAGACACAATGGAGGACAGTGGCTTACTGGCTTGCTCAGCCTGTGTTTTCATTCAGTGAGCTGGGCCTGCCCATAACAATCATTCATCAAGAAAATGTGCCACAGACAGGGTGGCTAGACTGTTGTATTTTATACAGCAAATGTTGGCAAGAAACAGAAAACAACTTTATTGGCCCCAGCATTGCCAATAAGCCAGTCAACTAGTTACAGTTTCTTTAATCAACTAGCTCCTGACAATGGCTGACAAATATGAGATGCTGTTTCATTGTGGGTTTGATTTTGCATTTCTCTGTGGTGACTCTGAGCATGTCTTCACATATCTGTTGGTCATTTTTTTTTCCCATCAGACTCCGCAAAGGAGCCCGACGGGATTCGAACCGGCACGGGAAGGACCGCGCCTGACCTCTAGAGGTGGACGCCCAAGCCACTGTGCTGCTGTGCCACAGCGTGCTCGCTTCTGTTGGTCATTTCTATGTTCTCTTTGAAGAAATATCATTTCAAATCTTGAGCCTATTAAGAATTATGGTATTATTTTGTTTTGCTACTGATTTATAGGAGTTGTCCACATATGTAAAATGTATCACGTCAGTTCTGGTTCAGTTATCGTTGACCGGTACTTCTCATTATCTGTCATATATTCTTTTATATTTGGATAACCTGACGTGTGTTGATACGTCTTATTCCTGTGGATATAATTTATCTTTATTCTGGGACAAAGTTGATTAGGAAATGTTTACTTACATGAATTTTAGAACTTCTATTATTTGTTGATCATTTTTGAGGATTCTTGTCCTTGCTCCTTGATATCTGCAATCTTCAAACCTGTTGTTCCATTAATTTTGACCCTTGGGGGGTTCATATAAGGTGTTAGAATATCAAATTATTGTTCTTTCATCTTTTCCAGAGTTATAAATGGCATCTCCTTGGATCATTCTTATTAAGACTTAAAAGCTAAGGATAGAAACTATCTTATAGGGATGAAACAAAAGAAAGAGGCCTGGAAGGAAGGAAGCCCAGGGAATGTATGTGACCAGGCCCTCAGAGCAAGGGGCTCAGTTTGCCCCTAAGCTTCCTGACAGCTGGAGCAGGAAGAGGAGGGAGCTGAATTCCCAAGTCTCTACTTTCTGGAGAAAGGGAGGCTCTGGGACATTTCTAAGTGGACACTTGTCTTGGACTAAAATTCCAGAGCAGTTGATCTTGACGCCAGTTGAGCAAATGTGCAGAACCAAAAGTTTCCTGTGATTTCACGAGACTCGAAGAGGCTCATTCAGAGGCACCATTCTGAGTAACAGAGGACTAGAGGGAAGAAAGGCCAGCAGTTGTGTCTCAGAGGAGAGCCCTGCTAGCCTGCCTGTCTCACAGCAGGAAGGAGAGGAGAGGAGCCCAGCCTGCCACTGTGTCTGTCTGTCATCTCCACCCACTACATTGGTCTCAGGAGAAGGAGACTGAGACTCCCTGTGGAGCTGGGGGCATGGGAGACCTGCAGAGACAGGCCTTGGGTGGGGTAGGAAGTGAGGCAGAAAGAGGTTGTGAGTGGAGAGCAGACCCTCTACCTCATGGTGCTGGGAGCTGAGGGAGGGCTGGGTCTGGCAGACAGGGTGTGAGGAATGGGGGCAGGGCAGGAGCTGACCAAGGGGCTTGTGACAGCTCAACCTCTCACCGTCTCATACATTACTCCTCTTGTTCTATCTATGTCTGATGTTATAAAAACCTATAGATAACAACATAAAAGCTGTACTTATTAACAGAACTCATCTAATATTCCAATATGCACACATTCTATGATACTTAATATTTGTATCTTCAAACATTTAACATTTCCTCAGGATAAAACTTTTCAACATTCTTTCTTTCCTCTTTTAGAAATGTCAAGTATATTGCTCTCTGTGTCCCCCTACTATGCTTCTTGCCCAAGTCTACCTCCATGTTAACATTCATTTTATTCCACATTCTCTTTCCTTGTCTTTTGTGTCTACTGAGTCCTCCCTTCCCCCTAACTTTAGCTACTGCTGCATACAGCTGAAGCTGACTGGCCCCCATCTAGTAAGATTAAAAGGGAAGAAGCCTGTACTTACAGAATCTACCATTCACCACTTTGAGGTTAGTGGCTTTCACCAAATGATCAATCTTGGACAACTTTAAGGTCTGTCACTGGAGATGTGCAGGTGAGAAAACCTGGAAAAATACGAAGAAAATGGGCTCTGGAATTAACATATTTCTCTGTTCTCTAGTTAAATAAGTATAGCTAAGTCTCATACTTGGCTAAGGTCTCTAGATTCAAGGAAAATGGAATACTTGACATGAAAAGAAAACATATCAAGGCATACTTGTACTAAATGAGGTGAAACTGAGGCTTCAGATTACTGAATGTGATGAAGTATCTTGCCATGATGATAATATGCTCCATTTTCTGAAGGAATCATAACAAATTCCTACCACCAGAAATGTTAGAGTGGGAAGTAGTAACAGACATTTGTAGACATTTACAGTTTGTGATATCAAAACAAACCACATCTAGGAAAAAATTGGAAAATTGAATTAACCTTTGTGGATGAAGCGTGTGTGTGTGTGTGTGTGTGTGTGTGTGTGTGTGTATAATAAAAGACATTTATTTTTCTTTACCATGAAAACATGTTCTTGAACAGTCCCTGAGCTCTGTCTGGCCTCTCTACATTCTGTTTGGAAACATCAGCATTAGTTTCACTTTGCTTCATGCCCTGGATGAGCTAACTGTTTTTGAGAAGGAAGATATGGGAGAAAAAAGTGACAGAAATAATTGCTCTGGGTGACATTAAGACAACAGTATTAACGTACATACAAGGGGGAAATTCTAGCTGCTCTGAAGGTGAGGAACCATAGATAAGGAAATAAAGGCTACAAGAGGGAAATGCCTATTTGGGGTGAGATAGAACAGGAGTGAGGCCTGCACTTTTCTTGGAAGGGCACAGTTCTAGTCATAAAAGTTAGTATGTGGAGACTCATACTACAATAGAAGACCATGAAACAACATGGCAAGTAGAAAGCATTTCACCCCTGGAAAGGGAACAGAGTATACTGCCACCAGGTGGCTGGAAGAGTCTTATTTTTCTCTGAGGTGGACGTGATCAGTCAACTTTGACTGTTGGGCTTTTCCATTTACAGAAAATGTAAAATGCTGAATACAGTGTAAACCTAGATTCCCCTTTTTATACTGGAGAAATTTATACTCTTAAAGGAAAAAAAATGACTATGGGAGGATACGTCACTGCCAGATGTAAACGTGTAAAATATGTAAAATCTATCTGAACTTAATTACCAGCAGTACAAAAATCAAACCCATTAAGTTAAAGGTTTAACTTGTACTCTATCTTCTTTCTACCAGTGATTCTTTCTTTTACTATCACATTGGGTGGTAGACACTTAATTTCGTCTATTTATTGATCCCTTTCCTTTTTGATCCTCTTCTGCTTCATGGAAGTGTGAATTGGGGGATCCAATATTTCATGTTGGAATCATTGAGATATTTTCTTATGTGGCTTTTGCTCATTTGTTTGTTCTAGTCATACATTTTTCCCTTTCTGATCATAGACTTCAGCTTCCTTTCCTAGGACATACGCCATTGTTTGTGCACTGCTCTAAACTACAGGAAATATGAATAGGCTTATTTGCCTAAATCCTATACAGACAATTCTTTACTCTTGTAAAATTTGATGCTACAGGATTTAGAACCTTGCCAGACACTTGTTCTCTATACTGGTGGTGGGGTAAGGGTGTTCATTATTATATTTTCTTTTTGATTTTTAGACCAATATGTAAGCTTTACATCTTGGCCTATGTTTTACCAGGCTTATCATGTCTCCCTTCAGAGTGCATAGTGACGCATAAACATTCTCTATAGTTAAAACATCCTGATATCTATCTATCTATGTATCTGTGTATCTATGTATCTGTGTATCTGTGTATTTATATATCTGTCTTTCTGTCTAACTAGATAGAGAGATATAGTTTCTAGATAGAAAGATTGTTTTGCTATGTTGAGAATTAATAAGGATTAAATTATCTCAATTAGTCTATTTCTCTCTATTTCCTTCTTTTCATCTTCCTAAATCTAAATGCTTCTTGGCCTCTTGGCTATATTATGGTGTAAATCTAGATCCCCATTCTCATACTGGAGAAATTTAATGCCATCTGACAGAATAAAAATGACCTTGATGGGGATGCTTTACTGGCAGATCAAGGCTTTTAAAAATCAAAAGTCAAGAACTGACTTTGCTATTTTCTTCACTAGCAACATCTTGACTGAGATATAGAAAAGACAAAAGACATCCTAAATAGGGAGATGTCAATAGAGCTATGTTTCTGAGTGGGACAAAAAGAAAGCAAAAGAGAGGATTTGGAGTCTGTAAGGCTTTGTGGAGTGGAGATTTACTTTGAAATTCCAGGGCATGCATGTGGGGGCCTCAGGAAAGGCTGGGACAAAGGATGGCCACTGGGGCCATTCCAGGAAAAAGAGTGGTTCCAGGAAAAAGAGTGGTTCCAGGAAAAAGATCTGGGGGGAGGGGAGGCTAGCTGAGGACCTAGCATGGAGCTGGGCTCTTTGGGGGAGGATTTCTAAGGTTTACTGAGAATATTGCTAAAATTATTGTACTGAAGACAGAGCACAAAATATATGTTTATCTTTAGAACAACGAGTCATTTCAGATTCAAGCTGTTGATTATTTATATGGGCAGTACATGGAAGCATAATTAAGCATGCCAGTTCCTCACAGTTCTTATCTCATACATTAAGAATGACATCATCACACCAGAGGTCAGATTACAACAAAACAAACTGTGACATACTCCAGTACTGAGGAGTCAATTCTATACTTCAGCTAAACAGTTTTGTTTATTCTGAAGAGGGGAAAGCCAGATGTTCCATACCTTATTACAACCCCAGGGAGAAAGCGACTGTTTCATGGACAGCCTCTTAGGAGAGTCAAAAAAAGCAAATGGGAAATGGCTTTGTTCTATGCTCCTCATAGGCCTACCATTAGTTCATATTTGGGGATCACAGCTATACAACCAAGACTTAGATTAAATAAAATTAGATGTGTGTGATATATAGGATTGAGGCCAGTCTGAGCTGCATAAGGAATTTCAAACACCTACAATTTAAGCCGTTACTCATATGAAAGGATGTCAGAGAGCCATGGGAGAGACTCTTCTCTAATGTCCTTCCATCTCTTGTTTTCCTCCAAAGAAAGAAAAAGCAGGATCTAGCTCTATAGTCCTGTGACTTTGGGCCTCAGACTTAACACCACAAAGTAGCCTCAGTCCCCAGTCAGCCTTAGACTCACTGGCTTTAGTAGATACTGAACCTTGGAGGTGGTGTGGTGGGTATGCTGGACCTCTCCTTTTCTCTTCTCTGCAGAGGGAGAGGAGGAGTGGGACAAGGAACCAACAGCTCATCACATCAAGACAGCCCAGGGCATCCATACTGGATGCAACCAATCCCCTCTGGACAAACAGCTCAGCTAGCCTTTTCTGGGCCACCTCCACCTGGGCTCTGCAGAAAGTAGGAGAAGGGAGCTCTACAGGGTCCTAGCACCCACTAAAGAATGGAGCTGTACTCAAGGTACATATCTTTCTACTAGTTAAATCTTACTATACAGCCCAGTCTGTTCTCAAACTCACAATCTGTGGCCTCAGTCCACTGAGTGTAGAATTATAGGCGTATGCCACTATGAGGCTTCCAGGCTCTTTCCTTGGTGGAAAAAACATATTTGCAGTTAGGTCCTAGAATCCAAGAACACTTGTGCATTCTGAACTCTAGTATCTTGTAGAAAGGGGCTAAAGAGTAGTGGGAAGGATGAAGTATAAAAGAATCTATATTCAAGGTCCACTAGCCTTAACAGAGCTGAGGAGAGAAGTTTAAAATTAGAGAGGAACACATATTATATGTGTAACCCTTGTTGCCTCAAAGAATGATTCTTCTCCTCACTATTGTGCTGAACTGCATACTTACTCTTATTTCATCACTATAGCTCCACCCTGGGATTTGTTTGCTTGTTTGTTCATTTTACTTATTCACTTTAGATTCCTCTCACTGCTGCCCCATAATCCTTACTCCATGTCCCCTCTCCTTCTCCTCTGAGCCTGTGGTGGCTCCTGTGAGTAGCTCCCCATCCTGGCATATCAAGTCTCTGTGAGAATAAGTGCTTCCTCTCCAGCTGAGGCCAGACAAGGCAACCAAGCTAGAAGAACATACCCCACATACAAGCAACAGCTTTTGGGATAGCCCCTACTTCAGTTGTTCAGGACCCACATGAAGACCAAGCTTCACATCTGCTACATATGTGCAGGGAGGCCTAGGTCCATTCTACGTATGTTCTTTGGTTAGTGGTTCAGACTCCGAGAGCCCCAAGAGTCCAGGTTAGTTGGCTCTTACAGTCTTCCTGTGGAGTTCCTATCTCCTTCAGGGCCTACAATCCTTCCTCCTATTCTTCTATAATAGTCCCCAAGCTCCATCCACTGTTTGGCTGTGGGTGTCTGCATCTGTCTGAGTCAGCTGCTGGATGGAGCTTCTCAGAGGACAGTTATGCTCCTGATGCATAACAGACTATTGATAGTGTTAAGGGATTGGTGCTTGCTCATGGGATGGGTCTCAAATTGAGCCAGTTATTGGTTGTCCATTCCCTCAGTCTCTGCTCCCCACATACCTGCATTACTTGTAGATAAGATAAATTTTCAGTTGAAAGTTTTGTCTGTGGTTTGGTGTCCATATTGCTCCACTGGGTTTCCTGCCTGGTTATGGGAAGTGGCCTCTTCAAAGGGTTCTGTATCTCCAATGTAGCAAGTCACAGCTAAGGTCACCCCCATTGATTCTTGGGTGCCTTCTGTATCCTAGGTCTCTTCTGGTCCTGGAGATGCCCCCTATCTCCTTACCCCTGTCAGTTGCAGATTTCCATTCATTTTCATGGCCATCTAGCCATCTCTCCTGTCCTTCCCCATACCTAATCCTGAATCCCCCTATTCTCTCCATATCCCCTCCTTCTGACTTCCCTCCCTCCATCTGCCTCTTATGCTCCACCTCAAGACTCAACTATACCACTCCTGGGCATATAGCAAATAGATGCTCCAACATATCATAAAGACACTTGTTCAATTATTTTCATAGCAGCTTTATTCGTTATAGCCAGAAACTGGAAACAACCTAAATGTCCCTCAACTGAAGAATGGAAAAAGAAATTGTGGTACATCTACACAATGGAATACTACTCAGCTACTAAAGACAAAAACATCATGAATTTTGCAGGCAAATGGATTGAACTTGAGAATATCATCTTGACTGAGGTAACCCAGACCCAGAAGGATATTCATGGTATGTACTCACTTAAAAGTGGATATTAGCCATAAAATACAGGGTACCCACACTACAGTCCACAGACCCCAAGAAGCTAAACAAGAAGGAAGGCCCAAGTGAGGATGCTTGAATCTCACTTAGAAGGAGGAATAAAATAGCCAACCTGGCTTTGTAATAGAGAACATGTGCTGTCAAAGGACAAGACAGCCACACAGGGTCTGGTGTGATGTTTTGTTTGTTGGTTTGTTTGTTTGTTTTTAAGTTGGCAGCACCAGGATAAAAGGGATACTAAAATCTTCTCCTTTGCCCCTGAGATGGCCTCTAGAAAAGTACTTAGCTTCAGGGAAACAACCTTCCAGAATGGGAGCCCAGATACAGGACTAAGAAAAAGTACCTAGGGACAAAGAAGAAAAGAACATCAATTAAAGGTTCTGTGAACTTGGATCCTGTACAGGAGGGTCTCAAAGATATAGTCATAATTTTTAATGAGAAAAAGTCTATCTCATTGTCACCCCACTAAAAATCTAAAAACAATGGTAAGGTTATTTTAAAAAGATTCAGTAGAGGCATCCATGGCCAGCCTTTGTATTTGCTGTGCACAAATGGGAGAAAAATCAAGAAGCAGGAGCTCACAGTGAGGCCAGTGCTCTTAACACTGATGCTCAGTCCCTGATCTCAATGCAGTCTTGACCTAGATCCTACCCCTATGAGAAAAAGCAAGACCAGGACACTCTAGTCATAGGCTGTTGGGTATTTTATAAGCATGTTGTGATAACTTTTCATTTTGGGGGCTAGAGGCTCATCCATTAAGAAAACTTGTTCTTGCAGAGGACCTGGGTTTAATTCCTGGCACCTGCACAGCCCCTTACACTTGTCAATAACTCTAGTTTCAGGGGTCCTGATCCCCTGACTTCCAAGACAAAAGGCATGCATGTGGTACTGCACAGACAGACATTCTAACAAAACACTCATGCAGATAAAACAAACAAACAAACAAACAAACAAACAAACACACCTCCTCAGATCTTTTGGAAATTGAGAAACAAGCTACTATGGTGTTCAGCTGAACCTATGGGCATGTTGGGAAAATGACTTTACATCTGAAACTCACTCACGTTGTACAATGGAATGATGTAATTTTTCAGCAGGTCCTCTGGGGCCAATGCATGTTCAAGTGCTGCCAAATGAACTAATGCTGCCAAATGAATTGCAGGAAGAGCTGTGTTAAGTATGTGTAACACTTCTCCTGCCTCTAAGGGATGTTCCAAATGGGGGTCATTCACAATTCTAATAGCACTAGAGGGATAAGTACAGTACTGAGTGCCTACCTAGCTTCCTGAGCCCACTCACACAGTAAAACACATTAGGATAGCCTAGAAATTGAAGACAATAGGGAAGGAGGCACATCACAGTCAATGGGAAAGAGTTAGCAATGGTACTAAATTCCAATTCCAATTGCATTCTTTCCCCCTCACAGAATCATGGATTTAGTAACAAAACTGACAGCCACGATGAAGGAATGATTATTTTTTTGGACAGAGAATAAGAAGACACTGGGAGGATTAGCTCATAGATCAGCTTCTAGTCTGAACAAAGAACAGAAGTCCCTTTAAGAGCAAGGGGAGAAAATGGGGGGTAGGTAATAAGGGAGGAGATTATACATGACTTCTTCACAGAAGGTGGGAGTAGAAGGTCCATTTGGCATCTTTTATCGCTCAATTCCATTTTGTCTGGCTCAATTCAGCATCTGGTTTTGCAGCAGTAGCAGCTACTGTTCCGACTATCTGTTTGGCTGGCTAGGTAATATCTTGTCAGAAACAGAGCACTGGTTAGCAAAAGGAATTTTCTCTCAGGGTTTGAGACAATGTTTCTCTGGCGACAGCAGAGACAAAAATACTTAAGAAAGTGGTTTTACACACTTACAGACTGGCTTTCCAGTTGGCTCAGTCATCCTCAAGGAGCATTTAAGCTCCAAGTGTCAGCCACCGACAAGTATATAGACTAAAGTGCTGACAATGCCATGCAACCAGCAGGCTATGGTGCCTCTTGGGGTACTGGATGCAGCAGTTGTTGTGCATGACCACATTATACACCCCCATTAAGCAGATGACTACTGGTTGTCATGAGAAGCTAGCTATAAAACTATTAAAATATAACAAAGCAATAACTAGCATTGTAACCTTTGGACGTTACTACCATGAAATAAGTCAGAAATGAGAGCACCAACAAAATGGTTGCTCCCCAGCAAGCGATTGTTTCTAAGGAGAAGTGACATGTGAAGGAAGAAAGTAAGGTGGGTGTTATAACGTCTAGGATATATAAAAATTTAGCTGGTTATGTTCTGTGTGAGCTTGTCTCAGATGTGGGATCTATGCTGGTGCCTTGGACTTTGGGAAGTTCAGTGTGGGTAGGTACTAGAGGATATCTAAGCCTGCTTCACAGGTAGATAAGTTAAATTCAAGGCCAATGAGTCCTAAGGCATCACTGCTGTGTTGCTCCAAGAAAGCTATGCATTATAACTGTGGGTAAAAAGGGGACATCTCTGTTCAGTTGTGTTTTTACCATGGTTTTTACCCTAGATATTGAATCCTCTATATCTTCACTGATTCATGAGCATGAGTGGAGAGGCTGGCAATGTAGTGCTTGGAAGTAAGATGCCTAAATGATGAAGCATCACCATGGAGCTAAGGATTACTGCAGAAAATTATACATGACCCACAACCACTGTTTATGACCCATAGGAACACCCAGCACAAAGGACTCATTAAGTATGAGCATCAATGGCAATAACATGATAAGGACATCAGCACTACACAGAAGAGGCTATCTGGATAAGCCTTCACACAGTTACAGCATTGCATAGGGCATGGTAACTGATCTGCAACTCAGAACTGAGCCCCCAAACCAAGATATAGTGATTCCAGAACACAAAGCCTAAAACCCTAGCAAATATGTCTAGACTATCAGCACATAGCCAAACGAGAAAGGGAGGATTACGACACATATTCAAAGGTATCAAACCTGGCCAGTTATGGAAAATATGGTAACTATTAACAGCCTACTTTTTATTTTTATGCTGCTGGAGATGGAACCCAGGGTTTCAAACGTGATAAGCAAATGCTCTAACACTAAGCCACACCTCCAGCATCCCCCTCCCTGCATTTTGAAGATACTACCGGCTTCTACACTGACTTCTACAGGTAATTTGTATGATACATTACTGCCATCTCCATCTGCTTAGCAAATGTGTATGATAGAATCTGGTGAGTCTTAGACTATGTTCCATATTTGAATTGTTCTAAACATAAGATCAGACATTGCCATTGTCTTTACAACAAAAAATGTTCAATAAAAAGCAGGTCCACAGATATGTTTTAATCTTTTAATACTGTATATCACCCTACATAAAACTAAAAGGGAAGACACTTTTTAAAAATTAATATATATTATATTATATCATTATACATAATTATATTCTATTATACATAAATGTGTATGCAATGTGTGTGTGTGTGTGTGTGTGTGTGTGTGTGTGTGTGTGTGTGTACACATGAATGCAATGTACCCTTAGGCCAGAATATGATATTGGATTCCCTGGAGCTGGGGTTAAAGACAACTGTGAGCTACCTTAAATGAATGCTGGAAACTGAACTCTAGTCCTTTGTAAGAGCAGCGAAAGCTCTTAACCACTGACCAACCTCTTCAGGTCCTAGGTAGACACTTAAAGGAGAAAAATCAAAGCTTGAGGATGAGTATGGTATATCTATCAGTGGAACATACACTGTATAAAGTGCTGGGAACCAGCCCTGGCTGAGGGTGGGGTTTGGATCAGGTGGACACAAGAGTAGAGAGGAAAGACTCAGATGCGGGATTCAGTATTTTTATAATTTTACTTTGTGTTTTCTTATTCCTAGCTGTCATCAGACATCTACCCAATGGGTTGCAGGCCTTGACAGTTGAATTCCACACTTCACAACTTAAAAGGAGGAGACAGTGGTGCCAAGCATCCTGAAAGCGATGTTTGACAAAGTTCCAGTGCTAGGACGACCTGGACTGACCCTTCACTGCACTTGGTGAAAATTTGCTACACAGCTTTTGCTTATCCTTATCTTTCTCACTGTTAAAGGCCTCTCTCTGAAAGCTAGAGCTGGGATAACCAAAAGCTGGTGCAAACAAGAAAGAAATGAATGGAAGTTCCTTAGGAAAAACAGTTATGAAGAAAATTGAGTCGTTCTTAGAAGTAATTACTTAGATGTACATTTAGATCATTAATGAATGCTACTAGAAAACATGAGACAGAGGGTTTGAGAAAAATTACTAAAAAAGGAAAACAGGAAAATTCTAGAAGCTGACAAACTGTAATTGAATTACTAGGCTTTTATCTTCAGCTTCAGAAATAAGGAATTAGTATGAATAGGAAGACATGGTGACCATACAGTTAATGACAAGCCTTGGTACCTTCCTGAAGGCAAAAGTAAGCAGTTTTAGGAATCCTGATGTTCTTCTATTCTTCACAGAATTATAATAAAGATAAGAATCGTGTTGAAATGAGGGTTCATGACAGAGAAACAGAGGAAAACATTGGCTCAGTGAGCTACCTGCTTTCCTGAACAGACTTATCAGACCAGAACTTTCGTGATACTATAGAAAACAAAAAACCAGACTGCCTTTGCTTAAGCAAGGGGCTGCACAATATTCTAAGAATCAAAGAAAAAGGACGGCGGTCTTATGTCAATTGTACAAGAAATATGGAGGAAGGAAAGAAAGAGTTAAACAGAGGTCAGAGAGATTGAGCTTTTGTAGAAAGCCAAGTTTGATATAACAGGTAGTAGGAAATAACTTTTGATCTAATAATTCTGCCCCAAACTGAAACAGAATCAAATTCAAATAGACTCATCCCGTCTAGCATTTCTGTAATTGCAAGGCTTTGCAACACCAATTTAAGGATGAAGATAGTGAGTTAAAAAAAATTGATTTTTGTCACATTGCTCATTTTTAAGTCTCCTAAAATTACCGTTTCATTGCTTTGTTCCTTTTTCAATATTCTTATGTAATACGGAAGACTTTAGAAGAAACTGATTTTGAAAAGCTGTGTAATCAATGAATAAAGTTTCTGAAGAAATGATTTTATGTATAAATAAAGCCTGTGAAAGACACAGTTTGTCAGAGCAGGTCAAGTCATAAGGAGATGTGCTTCCTCTCTGTCCTATCTGTCACGAAATGAAATTGAATGGTGTCCTGTGACTGATTCTTCCCTTGCTGCTCTTGCAGTCACCTCTTCCAAGCCCCGCCCTCAGCTGGAGCTGGTCCCCAGCAATAAAGCAGTTTCGTTTGTGACACAATCGGGTATGTTTCAGGATATTTGAGGAGAATAAAATTTATTCTAACAATTATAGTTGGACAATAAAAGTTATTTTTACATCTGGCACCCAAAGTGGGGGAAGAAAAACCCATCATGACTAGAGAAGGAGAAAGCTCACCAATGTCAGAGAAAGTAGAGGACATCTGATAGAAATGTCACAGAGGACAGGGAGACATCTGACAGAAAGTCACAAAAGAGAAATTTGCCTGGGATCATATCCAGAGAAAACATTGGTTCTTCAAGTTAGGCGGGACATTCAGAGAGACTCAGGAAATTCTGAAGTGGCCCAGAGTAAGGAATGACACAGGAGCCTCTGAGACAGTGAATCACAGTAAGACAACTCAAAAGTCAGTGTTAATTACATAGACAGACTCTTCCTAGATTAAAAATGGGAAACTATGTTCCAGATCCTCCAAGAGCAAGGGTGGAGATGGGGGGATGAAAACATTACTTCACAAAGCTATTCCAGTAGTGACTGTGATTTTAACCACTGGAGTAAACGCCTCCCTACGTTCAATTGCAATCTTTACATTTTTACCTCTCAAAAAAGGTTGAAAATAGATGTATAAGAAGAAAAATTAGCTATGATAATACAAAGAAGCTAAGATAATACAAATATAAGGAACAGGAATTAAGAGAACAGGAAGTGTTGAATTGTGAACCTATGGTACCTACTGAAATTGAAGATGAAGAGAGACAGCCCATTGACGGTTGATAAGAAGGCCAGCTCACTTGGATGGAAGCTGGATTTCTGGTGTGGAGCGGGACATGGAACTCAAGTGCTTAAATGTCTAGTTTATATGCAGATTCATAAAGATCTAAGTGTACCTTGATAAACAGAAAAGGAGAATAATATTAGCTAAAAGACTGGATTGTGGGGAAAAGAAAAACTGCTGAATTAGATTTAACCTGTGTACTTTAAAAATGTTTTAATATCAAAATGGAACTCAGGGAATGTGTTAAGTTGGGGAAGAGGTTTTGCCTGTGAAAGAAAGACTATGGGTTCCACCAAGATTGATAAAGATCTGATCTGAGTAAGTGAAGCTTCCACATGAAACACGGAACTCAAGGAAGGAACAGACTCAGAAAGACTGCACTTGCAGACAACAAAGAAAGCAGATCTCCTCTGCATGGAGACAGCTCAACAAACTGGTTAAAGAAGGACAGATTGATCAATCAGCCTGGCAGACTGAAACCCTTGATGTTTAAATGAACATTTGCTAAAGGACAGATAATCACGACTCCAGTTAGGAAGGATCATCTTCACAAGGATATTCAGATTATTAAGTTTGTGGTATTGAAAATTGTTTCTGTTGCAAAAAGTTCAACAGTGTATAAATTTGAGCAGAGACAAAAGGGGAAAATGTTGAAAGACATTTGATCAAACTATGAACCTGAGACAATATTATTTGCTGAAAAAAGCTGTTTCTAGTTGTACTTTGGCTCAGCCTTAGCACACACCTTTAATCCTTCTGGATGGAATACAGACATGTCCTTAGTACTCAAGCAAGATTGGGTGCTGCCGATTCTAAATATTACCTTTTTTTATTGGATATTTAAATTACATTTCAGATGCCCTTCCCTTTTCCCATTTTCCCTCCCTAAAAACTCCTATCCTGTGCTGATTTCCAGAGTGGTTGTACCAGCTTCCAATCCCACCAACAATGGAGGAGTGTTCCTCTTTCTCCGCATCCTCGCCAGCATCTACTATCACCTGAGTTTTTGACCTTAGTCATCATTCTAACTGGTGTGAGGTGGTATCTCAGGGTTCTTTTGATTTGCATCTAAATATTACCTTAACACGATACCAACACAATACAAGAACTGAGATAATCTTACTAAAGCTGTTAGCATAGCTAAATTTTCTTCCCCAGTCAAGCTATATACACATATTCCATTTGTACGTATGTGAATACATTTTAATGTTTTTATTTGTCTTTTAGAATTTCACACAATATATTTTGATCATATTCTGTTCCCTCCCTCAACTCTTCCCAGATCTTTTCCTATGTATTAACCAAGGTTCTCTAGAGGAACAGAAATGATAGAATGGATCTATCTATGTATTTATATAAAGATAGTTTACTAGAGTGACTTACAGGCTGTGGTCTGGTACTTCAAGAATGGGTGTCTACTAATGGAAAGTCCAAGAATGCTGTAATTGTTCAGTCCAGCAGGCTGAATGTCTCTGCTGGCCATCATTATATGCTGGAATTCCCAAGAAATGAGCACTAATTCCAGTGAAGGACTGGATTTGTCATTCAGATTGAGGGCAAGCAGCAGACAGCAAAAAGCTTTCTTATTAAATGTCCTTTATATAGGCTGTCACAAGAAGGTGTGGCCTAGATTAAAAGTGGATCTTCCAGCCTCTAACACATGGGCACAGGACAAAATTTCCTGAACAGAACACCAACAACTTAGGCTCTAAGATCAAGAATTGACAAATGGGATCTCATAAAATTGCAAAGTTTCTGTAAGGCAAAGGACACTGTCAATAGGACAAAAACGGCAACCAACAGATTGGGAAAAGATCTTTACCAATCCTATATCCGATAGAGGGCTAATATCCAAGATATACAAAGAACTTAAGAAATTATACTCCAGACGACAAAATAACCCTATTAAAAATGGGGTACAGAGCTAAACAAAGAATTCTCAATGGAGGAAACTTGAATGGTCGAAAAACACCTAAAGTAATGTTCAACCATCCTTACTCATCAGGAAAATGCAAATCAAAACAACCCTGAGATTCCACCTCACACCAGTCAGAATGGCTAAGATCAAAAACTCAAGTGATAGTAGATGCTGCTGAGGATGTGGAGAAAGAAGAACACTCCTTCATTGCTGCTGGTACAATGGGATTGCAAGCTGGTACAACCACTCTGGAAATCAGTCTGGTGGTTCCTCAGACAATTGGACATAGCACTACCTGAGGACCCAGCTATACCACTCCTGGGCATATACCCAGAAGATGCTTCAACATATAACAAGGACATATGTTCTACTATGTTCATAGCAGCCTTATTTATAATAGCCAGAAGCTGTAAAGAACCCAGATTTCCCTCAGCAGAGGAATGGATACAGAAAATGTGGTACATTTCCACAATGGAGTATTACTCAGCTATTAAAAACAATGAATTCATGAAATTCTTAGGCAAATGGTTGAAACTGAATGAGGTAACCCAAAAGAACACACATGATATGCACTCACTGATAACTGGATACTAGCCCAAAAGCTCACAATACCCAAGATACAACTCACAGATCACATGAAGCTCAAGAAGAAGAAAGACCAAAGTGTGGGTCCTTCGATCCTTCTTAGAAGGAATAACAAAATGCTCATGGAAACAAGTACAGAGACAAAGTGTGGAGCAGAGACAGGAGGAAGAACCGCCTGGAAACTGCTCCAACTAAGGATCCATCCCACGTGCAATCACCAAATGCAGACATTGTTGTGTATGCCAGTAAGTGCAAGCTGACAGGAGCCTGATATACCTGTCTCCTGAGAGGCTCTTCTGGAGTCTGACATATACAGAGGTGGATGCTTGCAGCTAACCATTGAACTGATCACAGGGTCTCCAATGGAGGAGTTAGAGAGAAGACTGAAGGAACTGAAGGAGCTTAAGGCCCCATGGAGAGAGCAGCAATAACAACCAATCAGAGCTCCCAGGGTCTAAACAGCCAGCCTGGGAACACACATGGAGGGACCCATGACTCTAGCTGTATATGTAGTTGAGGATGGCCTTATGGGGCATCAGTGGGAGAGGAAGGTCTTGGTCCTAGGAAGGCTGGAATTCCAGTATATGGCAGGGAGGCAGAATGAGAGGATGGGTGGGGGTACACGGTCATAGAAGTAGGAGGAGGAGGGATGGGATAAGGGTTTCTGGTGGGGGGAATGGAGAAAGGGGATACCATCTGAAAGGTAAATAAATGAAATATCCAATAATTTAAAAAACAAACAAACAGATAATGGAACTGGTTATTGCAGTCTTCATTTGGAAGGCTGGTTCTGGACATTTTCAGAGACATATTTAGAAGTTAGCTGCAGTTCTCTATGATGTTATGTTAGCAAGAGATAAAGTTGGGACAGGTTCTGGATTTCAAACAAGTGTTAGTGCATGTGTTAGGGCTCTTTTAATTGTCAAGTTAAAATTACTTTTGTTTCTTCTACAGTATTTATTGTAAGTTGCATTTATTGTACACTTTCTAACTGTGTTAGTGTATTAAAATCTGGCATGTGGGTTATGGGAGTCTATCAACCAGCTTTTGTCTTATTTCCCTGAGTATTACAGAACCTTGGTTTTCTTAAGAAAAAAAAAGCTTGCAAGTACTGGAAGAAGTGAGTTAGGCTTTAAGCAGAAGCAAGAGGGTAGTGGGCTTGATTATTGCTGGTATAACAGCTTTAATTACATTAATTGCTAGCACCACTGTTTCTGCAATTGCTTTAACACAAGAAGTTAAGACAGCTACTTTTTTTTTAAAAAGTTTCAACACTTTTTATTTCCAGAAATGTTGCTTCTAGACTTTCCTGAAGCCAGAATTGTTTTATAAAAAGTATCACAGAGTATTACATAGGATTAAAAAAAAAGCAAAATGTGCTTCCTAATATCTTTACAAAGCACATCATTCAGGACCAAATATGCTTACTCTGTCATTCAGCAGGTGGCATCGCATCTGATAAACAGCTAGTGAGGCTGAACATATGCACAGACTCTATGATAAAGGCTTAAAATCAGCAAGGACTCAACTATATCACATTGAGTTTTCTTGAAAAGTGTTTAAACACTTAAAGAAAAATATAACTTATCTACATGTTTGAATCATCTAGAAGGAAAAACAAAGCCACCGTCAAGCCAGAAAACAACAGCAAGACCTTGTGAAGTGGAAGAAGACACTCCAAAGTCTCCATGATGTATCCTTCAATTGCTCTCTAAAAGTCCAACAGAAACAGGGTGAGCTCAAGAATACAGATTTTCAAAAGCAGTTTTGAACTATGTCTTAGAGAACCAGAGATTGGCCATAGTTTTAAAAATATTCGCGTAACACAATGTTTATGAAGCTAGCCTCCGTTCTGGTGCACTTAAACTTTACAGTATTTGTGATTTTACTTGATTAAAATTGTCTTATAGAAAGATAAAACTACATATATTTTTCCAATGCTTAATTTCATTGATGAAACCAAAAAAAAAAAAAAAAAAAAGGAAGATTGAAATAAAACAGCCTTTGTCCTGTTCCTTCTTTCAATTAGGGCAACCGAGCGTTAGCAGCATGAACATCTATCCAGTAAGCACAGAGAGAAGGTCATTCTTATTTTATTTATTGCTTATTCCTTCGGGATTTATTTTTTACCACCAAAATTGTGAGCTATGCCTTTCTGCTAATCAAGTTTAGCACGTTGAGGTAAAATACATGCAATTCTTTCTGGGAAAAGGATACGTTAAACAGTATGTGATCCGTACTGTGTGTCCATGCTGGGGGGGTCTATTCCTTTGTCCTTCCTAGGACAAAATGTGTGACTCTGATAAGCCTGTTTCAAAGAAAAATAATATCACTACCAACCAATCAGACACAGTATTCCAAACTCAAAGTGCAAAAATCTGAACCAAAGATGATGATGTTGAAAGACTCCAGTGGTTAGAAACTAATTCAAACTTCATTATGCAGGTAGGGAAGGGGTGTTGACAGATTCTCCAAGGGCATCAAGCTTTTAAAATGTACAAAGGCACAATTCTAGCCATTTTGACTGGATAAACTTTATAATCTCATGTCCCTACAATATTCGAAAGATAATACTGTTTTAGTACCAAAAACAAAGCAATGCACCTCACTTCTCCCTTCTTGGTAAAACAGTGAATTACAACGAGTCTGTGTGTGAGCATCACCTGCACATGCGCACATGAACTTCTACGTGCAAGTGTACCCAGGGGAGCTCAGGATGCTGGGAGTCATGATTGCCACCACTAGTTTACTAATCAAAACATGGGAAGAAATATTACGTTAGGCAACATTTAATCCAAGCAGAGGTGACCAGATAGGAGGAACTGCCTTAGAGATTTGGTACCCACTCCTTTGTACCACTCCCCTCCATCTTGGTCAACATCTCCGTGTGGCTGGAGTGAAGAGGCTGCTCCACGAGGGACACATCGAACACCCGCTGAACGGGAGTTCTGTCAGAGTGGATGAGAGGATGCAATTGATCTTCAAAAGCGTCCTCCTCTGGCTCCACATCCTGGGAACGTTTTTCTTGTTGCTGACTGGTGGGCTGCCGCCCGAGATGAGACTGGAGCAGCAGCTCTGTCATACCGTTGCCACTGATGTCACCTTTAGGATGATGCGTCTCCTCCCATCCTATCTGCTTGTCAGTTTTTCTCCAGTGTTCAGAATTCAAATGATTCACTTCTGGAATGTCGTTATTCCATTCAAGTGTTCTCTCTGAACTTAATGTTGGTCTGTTCAGATGCAGGGCTTGGAGGTTGTCTGGCAAGGTCAAAGGACACGGGGTTTCCCCAACCACATGACGTGGGTCTTCAACTGACTCTGCAGAAGCCATCTCTGCTGGCACCAAGAGCTCAGCAGAGATGATCAGGAAGCCACCGCTTTGTGTAGTTGGAGTCCCATTTGCTTTGTTTCGATCTGGGTGACTGTTCAGCAGTGCAAAGGCTCTGTGGACAGCCCTCAAGTAATTAGTTCAGTCTTCCAGACTCAGTCTAGGGTTAGATCTGTACTCATCCATGTTGTTTGCACCGGACAACTCCTCCAGGCCTTGCCAGGTGATGTCTGAAGCAACACTGGACTGACTAACCTTCCCATCCATCCCATAATTGTCCTCTGTGCGGGTCATAATTTCCTCCTTTAGTTCCAGTGTCCAGGCTCTTGGATCTTGGGGTGCACTGTTTATATCCTTGGCAGCTTCGGAGTTCCATCAGCTGTATGTATAGCTGATTTAGGATGCCCCGTTCTACTGTGTGTACTGTATTTGTGAGCTGATAAGGATCCGTATTCATGTCAAAATACTCCAGAAAGCCAGTAACAAACTCACAAAACAGGAAATTGTGCTTCTCGTTGACTGTATGCAGGTATTGTTAGAACTTGTGCATGCACAGAAAGATCCCACTTTGACTGCTAGAGACAAGTGAATATCAGTCTCCATCTCCCCTCTCTCGTTCTCCATCTCTCTCTTAGCGCCTCCTCTTCTTTTTCCAAGACAGCTACTTTTGTTAATCATTTAGCAAAAAAATGTTACTAATGTGTTGAATATACAAGAGGATTTAGATAGGCATTTGTAAGAATGGATTGATGCTCTTTTTCCTATTCAAATTATTGGAAGGAGGTTCAGAATTTAAGGGTAAGGAGCCATCTCAAGTGTCATGCCAAATACCAATGGATTTGTGTTACTTCTAAAATTTACAATGATAGTTATTATAATTAGGAAAAAGTTTAAAGACATTTGCAGAGTATTTGGCATAATTCTAACACTTCTCTGGATGTTTTAACTTTGCATAGTGAGATTATGAATTTCAAGAATGCTACTCTGCTGGGTGTTGATGTGGCAGATACTGCTGATAAAATTACCCATGGCCTGAGGTCTGTATTTCCAGTTTGGTCAAGCTTCAAGAATGGCATATATAGCTTGATCATGCTAGCCCCTTTTGTCCTGGGAATACTTTTATTCCTGCCCATCGTGTGAAAACTTGTCTTTAACAACATCAACATGTTGGCAGCCAAAGTATATGACTTGAAACTGAAAATGGTCCCCCAGTCAGAGCTACTAGTTTAACAGACTGGCAAGCCGGAGACAGGTAATATTCTGCACAGAACCTTACCAACGTAAGACAGAAGTGCATTGCTTTTGATAATGCATATTTCATGATGGGTAAGGAAAGCATTCTTGTCAGAAAGACCTAAGACACGAGGTTTTCCCCTGGAAGCAGTTGGTTGATACACCTAGTGTCATTCCATTGATGAAAACTAATTTCCTTCTCCCAGCAGCTATCAATTGTGAATAGTTTTGGACAGGAACTGAAGAAGAAACAATGGAAGGATATTGCTTACTGGCTTGCTCCCCATGTTGCTCAGCCTGCCTTCTTATAGCACCTAGGATCACCAGCTCAGCGATGGCACTACCGAAAGTGAGCTGGGCCCTCCCATATCAATATTCAATCAATCAAAAAAAAATGCAGAAGCGCCTACAGACCAATCCAAAAGAGGCATTTGTTTTTTCTCAATTGAGGTTTTTTTCCTCTTCTCAGAAGTATGTATCTATCTTGTATCAAATTGACTTAAGACTAGCTAGGTCTTGATTCATTGAGCATTGTTTTAAACATATTTCTTAGCCAAAACTAATGGACTGTAGTGACAAAAGACTATTTATGGCCAATCTATTCTGTTTCATTGGCCTCTGTATCTGCTTTTATGTTAGAATGCTGTTTTGGTTAGTGTTGCTTTGTAGTAATGTCTTGAAATCAGGTATTAGGGCCCCTCGCTGATCCCTTTAGCTATATGGGGTCTTTTGTGATTCCATATGAGTTTTAGCATTTTTCTACTTCTATGTTGAACATCATTGGTATTTTGATAAGGATTGCATGGAAACTGTATATCAATTTGGAAATGTGTTCAATTTTAACACTATCAATTCTGCCCATTATGAACACAAGAAGTATTTTCCATTTTTTCTTCAATTACTTTTACCAGAGCTTTGTAACTTTCATTGTAGAAGTCCTTCACTCCCTTTATTTGTTGTACTTATTGTACATAGAATTGTTTTTCGTGATCTATGTGTCAGTCATTTCATCCCTGATGTATAAAATATTACTGATGTTTGCATATTTTCATATCTTGAAACATGCCTGAATTAATTCAATTGTAATAGTCTTCAGGTGTAGTCTGTAGGGTTTCCTATATCATCTGCAACAGATAATGATTTCTCTTTTCCTATCTGTATGTCTTTTATTTCATTCTCTGGCATAATTCTTCGGGCTTAAGCTCCTCCTAGTACAGTGTTGAATACAATCAGAGGGAGAGAACATCCTTGTCTTATTCCACAAAGAAGAAAGGATTCCATCATTTTCCCATTCAGTATGCTTATAGGTTTGTTATACATATGCTTTATTTTTTGGCAAAAAAAAATCCTTCTATACACAGTTTTCTCAAGGGTTTTTGTTGTAAACCAATGTTTAATTTTTATGAAGGGATTTTTCTGGCTCATTTGAGACTATCAAGTAATTTTAATTATTTTATTGATGTAATATCTTGGATTTATTAGTTTGTGTTGAGCAGTTCTGCATCCCTAGGATTAACTTGACAATGTGAATGACATTTTGCATGTCCGAATGTATGTGACTTGGTAGTACTTTGATGTGAATTTTTGCATCTGTTTATCAAGACCAATCATTTTCGTCATAGACTTGTCTGGTTTTAGTGTTAAGGTAATAAGACCTCATAGAATGAGTCTGAAAAGTTTTCTTCCTTTCAATTCTTTGAAAAATTTAAAGAAGAATTAACATTAGTTCTTCCTTTAAATTTAATTGACAGAATCAAACAGAAATGGATGTTTTGTTTGTTTACAGACACTTTAGTATATAAGAAATATGTTTTTCTATTTTTTTGCTTTTGGTCCATTTATCTCTTCATTGAAGTTAGTTTCTTGAACATAGCACATTGTTAAATTTTTAGCTCATTCTAACAGTCTTGGAATTGGAAAGCTTTATTTGTATCCAAGGTTACTTTAAATATGTAAGGAATTATTCATGTAATTTTGGTAAATTTCTTCTTGAATATTGTTATATTTATCTTCTCATTATTTTTTGGTTTGGTGGCTTGTATTGATATAGTCTGATACATTTATAATTCCCTTTTATGAGAACCCACTAGTAAAGTGGGTTTTATACTTTCATATGATTTTATGATGGTAGGTAATTTTTTGCTTCTGAATTTAGGAATTACTCAAAAATCTTTTATAAAGCTAATGTAGCAATGATGAATTGCCTATATTTTCTTGTCTTTCAAAAAGCTCTAACTTGAGGTTTTTTTTTTCTTTCTGTTTCTTTGCCACTGAAGGATAGTTTTACTCAATATAACTTTCTTGGTTTGGTTATTTTCTATTCAGAACTCTGAATTGTAGAAAACATGGTACTGGGTCACCTCAGTTGGTGACAATGCCATATTTAATGGGGTACACATGCATGTTATTTCCTGGCCTCATAACTCATATAGGAGTCTACCCTGTATCATACTCAGGCAGTATGGGTACCTCACAATGGAAGGAAAGACGGTCTTGGGAATACTACTTGTAAAACAATCTTTGTAAATATCAGAGCTTGGTCAACAAAGAGCACAAGAATATATTCATCCAAGGTGAGATGGGTAGTAGGTATGGACCTGCAGCAATTAGCTCACTATGATAAGAAGACTTGTTTTTCAGGTCTTTGCAACTGTGGGTTGGTGATTCTAAATGTTACTTCTTTGGCAGCCCAAATATGCCTGATTAATTTAGATAATTATTGATATTGATAATAATTATAAGGGGATGACTCCAGAGATGGGCCTCTTCACATAGCCAGTATGTTAGGAGTTAAGAAATGTTCTAGGAAATTGTAAGAAATATGAATAAAAATTACTAAGGCACACATGGATAAGATCAGAGTCTTGGTAGATGCAAGACATGGGAGGATCACAAAAAACAATGAAGTGATTTTTACTGGGACTAGCCATATTGATCATGTGAGCATAGAGTGAGAAAAGCATAACTTGAATAACATTAAAAGAAAAATATTTTGACTTGGGCTGATGAAGGGTCCATGTATGAATTCATGTTGTTTGCACCATTAGTAAGTGTGATCTTACAGGAAATGTATCATTAGGTATATCCCTGGCTCTTTTTTCTCTCTGTCTCCTGTCTTCTGTGAGGACTACATGCTCTCACCGTCATGATCTTCCTTGCCTCAATTCTAAATGAAATGGAACCATCGGACAATGAACTAAAACCACTGAAAATGTGAGACAAAATAAATGTTACCTCCTCTGCATTGTTTTTCTCCAGTGTCTTATCATAGTGACAAAAACCTAAGGGCAGAGAATAGGTGTCAATGGAGTGCTCAGGCACAAATGGGGCATCTATATCACCGTGCCCTTCCAGGGCTCAGGGACCATCACAGAAAAGGAGACAGAAAGATTTTAAGAGTCAAGGTTAGGGCAGGAATGGGTGAAATAGTGTGTTCCCCATGCTCGTGAACTCACAGTAGTTAAGGTTGTGTGAACAAGACTTGTACGGGATCAAGTCAATCAACAATCTAACATGGGGAAGGGAGGGTCTCATAAGAGTCCTCTTATAACTAAAGGACTATTGGTAGTTAATGGCCTCTGGATTTCATTAAGGGTGTGGCCCCTAGTAGGTTGACAAACTCCAGAAGGAGGTCCTAAACCCATGACTATGTAGGCAGCACAAATTAGACTTTACGATTTGTTTTTTTGTTTGTTGGTTTGTTTTTGTTTTTAAGAAGAGAATGAGGAATTGGGGTGGACCTGGGAGAAGTCGTAGGGAGAACAGGATAAATAATCAAATTATATTGTGTGACATTTTCAATGAATTAATAAGATATATTACACACAACTTTAATCCCAGCACTCAAGGTGCAGAGGCAGAGGTAGATGGATCTCCGTGACTTCAAGGATAATCTACTCTACATAGAGAACATCAGGCCAACTAGGCCAAAATAGTGAGACTCTGTTTCAAAAGCAAACAAACAAACATCTCATTAACACAGTTAGTTGCCCAAAGGTTAGCATTAAATCAAATAAGAAATAAATCAATGTAAATATTTTCAGACATTTTACAGCCACTAACTTTCAAAAAGGATCAATCTCTATTTAAAACTACAGAACACTAAATTTCTGAACACTGATATATTATCTTTAACCTTTTGCTGTTGTCGATATTGTTCTTTTACATAACATTACAGTTTTCAGAATAATTAATAACAGAAAATATATCACTAAAGAGGGTTTTGATCAAGATGGGGAGACTGCACTTCGTGCTGTGCCTAGGTGACATATTTACAATCCTGGCTCTAATTTAAATGTTTGTCTCTGGCCTATTTACCAAGTAGACCCAAGTGTCCTAAAGAGGAATCTAAGGGATCTAATATAGTTACCCTAACCTTGTTAACCTATGGACTTTTAGTTCAATATAATTTCATTCCATCTATCTATCTATCTATCTATCATCTATCTATCTATCTATCTATCTATCTATCTATCTATCTCTACCAATCAAACCCAAGGCCTACTACATGCTATATTGTAGTTCAAGTTATTAACAATTTGTAATGAGAGTAAGTAAAGAAATGCAATACAAGCTGCAGGCTATACTATAGTTATTGCTCAATCTACTGCTCCTTGTAATATAATTGATAAATATTTATTCCTTGAAACTTTAAGGATGAAAAGAACATAGTACATAGTACATACTTTGGGGATTATCATTTATACACTCAATGACTTTATAAACAAATTTAAAATTTTACTGTGATTAAAAACCCAAGCCTGTGGAGCTAGTTAAAAACATAGTGGTGCACTGTTTCCTGGGGAGGACTACTTCTTCCTCTGTCAACATTCCTTATTTGCTTGTAGTTTAGGGTTGAGGCCCCAAGAACTTTTCCCCATCCTTATTAGCATGTCTGTTAGTATCTGGCTTTGTTCAAGTTGGTGAGACTTACACCAGTTGGTTATGCAATAGCGAATGGTCAGCTCTGAAAAGATTTACATACAAGAAACATCATATAGACTTAGTAGGTTGTATTTATATATTTAGGAATACATGTGCAGACAGATACAGACACATAAACACACACACATACACAGCACAGAGGCTGGAGGCCAGAGGCACTAGATTCCTCTCTCTCTCTTTCTCTCTCTGTCTCCCTCCCTCCCTCCCTCCCTCCCTCCCTCCCTCCCTCCCTCCCTCCCTCCTTCTCTCTCCCTCTCTCTCTCTTTCTCAATCTCTCTCTCTCTCTCTCTCTCTCTCTCTCCCTCTCTCTCTCTCTCTCTGTGTGTGTGTGTGTGTGTATCTGTGTCTAACAACAAGTAAAGAAAAAGTTTCCATGAATTTGAAGTAAAACAAGGGGCTTGGTACATGGAAGGGGTTGAAAAAGGAAAGGGAAGCAGGAAATACGTAATTACATTGTGATCCCAAAATGCACTTAAAATTATGGGAAAAACATACATAGTGCATCCAAATGGTTAAAAACACAAGCCTGTGAGTATGAGAAATGAATGGTTCAACAGTTCAAACATATGGACTGATTTTTGCAGACGACCCATGTTCGTTTTCTAGCACTTAAGTCAGGCAGCTCACAACCACCTGTATTGTAACTCGAACTGCAAGAGATCTAATACCCTCTTCTGGCCCCAAGAGGCACCTATACTATGTGTATGTCATGCATATATGAATTCAAATAAAATCTTTAATAAATATGGCTAGGACTTATTTTTTTAAAGCTGGACCTTTTGTTAGCTGAATGTAAAACTTCATGTTAATCAAATTTAACTTCATCTTTAAGTTGTGGCAAAACAATACCTTTTATAAGATTGGATTTCAACATAACAGTCTATGCGAAAAGTGAAATTTACTTCACCACAAGCCTCTTTGTATCAATGTTTAGTACATTATGTAATATTTCATGGCACAAATTTGTCAGCTGCTGTAGTTCATGCCTTTAATTTGGCACTCAGGAGGCAGAGACAGACGCATTTCTATAATTCAAGGTCCACTTGATCTATATAGTGATTCCCAGGTCTATCTAGTGAAGATTCTGTCTCAACAAACAAACAAACAAACAAACAAAACAACAACAACTCAAGGTACAAGCTTGAAACTGACTGTGTTAACAAAGGTTAGTTTGGAGGACCATGCTAAGATGGCTAAGATTAAATAAATTTATTTTATTAATTTATTTATGTATTCCCTTTACATCCTGATTGCAGCCCCTCTCCTCCCAGTCTCACCCTCCTATCTTATAATTTAGATGAACAATATCCCAGTTTACCAGGACCGTGCCTGATTTTTAGTACTAAGAGCTATATATCCTGGGAGTCCTTCTAGATAGACTAGTATAATGATTGGAACTCGTAACTATAATCCACATATCTAGCGGAAATTGTTTGCTAATATCATTTCCATGTCCATAATTTTTTATTTATGATTTCTTCTTTTTCCTCGAAAAAAAAAAGTTTATTCAGCATGTTTTGGCCACAGTTTCCCCTTCCACAATGCTTTCCAGATCCTCTTCCGCCTCCCCAACCCACAAAACTTCATGCCCTTTCTTTCTCAATGTCTGTAACTTTTAATGGAGCAGTTCCTGAATTATGGTAATCCATTTTCAAAACACAGAAAATTTCTCGATATGTTTACCTCAAAAATGTAAATATTTATCTTGAGAAGATAGTAGTGTTTGAGGCTGAAATTTTCTCTTATCATAAGTCATTCAATTCAAAGTATCTTGTATAAGTCACAAGAGAAAAGGCTTTTAACTACAGCTTTTATGAGTCTAGGTTGAATGTTTTGTTTCTCTCAGAATGCATGTTAAGGGAATGTCTGTGAAGACTTGTCATAAGTCCATATCACATGCCACAGAGCCAGGTTTTAAACTGTTCAGCTGAACTTTTAAGTTGTTTTCTCAATGCTGGCGTGTCTGATAATTTGTGTTATAATTCTCCACTCTCTTTTGTTTCAATATTACTTTTAGTATACAGAATTTGGCATTTACTATGCTGCACCTTTGGGTCTTCTTTCTACCATGCTCTGTGTATTTAATAAACCACAAATCTGAAAGTAACTAGCCCTATCCACTTGCAAATTGATCAGGCCTTTACTTGGGCTGCTCTTGTCTTATGTCTGCTTGACAAGATCTTTTAAAGAAGCCTTCAGCTTTTCTTATCATTTTGTTGACAGTGCTGGAGGATTAGGGGCTCTTTGGGGCTAGCAGCTAGTTCTTTATCACATTACATTCTATCTCTATTTTCTGCAGATGGCTCTTTGCATTCTGGCCCTGGATTGCTAGGAATGTGTGTTTATGTAACTGTAAAATGTAGCAAACTTGTAACCTCTTAGTCCCCCAGAACTACTGATCTAGTGAGAATGTTGGGTAACAGAAAAAGTCATTTATCTCACAAGAACCCTGTAGGACAATGTCCAGTGGCTAAAAAAAATATTTGGTAGAAAACAACAGTAAAACAATAATAAGAAATATTTGTACTATATGAACTAGGAACTCTATGCCTAATTCTGTATGATAGAAACATCTTCATAGGCACCCCACCATAACAAGACTATTATAGCAGTATTATTTTGGACTAGCAGAAAGAAATGCAAATGTCCACTATAATAGAATGCAAACTAAAGAGCAGTGTATCCATGTAATGTAAATTTTATTTCTTACTGTGAATTCTGGTTTTCAAATCACTCTGAGGATTATGTTGTGATGGAGTAGCATAAGTGAGGTTGTTATCTATATAAATATAGATATAAAAGGAAGAACACACATGTGAGGGAAGATAGAACTAGCTTGAAATTTCTAAAATCGTTAAATAGACGTTTTATTTAGGAATGAGTTCAGATTTACAGAAAACTTGCAAAGACAACACAAATAATCCCTGTATATCCTTTACTAAATGTTGACTAATTTTATTACTTTGTATTACCATGGTGCATTTATGAAAACTAAGAGACCAATAGGGGTAAATATTCCTAATGAACCTCTAACCTTTTACTTTTGCCTACTAGTGTGTTTTTCATGTTTTAGAATAAAAAAACAAATTGCATTTATTAACTATGTGTCCCAGTTTCTTTATGTCTGCAACAGTGTTCACTTGTTCCTCATGACATCGACAATTAAGAAGAGGACTGGACTGAAGAGTTACGAAGAGTTTGTTGACTGTCCTTCTATTTGGGTTTATCTGATGTCTTTCTTAGCTAAGTAGGCTGTGGTTAGGAGGTTTCCTATCATATCGGGAGTGCAGAGCAGCCACATGATATTAGTGGTGGTAGCCTTGTTCATTTGCTTGTAGTAGCATTTACTCGGTTTATGCACTATAAAGTTAGTATTTTCCTCTTTGGTATTATATTCTTTTTAGAATGAGCTCACGACATGCAACCCAAATTGAAAATGGCATGGGGGTGGTTTAGCATCTCTCATAAGAGGGGATATTTTACTTGCAATTCTTCTCCAAGAAGGACTTCTACATTTGGTCATTCAATTATTTACTTCCTTTTGGTGAGGACATGTGGACGTTTGAAACTTTGCATATGCATATTGTTCTCTATCACTTACTTTCTCACTCAAAGTGCACCAGCTCTGGTCATTGGGAGATCTTGTGGATAGAGTGTAGTGGTCTTTTGACATAACCATTTCTGGGTTTGTAGTTTGGGAGAGGGAGAAAAGTATTTATGAATAGCTTTATTGAGATTTAAGCCACATTTTTTGATTTGCAATTTGAAGACCATGATTTATAGTATATTCACCAAGTTGTGCAAATGTTACTACCATCAATTATCGAACATTTACATCATCCAAGTAATAAACTCTGTAACTATTATAATGTAGACATTCCCAATTTGTCTCCCTCTTCCTACCAATTTTTCTATCCTCACCCCCTGACTAAAAACTAATTATTTATTTACATTTTGCCTACTCAGGTGCACTGTTTATAAATATTTGCTTATTCTGAACTTCTCCTTTTTATGTAACTGAAATTGTATATTCTTGGACCAGTATCCCTTTGCCAACCTCATAATCCTTTAGAAACTGTCATTCTATACTATTCTATGGAACAGCAAACATAATTTCCACCATGCAACTCTTTTTTAAAAAAATTATTTATTTTATTTATATGAGTACACTGTAGCTGTTGTCAGACACACCAGAAGAGGGCATCCAATCCGATTACTGATGATTGTGAGCCACCATGTGGGTGTTAGGAATTGAACTCAGGACCTCCGAAAGAGCAGTCAGTGCTCTTAACCACTGAACTATCTCTCCAGCGCCCCAAGGCAACTCTTATAACGACAACATTTAATTGGGACTGGCTTACAGGGTCGGAGGTTCAGTCCATTATCCTCAAGGCAGGAGCATGGCAGTGTCCAGGCAGGCATGGGGCTGGAGGAGCTGAGAGTTCTACATCTTCATTTGAAGGCTGCTAGTAGAATACTGGCTTCCAGGGAGCTAGGAGTAGGATTTTAAAGCCCACACCTACAGTGACATGCCTACTCCAACAAGGCCACACCTCCTAATAGTGCCACTCCCTGGACCAAGCATATACAAACCATCACACCTATGTTGTCTCAAATGACAGGATTTTTTATGTTCATATATGTATGTATTTATGTATATGCACAAACATAAACATAATTTCTTTATCCATTCATCTGTTGATAAATACCTAAATTAATTCTCTGCCTTCACTATTGTGAACAGCATTATAATGAAGATGGGAGTTAAGTATCTCTTCCATATGTTGACTTCATTCTTTTTGGATATATAACAATAGTAAGAGTAATGATTTATACAGTAGCTCTGTTTTTAATTATGTGGGAAACCTTCATACTGCTGTCCATGATACTATGCTGGTTTGTAATCTCATTAACTGGCTATGAGAGTTCCTTTACTCCACATCATTTTCAGCATTTTTTTAAAAAAAATACCTTCCACTAGAATAAGTATGAAATGAAACTTATTCTGGTTTAATTTCCATGATAATTAGTGATATTCAGAATTTTATTAAATGCCTGTTGGCCACTTTGGTGCTTTTTTCCCCCAGAAATGTCCATTCAGATCTATTTTCTAATTTAATATAGCTGATTGATTTTTTGCTATTGAGTTGTTTGAGTTCATTATATATTGTGAAATTTAACCCCTAATCAGATATATAGTTGGTAAATGCTGTCTTTCGTTTCTAAGGTTGTATCTTTACTCTGTTAATAGCTTCCTTTGCTGAACAGAACCTTTTCTGTCTCAAATAATTCCATTTTTATATTTGCCTTTTTTGTTTATTATTTGGAGGCAATATTTCCCTCTCCAAAGTCATTAATCAGACCAATAGCATTGATAATTCTATCATATCTTCTAGTGATTTAAGCTTTTAATCTAGTGTGAGTCATTTTTTCTGTATGTTAGTAGATGTGTCTAATTTCATTCTTTGTGTGGATATCCAGTTTTCCAATATCGTTTATTAATGAAATTGTTACTTTTCCATTATGTGTTTCTATCATCTTGGTCAAAAAGCTGTTTGCTGAAGTGTTTATGTATGACATGAAATTGGAAGGAGGAACATTGGCAGAAAGAAATGGTCTAAAAAGAGGGGGAACAAGAGAGGGTTTCAGGAGTAAGAAAGACAAATATAACAATTGTTCTTATGATGAATCTAAATCAATACTACTACCTATCTAAGAAATGAAAGCAGAGGAAAGACTATTTCATGAAGGAAGGAGCCTAGCAAGAGATAGGGGAACAGAAGAGGAAAATGAGTAGTTATGAGCAAAGTACAATGATATACATGAATGGGAATGTCATAGTGAAACCTATCATGTTGCATGATAACCAAAAGTCAAATAGAAAGTACCTGACTGTAGAGGTGTGGGCTTTTCTCTAAGGTTTTTATGTTGTTTAAACTTTGCTCTATGTTTATATACCAGTACCATGCTGTGTTGCTCTACATAACTTAATAGTATATTTTGAAATCAGGCCAAGTGATGCCTACAATTTTGCTAAACAATGTTTGACTATTTGGGGCATTTTGTGGTTTAAAACAATTTTAGTTTTCTTTTTTCTATTATTTGTGGAAAACACATTTGGTATTTTAATTGTGGAGCAGTAGATATTCCATTGATTTTCTGTAATTTCTTTCATATATGTTTAAAAGTTTTCTATAATATGCTATAATATGCTTTAATATAATATATAGTATCTGATCTTACATTTCTTCGGTCAACTTTACCTCTTATTTTTTTTTTAATGTTGCAGCTATTGTGAATGGGATTTTCAAAGTTCATTTTCATTGATTGATTCACTATTGATGATTCTAAATACTGTTGACATTTGCATGTTGACCTTGTAGCCTGCAGCTATCTCTATTAGATCTATCCACTTCAACTGATACTTTGAGATTTTTTTTCTATAATATCATTTTGTCTACAAGCACAGACAATTTTCCTTTCTAATCTGAGTTTTTCCTTCCTTGCTTAATAACTGTGACTAGTATATACAGTACTGTGTTGAATAAAAGTTGCAAAAAAAGAGCATGGCTTTGTTATTCCTCATAGGAAAGAAAAACATCTCTTCATTTAGCTTCCCCTGCACCCCTGCACCCCCATCCCCACCCCCGGGTATAATGTAGACTATGGGTTTTTCACACATAGCCTTTATTATGTTGAGGTATACTTCTTCTGTCATATCTTAAATATGGTATGGTCCCCTAAAGGATTGTGCTCTGCAAGATTGGTTCCAAGATGAAAAGTTCTCATGGGGATACCACTTTTGGAATAAATTAATATAGTCCTTATAATGCTGTTACTTTCCATGAGAGCACGTTTCTATCAAAAGAAGTTATTCCTTGAGTATGTCTTGCTCTGCTTATCACCAGCTCCCTTCCTGCTTCCACACTATGTTATAACACATCATCATTAGGCCCTCATCAAGATGACAGTATCACACTCCTTAGACTCTCCAGGCCCTACAATCCTGAGCCAAACAAATCTTTCTATTTCACAAGTTACTCAAATTTGGGCAGGTTTTTTTTTTAATTATTTAATTTTTTTTTTTTACAGTCCAGTCTTTATTCCCCTTCTGCTCTGCCCTCTGATTGTTCCTCATGCCATACCTCCCCCTCTCCCCCTCTCCAAGAGGTCTCCAACTGCTGGCTGAAGAATATCCTGTCCCATTCTCCTTAGCCTTTGCAAGCAGCCTTTGGTCGCAGAGACCTACATATCTGTCCTCCTCTCTGCTCTACAGCCTGGTCCGAATTCACAGTGCCATCAAGATACTCAAGGGAGCTGTTAAAAAATGGGTTTTGAAAAATTAAAACAAAACTGACAAACCTTTAGGTAGACTCAGTCAAATAAAAATCAGAGCTGGGAAATGAAGCATTACAACTGAAACCACAGAAGAAACCAGAACATAGGAGACTATAACAAAGCAATAAAGTGCGTGCAAGTGGGATAACATAGGAGACATTTCTAGACAGAACAGATTACTAATTAAAGAAGTTAAGTCAGAAATAATAAGTCATCTACTAAAGAAAAATCTCTGACCTCAGGGTTTCATTAATGAGTTCTGCCAAATATTTAGAAATTTAATACAAAATATTTTCACACTATTTAAAGAACTGAATAGGTAAGATAATTGCAAAGTCCCTCTAAAATGACAGCATTATGTTGCTACCACAATCAGTCAAGGACACAGCAGCAACAAACAAAGAAACTACTAGGATACACTTTGATTCACATAGAAAATTCCTTGACAAAATAGTAGTAGATCAAATTCAACCTGATGTTAAAATTATTATTTACAACGATTCAGCAGAATGCTTTTTGGGGATACAAGGACAATTCAACATCACATCAGCAAAATGAAGGACTAAAATGTTTTTACTTTTGTAATAGATATAGAAAAGACATTTAACAAAATTCTATGCCCCTTTATTGTGTGTATTCCTAACAAATTACAAATATAATGTATCTCTGTTTTGTGTTTCTATTAAACAATATCGGAGGCTGGATAACTTAAAGAGTAAATACATTTTTTAGGTTCATAATTCTTGTTGGCTAGAGGGCCCAAGTATCATGGGATGTTTACTCTAACAAGGGTCTCTAAATTATAACACAACATACCAGAGAAGCAGAGAGATGCATGAAAAAGGTCCACTCATATGGCTTGTCTTGCAGCTGCCTCTATGAGTACTAATTAGTCCTACAAGAAATATTAATCCCTTTTGATGATAGTGCCCCCATGACCCTTCCTCTTCACCTGTCTCCATTTTATTTCTGTTATTCTTGTATTTATTTATTTTAGCATTTACTCACTGAACTTCACTTTTAGGTGCCTTTTGTTATTGGTCCAGTGAGGTTGGGAATTTTTAAAATTTGAATGCTTTGTTATTCTTTTATTAAAAATTTGTCATTGTGCCCTTTCTGTTCTTTCTTATCTGAGTATAAGTAAGTAAAGGTGGTCAATTAACAGCCTGAAAACTGTACTCAGTTTTTCATCAATTTAAAATTTAGTCTGCCATGAAACCCCAGAACATGAAATAGTATGTGCACCATGTTCTTTGTGGAGGTGTGTTGAGAATGGCTTTAACTCAAAATCAGACAGGAGAATCTTCATTTTCACTTGAGACTTTACCAGCCTGTGTCTTGCTGTTCACATTTTGCTCATCATTCTGATAACAGCAGCTTAGCCATTCTCTGAGAAGTTCTAGGTATTACTTTATTTTCTCATTTTTCTGGGTTCTCATCGTAATTGTTCATAATTCTCCACATAAAGCAATAGATGTCATTTGAAGCCTCTTCCTTCAAATTCTTCTAGTCTCTGCTCATTATCTAGTTCCAAAAAGGTCTTTACAATTTCAGGATTCATAACATCATTCCACTCCTCAATACCAATTTTCCATTTTAGTCAGCTTTGTATTGCTCCTACAAAACACCCAAATCACCATCCCTGACCTCAAGCTATACTATAGAGCAATAGTGATAAAACCTGCATGGTATTGGTACAAAGACAGACAAGTTGATCAATGGAAGAGAACTGAAGACCCAGAAATAAAACCACACACTTACAGATACTTGATCTTTGAAAAAAGAAGCCAAAAATATACACTGGAAAAAGAAACGATGCTGGTCGAACTGACTGTCTGCATGTAGAAAAATGAAAATAGATCCATATTTGTCACCTTGCACAAAACTCAAGTCCAAGTGGATCAACAACCTCAACATAAAACCAGATTCATTGAATCTAATAGATGAGAAAATGGGAAAAAGTCTCAAACTCATGGGCATGGAGGGACATTTCCTAAACAGAACACCAATGTCTCAGGCTATAAGATCAAGCATTGATAAATGGGGCCTCATGAAATTGAAAAGCTTCTGTAAGGCAAAGGACATAGCCAATAGGACAAATCAGCAACCTATAGATTGGGAAAAAAAATCTTCACTAACCCTACATGCAATAGAGGGCTAATACCCAAATATATATAAAGAACTCAAGAAACTAACCACCAAACAACCCAATCAAAATATGGGGTATAGAACTAAACAGAGAATTCACAACAGAGGAATCTTGAATGGCTGAGAAGCACCTAAAGAAATGTTCAAAGTCCTTAGTAATCAGGGAAATGCAAATCAAAACGACCCTGAGATTCCACCTTACACCAATCAGAATGGCTAAGATCAAAATCTCCTGTGACAGTCAGTACATGTTGGAGAGGATGTGGAGAAAGAGGAACACTCCTCCATTGCTGGTGGGATTGAAAACTGGTACAACCACTCTAAAAGTCAATCTGGAGGTTCCTCAGAAAATTGGAAATAGATCTACCTGAAGACCCAGCTATACCACTCTTGGGCATATACCCAAAAGATGCCCCACCATGCCACAGGGGAACGTGTTCCAGTATGTTCATAGTAGCCTCATTTGTGATAGCCAGAAGTGGGAAACAACCCAGATGTTCCACAACAGAAGAACGGATACAGAAAATGTGGCTCATTTAGAATGAGGACATCATGAGTTTTGCAGGCAAATGGATGGAACTAAAAAAGTATCATTGTGAGTGAGGTAACTCAGACCCTAAAGGACATGCATGGTATGTATTTACCAGTAAGTGGATATTAGCCCAAAAAGTACAGAATACCAAGGATACAGTCCACAGAACTCAGTAAGGTTAACAAGCCTAGTGGCACAAGTGAGGATGCCTCTATCCCATTTGGGAGGGAGAAGAAAGCAATCCACAGGGTGTGGGGAAGATACCTGGATGGAAAAGGGGACAGGGAAGGGAAGAGGGGAAGGAACATGTTCAGGTATTGGGGTGGGAACAGGACTGAAGCTGTGAGGGCCAGCAGAAAGAATGGAAACAGGAAACCTTAGAAGGTTGGAGGTGGGGGGACCCTCTAGAATGCACCAGAGACCTGAGAAGTGAGAGACTCTCAGGACTCAAAGGGAAGGGCCTTAGATAAAATGTTCAACAGTGCGGAAGGGTAACTTAAAGAGCCCACCACCAGTAAAAAGACAGGGCATCAAGTGAGGAATGGGATTGCCATCTCACAGTTAAAAAACTCTGAGCCATATGTTCCTATCAAAAACTCTGACCCATAATTGTTCCTGTCTGAAAGAACTGCAGAGACAAAAATGGAGAGGAGTCTGAGGGAAAGGAGGTACAGAAACAGGACCAAGGTGGGATCCAGCTCAAAGAGAGGCCCCAAGGCCTGACACTATTACTGAGGCTATGTTGTGCTCACAAAAAGGGGCCTAGCATGACTGCCCTCCGAAAAGCTCAACAAGCACATGAAAGAGTCAGATACAGACATTTACACCCAGCCAGAAGTTGGGTTGGGACAGAAGCTGGGGACCCCTGTGGTTGAATTAGGGAAAGATTAGAAGAAGCTGAGGAGGAGGGAGACCTTGTAGGAGGACCAACAGTCTCAACTAACACGGACACCCAAGATCTCTCAGACACTGAGCCACCAATCAGGTGTCACACAGAAGCTGATATTAGGCCCCTAACACATATACAACAGGGGACTGCTGGGTCTGGGTTCAGTCAGAGAAGATGCACCTAACCCTCAAGTGATTGGAGGCCCCAGGGAGTGGGTAGGTCTGGTGGGATGGGGACATCCTCGTGGAGATGAGGGAGGAGGTATGGGATGTGAAACAGTTGGAGGGTGGACCAGGAGGGGGATAAAGTATGGAATGTAAAAAAAAAGATTAAAGAATAAAAAATAATAAAAATAAAAAGATGGACAAAAGTAATCTAATCAAATGGGTTCAAAAAAGATTGGTAGAATCAATATTCTGAGAATGACCATCTTAACAAAAACCATTTACAGATTCAGCAGAATCCCACTCAAAATCCCTATCTCATTCTTTACAGACATATTTTTTTAAAGAAAACTATCCTACCACTACCAGGACTACCCAGAGAAAAACTACCGTATCTCGAAAAACAAAACAAAACAAAACAAAACAAAACAAAACAAAACAAAACAAAACAAAACGAAGAAGAAAAAAGAAAAAAAAAAGAAAAAAGAAAACTATCCTATAATTCATATGGAACCACCAATAAATAAATAAATAAATAAATCAAACTAACAAACAAAAATCCTTAGCTATCCAAACAATCCTGAGGAAAAAGAACAATTGTAGAAGGGTTGCCATTTCAGATCTTAATATATATAATACAGACATTTACACCCAGCCAGAAGATATAAGATATATATATATATATATATATATATATATATATATATATATATATTGTAGATCCATAGTAATAAAAACAATATGGCTAATGGTGCAAACACAGACATAAACCAATGGAAAACAATTCAAGACCAAGGTAGGCATGGTGCTGTGTGCCTTTAGTTCCAGCCAAAGAGGCAGAGGCAGACAAGTCTCTATGAGTTTGAGGTCAGCCTGGTCTACACAGAGAGACCCTGCCTTAAAGAATAAGAGAAGAATGAGGAAGAGGAAAATAAGCAAAAATTATTTGCAGATGACAAGAGATGGAGATCCCCCAAATTGATAAAAGTCACTAAATTCAGCAATGTTTCAGGACATGCAAGATGGAAATGTAAGATGAGACTATAATTTTTAAAATGTCAAAGATTCAAACACGAGTTACATGTTAGTTCAGTCGTTTAATATTTAAAAGACGCCAAAAACATAAGCTGGAGAAAAGAAAGCATCTTCAACAAGTGGTGCTGTGAAAGCAGAAGAATGAAATTAGGCCCATATCTATCACCTTGCACAAAAAGTTAACTAGATCAGAGACTTAAACGTGAAACCTGAAACACTGAACCTGCTAGAAGAAAGCATAGGCAGTATCCTACATGATATACATGTAAAAAACGACTTCCTGAATAAGAAGCTATTTAACCCCAAATTAAAGCCAACAATGGACAAGTGGGACTTCATAAAACTAAAAACTTCGGCATAGAAATAACCAGGTGAAGAGAAAGCTCACAATGTCAGCTATACATCTGACAGAGAAGTAATATCAAAGATATACAAAGAACTCCCCCCAAAAGAATAGACAAACAACCCATTCAAACAATGGGCCTGAACAGAGAGTTCTCAAAAGAGAAAAAACAATGGCTAAGAAATATCTCAAAAAATGTTCATTGTCCATAGCAATTTGGAAAATGTAAATCAAAACAACCTGAGTTTTCATCTTAGCTCAGTAAGAATGGCAAAGATGAATGAAACAATGGTCAGCAAATACTGAAGGGGGCTTGAGGAAAATGTAATCCTGATTCACTGTTTGTGGGATTGTAACCTGGTGCAGCCACTCTGGAAATCAGTGTGGATTGTTCTCAAAGGGCTCAAAAATAAATCTACTGTTGTGCGATGGGCTGAGAGGCAGCTGGGTACCTGGTTGAGTAGGCCTTGAACCCCAGAGACCCTCCAGGGATGGTAGGAGTTGGGCCTTGCTCCTGGGTCCCTGGCTCCTTTCACATAGCTACAGCCCCTCCCACAGAGAAGTTTGTGGCCATAAGTCATGTAGCACAGGTAGAGGGTATGACTACAGGCCACAGAGCCTCAAGACAGAGCTCCATATTCATGAGATAAAATAAAGGCCAGAGGGCATAGCCAATTAAGCATTCCTTCTCAGACCCTCCTCCTTGCAAAAGGTATTTAACCTAAGGCCCACCCTGAGAATACTGGGGGTATAGCTTCATCCATTTTCAAACATGACAATAAATATCTTAAGATCTGGACTGCCTCTCTTCTTTGGGGCCCACTGTCGTGTACCATGGAGAAGGCCTTCAACTAAAGAGTTACCTTCTAACTACCACCAACAACCTCTCTATGCTTCCAGTCACAGAGGCCACCAACTCAAGTGACCAAGAATCTCATTTCCTGAGGGACACAGCCAGAGCTTTTCCTCCTCCTCCCTTTGTCTGTGGGTCGATCCAGGCCATACCCTCACCCCCATCTTGGCCTTTCCATGGCCTCTCAGTGGCTCCTGAGAGCCCAAGGTCTTGAGACCAGTTGGTTCCCAATTGCCTTCTGGCCTGGGGACCCCCAATTCAAGAGCCCAGTCCCCAACGGGGCCCCAGACTGTGTTCCCTCCACCCAAGAAACGGACTCCTGAGGCTTCTCACAACCTGACGTCCACCAAACACGGCATGAAGTGAACTCAGTCAAATTCCAGAGCCGATGCCTCCCTGGGCCGTAGCCCCAGCCCTTTGGGGCAGCAGACACAGGACTCAAAATTCAACCCAACAGGACCCATGCCCATGCGCATGCTATAGCCCAACAATCTACTACATGACCCAGCCATACTATTCCATGGCCTATGTCCAAAGGACTTGATCTCCTACTGCACAGATACTTGCATAGCCAAGTTAATTGCTGCCCTGTTCACGATAGATAGAAAATGAAAACAACCTGAATGTCGTAAACATCTTGATGACTGGATAAAGAAAATGTGATACATATACATTATGAAACAGTATTCAGCTGCAGAGAAAAATACAATTATGAACTTTGCAAATAAATAGATGGAATTAGAAAATATTATATTAAGCAAGATAACCCAGACCCTGAAAGACAAATGGGTATGGGTCTGTCTGCCTTTAGCCTACTCCTTGCCCTCATAGGAGCTGCCCTTGGTTAGCAAGGGGTACCTACTGGAGTTGGGGATCTGCAGCACAATAACAAGTGGGGACAGGGAAGTTAGAAGGGAATGGTTTTTGGAATCCACAGGAGATGTGGGGAGATGGAAGTGACACTGCAGCTGGTGTTCTTTTGCATCACTAGACATGAGACTGGGGTATTTGATAAGAAACAGAGAGTGTACATTTCTTTATTATCACAGCAGGGGTTAAACAGTTCTGAATACAAACATAATCAGGTGAAACAAATGAGTAAATGAGTGATGAATGATGGTCAAACTTTCTGAATACTATCAGGAAGGGAAACTACAGATAAGAAAGACAGATACAAATGTGCTCTTGGATTGGAGTTATGCACTTCTATAAGTAATTGTGTTTAGCTTTCTCCATATAGAGATGAATGAATAAAATCAATAATATGTGTATACAAACAAGTTAGTGTAGAAAATGCATTTTCTAGTTCATTCTTCCAATGTAACTCCATAATAATGACCAACTGTAACATCTAGACCTCGGTTACTAAATAATAATCTCCATAAAAGATCCAAGATTATGAAGAAATCACTAATTTTAGGACTTACCTGAGAAAAATGTAGCATGAACCTGAGGCAATTTAGAATACTAGAAAGTAATAAACTGCCAGTATTCCAAGGGTCTTAAAGCTGTGAGTTCTAACTTTTTATTATAAATACTGCTTTTAGTTTTTGATATTATAATTAAATAATTTCCACCTTCCGTTTCCTCTCTCCAATCTTTCTTTGCTATCTTTCAAATGAGTGGCATCTTTTTCAATTTATTGTTGCTACATGCAAATATCAACTGCTCAGTCTGCATAATAGTACTTGTATGCATGTTTTCAGGGCTGACAATTTACTATTGGACAGCCAGCCCCTGTGCTTTTCCCAGGGGAAGACAATTTCTCCCACTCTCAGTATTCCTTAGTTGCCTGTAGTTCTTTGTGTAGGTTGAGGCATTATGGGCTTTACAAGCTCTACTGGGCTATTTCTGTCCTTGTTCAGCTCATGTTTAGACAGTCCTGTTGGTGAGACTTTATGGGTGTGGCTTCTGACATTACTAGGAGACACAATATCACAGCAAATTCCTTTATCCTCTGTCCCTTACAGTCTTTTATGTGTAGTTGGTTAGGTTTCCAGTATCAGGCATGCTTTTCCTTTTGTTAAGAGGGTCTTAACTTCAATTACAGAGCTACCAACAAGATATGTGTGCCACTATGGCACCTTAGAGTTATTGTGATATGCTGGTTTTTTATTTTGGTTCATAGGCATCATACCTGGGTAGTACTTTTGATGGCTTCCATCCTTTGGAAGCTTTCATGATGCATTCTGGTATTATGAAAGCTAGCCTTCACGAAGAAGGCTTTCAGGTCAATTCTAGCTCAGGAGTATCTGGACCCTGCATGTAAAGTGCATCATGTCTTCAGCAATAACTGCTTACTTTCTTTATCTGGGGACAATTGAAAGCAATAGCAATTGTAACTTTAATTTTTTTTCAAAATCTATTTATAATAATGGTTCTTAAATGCTTTAACCTCCTTTTTAGCTCACCAGAGGTAGCGGGAAAGAAAGGATACAGGGAAGTGGACCTGTTTAGAAAGGTTCTTTGGACCCCCATAGGAAAATCAATATCAACTAACCAGACCACCCAGAGCTCCCAGGGACTAAACCACCAACCAGAGTACACATGGAGGGACCCATGGCTCCAGCAGCATATATAGAAGAGGACAGCCTTATCTGACATTAATGGGAGGGGAGGCCTTTGGTCCTGTGGAGGCTTGATGCCCCACCATAAGGGAATGCTAGAGCAGGGAGGTGGGAGTAGGTGAGTAGGTGGAGGAGCACCTTCATAGAGGCAAAGGAGAGGGGGGAAGAAGGATGGAAAAGGGTGTCTGTGGAGGGGAAACCAGGAAGGGGGATATCATTTGAAATATAAACAAATAAAATGATTAATAATAAGAAAAAAAAAGGTTCCTTTTGGAGCAACTCCCATCTGTGTTGTCTGGAAATCGGTAGTTCAGTTCACAGGCCAGCAGCAGCAGCTCAATCCACTCACAAACACTTCACAGATACACAAGCAGTCCAGTTCAGTAGAGTTCAGATAGCAAACATGAATCAGCAATGGTGGCACTACCTAGCAGAGACAGCCAGGCCTCAGCCTTGGCACAAGTCAGCAGGAAGAAACATGAGAAGTTCTTGGCTGTCCCTTCTCTCAGTGAAGCGTAAATCAGTGAAGACCAGAGACCCACAAGTTGTTGGTGTGCCCTAGACCCCCAACTCCAGTAGGTCCTCCCTGCTAACCCAAGGGCAACTCCTAGCAGGACAAGGAGTAGGCTGGCCAGGCAGTGGTGGCGCACGCCTTTAATCCCAGCACTTGGGAAGTAGAGGCAGGTGGATTTCTGAGTTTGAGGCCAACCTGGTCTACAGAGTGAGTTCCAGGACAGCCAGGGCTACACAGAGAAAATTTGTTTTGAAAAACAAACAAACAACAAACAAACAAACAAACAAAAAAGGAGTAGGCTAAAGGCAGACAGACCCATACCTTCACTAGTGCTCCTGAGATCCGATCCCCCTGGTCTCAATTTCAGTTCTATAGCAACAAACCTATGGTGGTCTCCCTTTCCTCTCTGCCATCATTCCCAATGGATCACAAAGACCTTTTCATCCAATCTTCTTTCCCCCAGCTCATTCCAGTTACCAAGTCTCCAACACTACCAGGCATTCCTTGTGAATGCACCAGCTGAACAAGCCAGTAAAAGAGTAATTCATAACCATCACACTCTCTGAAGATACAGAGAAGGAACAGAAATCAAGGAACAAAACACCCACCCAAGGGAAAAAAAATACAGAAATCAATGATTAGAACTTTAATCATCCCAAACTCAGATGCCTAGTCACTAGTGCAAAAACACAGTCAAAGACAGCTAGGGCATTGTCTCCACTAAAGCACAGCTAACCTACCACAGCAGGTCCTGAATATTTTAACATAGCTGAAGCACAAGAAAAATGCTTTAAAAAAACTTTATGACTAAGATAATGAATGTATATGAAAAGAGGTTAGTAAAGAGGAAATTAATAAATCCCTTAAAGAAATCCAGGAAAACACAAACAGAGAATTAGAAGAAATGAATACCTCCCTCAAACAAACCCAGGAAAATACAAACAACTAGAGGAAATGAATAAGCCACTTAAAGAAAAACAAGGACACAAACAGACTGTAAGGAAATAAATAAAACTGTTCCAGACCTGAAAATGGAAACAGAACCAATAAAAAAAAACGCAAACTGAGGAAAATCTGGAAACGAAAACTTTAGGAACTAGAACAGGAAGTACAGAGGCAAGCTTCTTCAACAGAATACAATACATGGAAGAGAAAATCTCAGGCATTGAATACACATTAGAAACAATGGATGCACAAGTCACAGAAAATGTCCAATCTAAAAAAAAATCCTGATACAAAACATCCAGGAAATCTGTGACATTATGAAATGACCAAACTTAAGAATAACAGATACATAGGAAGGAGAAGAAACCCAGATCTAAGGCCCAGAAAAATGTTTTCAACCAAATCATAGAAGAAAATTTCTTCACCTAAAGAAGGAGATACCTACCAAGCTATAAGAAGAATACAGAACACCAAATACAGTGAACCAGAAAGGAGAGTCCCCTTGCTACTTAATAATCCAAACACTAAAAGTACAGAACAAAGAAAGAATACTAAAAGCTCCAAGGGAAAAAGACCGAGTAACATATAATGACAGGCCTATTAGAATTATACCTGATTTTTCATTGGAAACTCTAAAAGCCAGAAGTGTTTGGACAGATGTGCTGCAGACTCTAAGATACCACAGTTGCCGTCCCAGACTACTATACTTACTTAGCAAAACTTTTAATCACCATACATGGACAATATAAGATATTCCATGATGAAGTCAAATTTAAACAATCTATCTACATATCTAACCCTAAAGAAGATGCTAGAGGGAGAACCCCAATTTAAGGAAGTTAGCTACTCCACTGCAAACACAGAATAAATAATCTCACACTAGCAAGGGAAACACACACACACACACACACACACACACACACACACACCCCAAACATCACAACCAACAACAAAATAAATCAGCAATCTTTGGTCATTGATATCTCTCAGTATTAAAGGTCTCAATTCCCCAGCAAAGAGACACAGACTAATAGAATGGATGGAAAAACAGGATACATCCTTCTGATGAATAGAAGAAACACACCTCTAACATCAAGAATACACATTAGCTCAGGGTAAAGGGCTGGTAAAAGATATTCCAAGCAATGGACCTAAGTAGCAAGCTGGCATCACCGTTTTAATGTGTAACAAAATAGACTTCAAACAAAAACTAATCAGAAGAAATAGGGAAGCATACTACATATTCATCAAAAGAAAAATTCAGCAAGAGGACACTGCAATTCTTAACGTCTATGCACCAAACAGAAGGGCACCCACATTTGTAAAAGAAACTAATACAGCTTAAATTGCATACTGACCCTCACATACTGATACTGGGGGACTTTAATACTCCACTCTCACCAATGGACATGTCATTGAGATAAAAACTAAACCAAGAAATACTACAGCTAACAGACATTATAAAACAAATGGACTTAACAGATATTTACATAGTATTTCATCAAAATACAAAATAATATACCTTCTTCGTGTCATATCATGGAACTTTTTCAAATTCGACCACGTACTCATACACAAAGAAGTCTCAACACACACAAGAAAATAGAAGTAACTCTCTGCAATCTGTCTGACAATTGTGGATTAAAGCTGGAATTCAACAACACAAAATCAGAAAGCTTACAAATTTATGGGAACTGTACACTTCTCTATTGAATTAAAAAGGGGTAAACAAAGAAATAAAGAAATTAAAGACTTTCTAGAAAATGAAGGCACAACATACCCAAACTTATGGGATACAATAAAAACAGTGCTAACAGGAAAGTTCATAGCACTGAGTGCCTTTATAAAGAAATTGGAGAGATCTTATATTATCCATTTAACAGCACACCTGAAAGCTCTAGAGCAAAAAGAAACAAATACATACAAGAGGAGTAGATGGCAAGAAATAATCAAACTCAGGGATGAAATCAACCAATTAGAAACAAAGAGAACTATACAAAGAATCAACAAAAGAAAGAGCTGGTTCTTTAAGAAAATCAACAAGATAGATAAACCCTTAGTCAAACTAACTAAAAAACAGAGAGAGAATATCCAATTTAATAAAATCAGAAATTAAAAGGGGGCATAGCAACTGACACCATGGGAATCCAGAGAGTCATAAGGACATACTTTAAAATTTTGTATTCCATCAAATTGGAAAATCTAAAAGAAATGGACAATTTTCTTGGTAGATTCCACTTACCAAAGTTAAATAAAGATCAGATAAACTATTTACATGGACCTATCACCCTCAGTGAAATAGAAGCAGTCATTATAAGTCTCCCAACAACAACAACAAAGCACAGGGCCAGATTTATTGCAGAATTTTACCAGACTTTCAGAAAAGAATTAACACCAATACTCATCAAATTATTTCACAAAATAGAAACATAAGGAATATTGGTCAGTTCATACAATTACCAATACCTAAACCACACAAAGACTCAATAAAGAAAGAATTTCAGATCAATTTCTCTCTTGAACATTGATGCAAAAATATTCAATAAAATACTTACAAACTGAACCCAAGAATACATCTACAAGATCATCCCCTACAAAATAGAAACAGAAGGAACATTTCCAAATTCATTTTTGTGGCCACAGTCACCACAGTCACAGTCACAGATACCCAAAACCACACAAAGACTCACAAAGAAAAAGAATTTCAGACCAGGTTCCCTCTTGAACACTGATGCAAAAAATTTCAATATGCACAAACTGAATCCAAGAACACAACAAAAAGAACATCCACCACGATCAAGTAGACCTCACCTCAGGGATGCAGGGATGGGTCAACATATGAACATCTTTCAATGTGATCCACCATATAAACAAACTGAAAGAATAGCCACATGATCATCTCATTAGATGTTGAATAAGCCTTTGACAAAACTCAACACCCATTCACGATAAAAGTCCTGGAGAGATTAGGAATACAAGGGACATACCTAAATATTAAAGGCAATTTACAGCAAGCCTATAGTCACCGTCAAATTAAATGGAGAGGAACTCAAAGCAATTCCACTAAAACCATGGACAAGACAAGCCTGCCCACTCTCTCCATACCTATTCAGCACAGTACCTGAAGTTCTATCTTGAACAATAAGACAACTAAAGGAGATAAAGGAAAAGGAAGAAGTCAAAGCATTTTATTTTGCAGAAGATGTAATAAAATATGTAAATAACCCCAAAAATTCTACCAAGGAACTTCTACAACTTCTGCAACCCTCAGCAAAGTGGCTGGATACAAAATTAACTAAAAAAAAATCAGCAGCTCTCCTGTATACAAATGATGAATGGACTGAGAAATCAGTGAAACAACACTTTTCAGAAATGCTGCAAATGATATAAAGTATTCTGGGGTAACTAACCAAGCAAGTGAAATACCTGTATGATAAAATCTTCAAGTTGTTGAAGAAAGAAATTAAAAAATATATCAGAAGATGAAAAGATCTTTCATGCTCATAGTTCAGTATGATTAACATGGTAAAACTGGTTATCTTACCAAAAGCAATCTACAGATTTAGTGCAGTCTCCACCAAAATTCCAACAAAATTCTTTACAGACCTTAAAAAAGCAATGCTCAACTTCATATGGAAAAACAAAGAATCCAAGATAGCTAAAACAATCCTGTACAATAAAAGAATTTCTGGAGGTATGACCATACCTGAAGACCCAAATATAAATCCACACTGACATAGACACTTGAGTTTTTATAAAGAAACCAGAAATACACACTGGAAAAAAAACGCGCAGTATCTTCAACACATGGTGCTGGTCAAACTACATGTCTGCATGTAGAAGAATGCAAATATATCCATATTTATCCCCCTGTACAAAACACAAGTCATAGTGGATCAAAAACCTCAACACAGGGCTGGAGAGATGGCTCAGCAGTCAAGAGCACTGACTGCTCTTCCAGAGGTCTTGAGTTCAATTCCCAGCAACCATACGGTAGCTCACAACCATCTTTAACAGAATCAGTAAAATGATTTCTAGTGATATATTCGTAGATCAGTGCCATATCCAGTCTTCATCATAGAGTCTTCCTTTGGGCAGCATATGGGAACAGATGCAGAGACCCACAGCCAGACTTTACATGGAGAGAATCAAGTTGGATGTTTCCATCTAATCCCTCCCCTCATGGTTCAGGAAACTCCATGAATGAGGAGGCAGAAAGAATGTGAGAGCTATAGGGGATGGAGGACCTAGGAGAACAAGGCTCTCTGAATCAAATGAGCACAGATCATATGAACTCACAGAAACTGAAGCATCAAGCACAGGGCCCAAATAGATCTGCACCAGGGCATCTGCATTTATATGATAGCTTTCAGCTTAGTATTTTTATGGGACTCTCGACTGTGAGGATGAGTGGATCTCTGATTCTTACGTCTCCAGTTGGGAGTCCTTTTCTCCTGTTAGGTTGCTGTAGCCAACTTCAATGTGATGTTTTTTGTCTTATCTTGTTATATTTTATTTTGTTGTGCTTAGTTATTGTCTCTTAGAAGCCTGTTCTTTTTTAATGAGAGGCAAAAATGCAGTGAATCTGGAGGGGAAGGAAAGTCAGGAGGATCTGAGCAGAGGGAAGAGAAACTATAATCAGGATATATTTTATGAGAAAATTTCATTTTCAATAAGAGAATGAAAAAGAAAAAATAAAGAAATGTACTACCTACAGGACAGTGTATTTATAGGGTTTCCTTTGATTTTATTTTTAGTTTCCATTCAATCATCCAAACATATTAAGGTAAATTGCTCCTTTTACCTTTTACAACATTGCTTAGGTTCTGTCAATATTCTGTTCTTTTTCCATCCCTCATCACAAAATGTATAATTGCAGGATACTTATGTAATAAAGTTGTAATTACTTGTCACAGATTTTGTTACATCAAAGATCACTTGTATGCTGTGGTTAATTTTTTTGTATATATTAAGGTTCCCATTGAGGGACATGTAGTTCTATGGGTTTTGACAGATATTCTTCTTAGGCTTGTTGAGACTTGTTTTGTGGTCCTCCTTAGGATGTGTGCTGGAGAATGCTGCATGAAGAATGTGTATGCTGCAGCTGATGGCTGAAATGTTCTGTAGATGTCTGTTAAGTTCATTTGGCCTAATGTGAAATTCGAGTACAACCTTTCTTTACTGATTTCCCATCCAGATAATCCCTACATTGGGTATTGAAGTCCTTTATTATTGTTTTACCGTGTTCTCTCCCCGCATTTATTATATTTTTAATTTTCATATGGTCCTTGTGAATTATCTATGATTATACGGTCTTTTGTTGTTTTGTTTTCTTGATACAGGACCTCACCTATGTAGTCCTGGCTGGCCTCTGAACTCATAAGATCTGCTTGTATCTGCCTCCTGAGTGCTGGGATTAAACGCACAGTGTATAATGTCATTCTTTTTTATAATGTCTCATTTTAGCTTTTGACTGTTTTTTTTTTCCCCTGACATAATGATCTCTACTCAATTTGACATAATGGAATGAAAAATGAATGCTACAAAATGTTTCTTGCACTACATCACAAGAGACAGCCTACATCCTTGTTCAGGGCATCAGTGAAAGAACAGGAGAAAAAAGATGTGTATGTGTATGTGTATTTGTAATTTGTATGTATGTATATATATATATATACATATTGTAATTTGTATTTAATATGTATATATTACAATATACATATTGTAATATATATATATATATATTAATATATTGTCTCACTGTAGAAGGCTGTACTTGAACTCAAGACACTTCAACATCTCCCTCCCAAGTAGTTCTGGAATTATATCAGTTCTTTGTTAAATGCCCACTCCCATTATTTCCAAATAGCTTGGTTTTTAAAAAGGAATCAGTGAAATTATTTGGAGATAAATAGAAGCATGTAGGGATTTTAATTACATTCTTATTTGTAATAAATAAAGCTTGAGTATATGCACATATGTGTTTGTGTGCAAGCAGAGTTGTAAAGACAACCTGTGGGAGTAGGTTTTCTCCCTCCGCCATGTGGGTCCAGGGAATAGGATTCATGTCCTCATTCTTGGAGGCGAATGCTTTTACCGCTGAGCCATCTGACAGGCTCTAATTATTTTTTTTCTCACATCTACTGTTTATATCTATTTAATTAGTTTATTCATTATATATCATTTAAATATATTATATATATGAATTATTTGAGAGCATCTCTTTAATGTTTAGCGCCTCTATCTTAATCTAGTCGTATTTGAGAGGTAGTAATGAATGTGACAGAATCCTCTGTTCTCACAGTATATCACGCCATGTAATTAGTGTTGTAGGGACAGGCGTGGGAGATCTGAGGTCATTCTCTTCAGGAGAAACTGAAAAAATCGAATAGAAACAGGGATATGGAATGGGGAACAGAGAAATGAAATGGAGAATAGGTGTGACTGCTGAACAAGAGGTAATAAACAGATGCGCCACACTGAGGAGACTGGGAAGCTGTTAAGAAGGGAGGGTGTGGGGCGGGCCGGTAGGGACGGAGACCCCCCTCTGGAGGCGGAAAGAGGCAGGACCACTTCCGGCCAGGGGGGGCGGGTTACAAGCTCAGACCTGAGGAGAGGCTTGAAGCGAGCAGACGTCCTCTCGGCTCACGAGGGGGAGGTGAGCTGAGGTGGCCAGCTTTGGGAAAGACCCCGCGGGGTCTTCGAAGCCGCGTCTTCGTGGTCCCTGGCTTCACATATTAAGGTTTGACAACAACCTGGCTAGATTCAGGATCTAGCGGTTTCGATGTGGTGGGTTTAGAGGTGCCTGGACCCAGTTCTCACTGGGTAAAGGCGGGGGCGGAATCTCTGGGCTACGGGAAAGTCTAGACTCAGTTTGGGGATGGAAAGAAGGGATGTAGACCTGGTTGGGATTGTGGAAAGGAAACATCTCGAAAACGTTCTGGCTGTAGCAAAAAGGGAGGAGGGTCGAGTTCAGGAGGGAGGTAAGGGACCCGGATCGAGCTGAAGAAAGGGGGCTGGACCCCTGGACCCGGTTATGGGCTACGGGAAGGATGAATCGAATCTGGACCAAGAAAGGAGCTACAGAATCCTCTTTAAATGGCCAAAGGACCAGGCTTTGGAGGGGAGAAAGGGAGGGCTAGAATCCGGTTAACACTGCTTTGAAAGGGGGATGACCTGGTAGGGTTAGGGAGCTAGGAATCACGAAGGGGTATCCCTGTTGGATTTGAGGGTGGGGTATCAATGTTGCAGAAAGGGCGGGGCAGGGCCCTTGCAGACGTGGACCAAGGTGGGGAGGGGCAGTGTTGGCGAAGGCGACTGCGGCGCGGGGGGAGGGGGCTTGCGGAGGGGTGGGAGGTGCGGAGGACTGCGGAACCACAGTCTGGGTGAGTGGCTGATGGTTGGCGCGGGTTGGCGCGGGTTGGCGCGGGTTGGCGCGGCCGCACAGGAACGGGGGCGGGGTGCGGGGGAGGTAGGAGGGGGGCGCCGCGAAGAGGCCCTGCGGAGCCAGGGGGCGGGTGGGGGTGCTGAGAAATTATGTAGGAGGAGGCGGTAGGATCGAGATGTTTTCTAGCTCTGAGAGCTGGGGACGTTTGAAGAAATTAGATGGTTAGAGATGGTCCTATCCATCATAGCGCATGCGTACTGAGGGCCTTGAGGACCAGGCGTATTTGGAAACCTGTTATCATGCGCGCGCGCGCGCGCGCGTGTGTGTGTGTGTGTGTGTGTGTGTGTGTGTACACGCGCGCGTGCGCGTGTCTGTGTGCGCGCGTGTGCGTGTCTCGTTCTGTGCGCATGCGCACTGTCAGGTTGCGGTGTGGTAAATGGTATTAAGGTGTATGTCGTAGAACAAATTTGTCATCTTGGAAGCAAAAGATGCTGGAGCTCAGAAACCACATGTCCTAGGCTTCTAGATCGGCAAAACCAGAAAGATTTGGGGCCCAAATTAGGCAAATTATTTCACCCTTAAGATTTAGCAAGACTTCTGATGAATCTACCTCCTCCCTGCCCCCCTATTGTCCTCTAACTCAGGCTTATTTCCTTCAGGCTCAGCTATTAGCCTTTCAGAAAGATGGATAGAAGAAATGACTATAGTTATCGGGTGCCCGCATTCCCGGTGAGACCTCTCTGCATTCTTGCCAGGCTGTCTGTCATACCCTGAATTCATTTACCACTCTGGAGCCTATTACCACTGTGTAGTTCCATAATTCCTTACCTTACCTATCTCAGTCTTCTTTTGCATGGTGCAGGGAAGAGGAAACTCATCCTTACTGTCTCCTGCTCCCTCCCCCTTTCTCAAACCCCTTTCAATGAAATTGCTCAGGAGGGAAGGCAACTTCCCTCAGGAGGGAAGAGAGGGGTTGTTGTAGGGAGGCGGGGTGGCCCATAGGATCACAATCCTAAGTATGTAGGGCCCTCTGCCTCCCGCTGGGAGCCTAGGGCTTCCTTTCTCTCCAGATGTACAGAGGGAGACCACAGAAAAGGACAGCGTCCCAGTGACGCATACCCAGTTGCCAGCAACCAATGACCCACCAATTGGCAACCGATCTAAGAAAAACAAGAACAGGAACAAGAAGAGGAAGAAGAATAACAAGCCTAACGCTAATAATACACCCGCTCCCCCTCCAGCCCCATCTGCCAATGATAATGCTAGCAACATACCTAAAGTGACTTTGCAGGCTTTAAACCTACCAGCATTCACCCAGATCAGTCAGGCTTCAGCTACTACGGAGGCATCCAATACCCAGGCTTCAGTTACTGCTCAGACCAAGAATGCCAAGACACAGAGATTTACTCCCAAGGTATCCCAAACTGGAAGTGACGATGTCAGTACACAGCCCAAGTCACCATTACAGTCCCTAAACCAGCCAGTTAATGCACCAGCTATCCAGTCTCCAGTTGTCAATGAGTCAGCTAATTCCCAGGCCGTGATAGCTATGGGCAAATCCAAGAGAGGCTCTAAGGCAAAGAATAAAGCTGCCAATAGGAATATACCTGGTGCCACTGAGATCTCACTGGCTTTGGCTGCCACCCACACACCTACTACCCAAGGCCAAGCTGCTACTACCCATGGCCAAGCTGCTACTACCCAAGGCCAAGTTGCTACTACTCAAGGCCATGCTGCTTCTATCCAAGTCCAAGCTGCTACTACCCAAGGCCAAGCTGCTACTACCCAAGGCCAAGCTGCCAGGGAGACAGGTAGTATTCAGGCTACAGCAGCCAATCTCCGAAACAAGAAAAATTGCAAAGGAAGAAGAACACCTGTTAAGACCACAAATACAGACCCTGAATACGTAGAGCCCTCAAATGCCACGGAGGTAGCTAACAGACAGATTGAGGCATCAGCTGTAATTCCTAGATCCAAAAAGCCCAGGGGGAAGAAGGCTAACAACAGAGGCCCAAATTCTGCTTCTGAGATGTCTGAGGCTCCACCTGCCGTTCAAATGGTCTCAAACCATGGCCTATCGGTTACTGTACAGATTAGGAGAGGGTCTAGGGCTCGAAAGGCTGCCAATAAGGCTCGGGCAACTGAAAACCAGGCTCAGATCAATGACCAAGGAGCTCAGGCCTCTCAGGCAAACATAGGTCCCCTGGACACTCATGTTGCTGCTGCTGTCCAGGCCTTGGCAGATGACTATCTGACTCAGTTGACTTTAGAATCCATGAACAGAGCCCGGGGCAAGAGGAACCGGAAGGTAAGATTTGTGAGTTTTCTTTTGTGCTACTTTCTTGTTCATATCCTGTGTTCATAGTGGCTATAGGATATAGTGAGAAGAATGTGATCCATTTTTGTGACTTCCAGTAGTTTGTAGATTGGTAGGGGAATATATTCGTGTATTTAGTCAAGACCTATTTGAGACTCACTTTGTATTTATATAATGTTTAACCATGTGCCAGACTTCCTGTCATATACATTTACCTAGGTTATATGTGGATTTCTTACTAACTGGGAACTGTAAATCCGAAACACAAAGTCCCAGAATTAAGTGATCTACCTAACACCTAAGTGATCTATCTAACCCACAACATGCTGGTAGCCAAAGAAAAGGGAAAAATATCCAGGCTATGTCCTTGGTTAGATTGTATGCTGGGAGATGACAAACTGTTACTTAGAAGCCAGTAAAAGAAAAGCCCCAAGCCCCTCTATAGGGAAGAGGAGGCCCTCTAGAGTCTAGGGGGACTTTCCAGAAGAAATAGCACTCTCTTTCATTTGGTAACTAGACATTTTTTTCCATTGATAAAGTCTAAGCATCCCAATGGAGATGAGAGAAATGGGAATTTCAGGCGGTTCCCATGGGGCAGGAGGAATCCACCACCCCGAGATGTGGCCATTTTGCAGGAAAAGGTAAGAATCCAATCTGCCAAAGTCCTGTTTTTCATTCTCTTCATTCTCTGACATTCTTCCAAGTGTTCTGCCACTGGATTGATACCTCCCTAACTCTTCCTTTTCTAGGCAAATAAGTTGGTGAAATACCTGTTGCTTAGAGACCAGACAAAGATCCCAATCACACGCTCAGGTAGCCGTTTTGAGCTCTCTTTTGTCCCTACTCTCTGTCCTCATGGCCTGTGGGTAACCGTTTACACCCATCACCTCCTCTCATAACACCCCAGCTGCCACAATCATATTTCACCATAGCTTCCCTGACCACACAGGGCTGGAAAAAAAGACTGCAGTCATAATGACCTCTGTTCACTTTAGCATCTTCTGTCTTCTTGTAGACATGCTGAAGGATGTCATCCAAGAATATGAGGATTATTTCCCAGAGATCATTGAACGAACAAGCTACGCTCTGGAGAAGGTGAAGAGGCATCCCTGGGGGATGGGTGCACCAGGGAAACTTTAAACAGAAGAAAGGTATATGGTCACCCTCCTGGAGGGAAGCCGAGACCTACCACATCCTCATCACTATGGAGATGAGCACATGGTGGCCTAGGGATGGGGAGCCACTGACCACATAGCAAGTCAGTGGTGAAAACACAGCTAGTACTAAAGCTGTGCAGCTTAGTCCTGGCTTCTGTCTGCTGCTGAATACACCGTCTCATGCATTGCAGATGCTCACTGATTATAAAGATGTTATAGATGTCTCTCTTATGTTTGTTACAACCTTAATGTGTGCTTGTTACTGGACTATATGTTTTACATGCATTTTCTCTCTCACACAAAACTCTTACTTAGGTATACAACAATCTGCAGAATGTCCAACATGCTAACTGATACTTAAGATATATTTTGAGAACTCACAGGCTATTCTTTTACTTGGCAGGTGTTTCGAATCAATCTGAAGGAAATTGATAAGCAAAATAGCTTGTATATTCTTCTCAGCACTCGGGAGGCCTCTCCAGGCAGACTGGGAACGTAAGCTGGAAAAGTGCTAGGGTGGGAAGGGGCTTCTGCTTCCATTCATCTAATCCCTCTCTCCACGGCTATTTGAAGCTGAGGAAAGAGGACCTAAATGCCCCTGTCTCTACTCCCACACATGGCTGGATCCTTGTGGGTAGTAGTGGTGCTAGACTGAGAGAAGGGTTTCAGAGCCTGGAGTGGGGCATTACTGCTGCCAGGGTGGTTTTCTCTCCAACAAGCCCCCAGGAAATCAGCCTGTTGTTACTTGTCTCTTCTACCAGGTGCCTGGCTTGGCTGTAGAAGGGTGACTCTCAAAGGAGGGAGGGATTTCTGGGGAGAACCACAATGCTTGAGAGCAGGAATGTCACTAGAGTTCCATGGAAAGCTCTCTCAGGGGAGTTTGGGACTTTGGGAGAGAAAGAAAAGACATCCATTGGCTGAATGCTCACGTGTCTGGCTTGGCAGGCATTCTCCCATGTCCTAACCCTAGGTAGGACTAGCATTTTGGTGCATGGAGAGCTTGGCTCAAGAGTGAATGCTCCTTGCCTTGGGTCACAGATGGCTGGAACCATAGAGTAGGCTGAATTCTCTGTATCTGAGGAATCTAGGAAAGGGTGGCCTAGCAAGCTGCCAGACAGATGATGGCTCATGAACATAAATTTGCTCTATGTCCTGTTATTCTCTTAGGACCAAGGACACACCTAAGCTGGATCTCCTCATGATGATTCTGAGTGTTATTTTCATGAATGGCAACAAGGCCAGTGAGGGTGAGTGGCTGGGCATGCAGTCGAATAGGTGGCTGTTGCCTGAATTCCAGATGCTCATTTTCTGTCCTTGTCTCCTTCTTGCCTCCTCTTGCAGCTGTCATCTGGAATATGCTGCGCAATTTGGGGCTGCACCCTGGGTATGATTGGGCTCTCTCAGCACTTGCTGTCCGTGTTGTCTTTTGGCAAGAGAGGATGGTTCCAGGATTGCATCAGCCTGGTGGTCTGGTGGAGAATGTGTGGGGAGGGGATGGCGGGTTTCTTACCTGGCTGAATGACAAAATGGTTCTGAACTCTCCTTCTTTTCTCCTTTATGTTTTCTGTCTGTTCTGAGATGAGGTGTAAGGTGGACCTTCAGGCATCCCTGACAAAGCACCATCAGGCCTCCACTGTTTTCTTCTAGTGGCCATATGCTCACTACTCTCTTCATCTGGTTGAGACCTCCATGGACTATATGTTGGGAAATACCTCTGCTTTTATTTGAGTAGTTCTGGTCTGTATTCACTGCTTTTTTTTTTTTTTTTTTTTTTGCTAGGGTAAAACATTCACTCTTTGGAGAAGTGAAGAAACTCATCACAGATGAATTTGTGAAGCAGAAGTAAGTAGTGTTCAAGGCTCTGTAGCTCTGAAGTGCTCTGGTTCAAAAGTACTTAGTGCCTTTCTTACACTCAAAAGGGTACTCTGTGTCCTAGACCTGAGTTCTATTGAAAATTCTTGTGGTCACGCTGTATTGGGACCCTTATAAAGGGCCTCAAAAAGGCCAATTTATTAGCAGCACACCTATGGGAATCTGGGGTAAGTATTCATAAGAGACAAAACCTATCGGTGGCATTGTGTCCTGTATAAGTGTTGTCAATAACTACTTTGCATGGAACTATATATGGGAATGAGTCTGGGTCTAAAGGACCTTGAAAACATTTCCCCAGGTGTTTGTTTAGAGGAGATTGCTTCATCTGAAGTCTAGTGGTTACATAATAGTTTTGCTTGTTTAAAATCAAGTTTCATTTCCTTTCTCCAAGATATCTGGAATACAAGAAGGTCCCCAACACCCGACCACCTGAGTATGAATTCTTCTGGGGCCTCCGGTCTTACCATGAGACTAGCAAAATGAAAGCTCTGAAATTTGCATGCAAGGTAATAAACTTCCTGCTCTTGGCATGTTAATGGAACAGGATGCTCCTAACTGAGGCAGGCTGTGTGCAGTGGTAGACAGGTATGGGACAACGAATGGGTTGTATATAAATACATAAAGCCTCATCAATGTTCCATACTACAAGATACAGATCTTTCATTGTCCAGCTATTTTTTTTATATATTGTACTAGTCAGTTCAGGCTGCTATTATAAAATATTAATAACTGGGTATCTTAAGATACCAAAATTGTTAAATTCAACAGTTCTGGAGATAAAAATCCTAGGTTAAGATCCAGTACACTCAGTTTCTGCTATAGGTGCTCTCTCTCTCTCTCCCCCTCTCTCCTTCTCTTCTCCTCTCCTCCTCCTCCTCCTCCTCCTCCTCCTCCTCCTCCTCCTCCTCCTCCTCCTCTTCTTCTTCTTCTTCTTCTTCTTCTTCTTCTTCTTCTTCTTCTTCTCCTCCTTCTCTCTCTCTCTCTCTCTCTCTCTCTCTCTCTCTCTCTCTCTCTCT
>JANHMN010000005.1:106781254-106792109 GCA_030674055.1 Rhabdomys pumilio
GATTCCGCGGTGGACCACCAAGCACCGGTAATGGCTTTGGTGGTGGTGGTCTGAACACCAGTGCTGGATTCCGCGGTGGACCACCTAGCACCGGTAATGGCTTTGGTGGTGGTCTGAACACCAATGCTGGATTCCGCGGTGGACCACCTAGCACCGGTAATGGCTTTGGTGGTGGAAACACTAACCACGGTGCCTGTGGCTTCCCTTACGGCTAGTGAAGTTTCAGGTAACTGCAATATTCCTATAGCCAGTATCCATGGGGATAGCTATAATAGCTGGGAGATACTAGAGGAAACCCTAAGCTAGGAGGGGCCAAGTGAGAAGATGAAGACAAGAAAGGAAATATGAGAAAATGGGCCTTGTGCTAACATGTTTCTGGGTATTCGGCTTTGTTTTTCAGGCTTGTTTCCCCTGTTTACAGATAACGCTAAGTGCAGCAGTACTTCCCAAGGAGCCAATGTGCAGCTTTGGAATTGTTGTCCACCCAGCAGCCTAAGCTCTATTACCCATCAGCTGAGTGAAACACTGAGAAAAATCTGCTGTTCCTGCTTTGTGTTTGCTTCCTGTGTTGTTGTTGTATTTTGGTATCAGAGTTACATTAAATTTGCCAAAGGAACCTGAGTTTATTCTGTCCTTTAATATGGCTGGCTGTGATGTTCTGAACAGCTAGGGTTCAACTTAGCTTTTTGGGAACCATGGGGTTCCAGCTAAAAGGGAGGCATTTCTCAAGAGTCAGCTCTGGGGAAGTGTGGCAGGCCAAGGGATAATAGCTTGAGCAAAGCTATGGAAGGGGAAAGCCTAAGGTACAGGGCAAATATAAAGTAAACTCACATTAATTTTGGGTAGTTGTGTAAGAATATAGGAATAGGAAGGGAAGAAACTAGGAATTGACCTGGAGCAAGAGGGCATTTTCTTGGGATAGGAAAGAAAACTAAGTATGGAGTGTAGGACCTAAATCAGTTGACAGACTGGGGATTGGTATGGAAGATATGAAGTATGAGATGGCATAATACCCAAGATTCAACTCACAGACCACATGAAACTCATGAAGAAGGAAGACCATAGTGTGGATGCTTCAGTCCTTCTTAGAAGGAATAACAAAATACTTATGGGAGCAAGTATGGAGACAAAGTGTGGGTCAGAAACTGAAGGAGGAGCTGTCTGGAGACTGCTCCACCTGGGTATCCATCCCATGTGCAGTCACCAAAGGCAGACACTGAAGTACATGCTGACAGGAGCCTGATAAAGCTGTCTCCTTAGAGGTCTGCCAGAGTCTGACATGTTTAGAGGCAGATGCTCACAGCTAACCATTGAACTGATCATGGGGTTCGCAATGAAGGAGTTAGAGAAGACTGAAGGAGCTGAAGGGGTTGCTGTCCCATGAGGAGAGCAACAATACCAACCAACCAGAGTTCCCAGGGTCTAAACCACCAGCCTGGGAGCACATAGGGAGGGACTCATGACTCCAGCTGTATATGTAAGTGAGGATGGCCCTGTCAAGCATAGGTGGGAGAGGAGGTCCTTGGTCCAGTGAAGGCTGGATGCCACAGTGTGGGGGAATTTGAGGGCGGGAAGGTGGGAATGGGTAGGTGGGAGCACATCCTCATATAAGCAGGAGGAAGGGGGATGGGATACGGGGGTTTCTGGGTGGGAGGAATGGGGAAAGGAGATAACATTTGAAATGTAAATAAAACATCCAATAAAAATTAATTAAAAAAATAAAATTAAAAAAAAAGTATGAGATGGGGCTAGATAGTTAAGAGCACTGACAGCTCCTCCAGAGGTCATGAGTTCAATTCCCAGAAACCACATGATGGCTCACAACAATCTGCAATGAGATCCAATTCCCTCTTCTGTGTGTCTGAAGACAGTGACTGTGTACTCATCATACATACATACATACATACATACATACATACATACATACAGTGAGTGAGATGGTGGAAAGGGTAACCCTGACTTTGAATAGGCTCGGGGGACCTGTAGAAGTGGATAAATAGACTTGTTTCGACCAATGATCTATAACCCTGGTAGGTGGCAGAGGGGAAGAAAGTTGTGGTTGATTCAAGGCTTAGATCTTCCTGAGTGGTTGTGATGAATGGATTAGGGAATGAAAGCAGCAAGGTTATGAGTCTGTTTATCACAGGGATGTGAGTACCTGGCCATCAATGGTTAGAGGAAGGATACTGGTTGAAGAAGTAGGTCCAAGTTGGTGAGGGATGTTAGAACATTGAGAAACTAATGAACTAGGAGACAACGGAGAGTTCAAAATGAACATAGTGATGAACAAGGACAGATACTGTTCATCAAGAAAATACAACATGAATGTCTATGGTGCAGAGGCATGCTGCTAAGTCTTAATGGTAATATAGTTTTATGGACTGGAATGAATGGGAAGGTTTCAGTCAATGACTTAGCCTAGAGAGGGTATGCCATAAATGATACCAGACAATCACTGAAGTTGAAGGAGTCAAATCCCAAGGAGGGAGGCTGTTGATGGCATCATTAATATAAGCAGTGAAATTACTCAGGTTGGTAGCAAGAGTTGGATGAGACAAAAGCTCTTAGCCCAAGTACTGGGTTGTTTTCTGAGTGTAATGATGAACACATCCTGTTCCCCATGCACCCTGATTGTCAAGGGACAAAACCAACAGGAACTCACAAGGACCTATCTTTTCCATCTTTGAGGATGCTATTCGAGGATTCTTCCATCTCAGATGTTCCCACCCATTCTTCATCAGCACCACTAGAGTTGGGTTCGAATCGAGATCTTGAGAACAATGAAAGAAGCCTTATAACCGCTTCCTGTCCTATAGGCAGGAATAAATGTCTTTATTTATCAGAGAATATTTAAAAAGAATTTTATCCACAGCTAGGTAGCCTTAGTTATGGCTAGGAATTAAGACCTGTTTGGGAGCTGCTACGGACTTCTTCACTGGAGGTAGAGCACTCTCTGGCCAAAGCCAGAGTCTGCTTAAGGAGAACAAGGGCAGCAGTTCCTACAGGAGGAAGGCAGAACGGAGACAATCTGATCACTTGAAAAGGGCTCAGTAATGGGCAGGGACAGTGTCCAGGGCTTCCTCAGGTTCACGGGTGATGTCCACATTCTAAGAAGAGAGTCCAGGGTTAGTAGGAAGTTTAGGGTCCCAGTCCCAGCCCTGCCTTTTATCCTTATTGCTGGGCATCCCTCTTTCAGCAGTGCATAGGTCTTGGCCCTCTTCTTAGGCATGGTTGGGGAATCAGCCTGAGGCCTGTTTGGTAGGGATTGTCATAGACCCGAGTCTCTATAGGCCTGGACTATGGTTCTTGCCATTTCTGAGTACTGGTTAATTTGAAACACCTAGGATGTCTGGGGCTGGAAACAGCCTTTCCATGAGAGAGAGAGAGAGAATACTTTCAGTGTGTACTTGGTTAACGGCCATCTTGGGTATAGAGCACCCCACCTACCTCAGGCTTGTCCCGGTGTGTGTTCACGGCCTCCACATTCAGGTAGATGGACTCCATTCTGCAGCCTTAGAAAAGAACAAACTCCTATGTCCATAAATGCTCAGGATAAGCCCAGGTCTTCCCTAAGGTACATTCCCTTTTCCCATCATCATTGCCCACACCAGGTCCATACTCTCTAGAGCAGTCATTCTCAACCTGTCGGCCACAACCCTTTGGGAGTTGCACAGCAGATATGCTATATATCAGATAGTGACATTCCAACCCATAACAGCAAAATTACAATTACGAAGTAGCAATGAAAATACTGTTATGGTTGGGGGTTATCACAACATGAGTAACTATTTAAAGAGTCCCAGCATTAGGGCAGTTGGGAACCACTGCTCTAGATTATATTTCCCCAGAAGGCAGAGGAGTTCAGATAAGCTGTAGGATGTGTGGCAAAGATCCAGGCCCCAGGGTTATCCCCCTAGTTCTGCTTGCATATGTTTCTTCGGCTTCAGTTGCTCATTTGTACATGGGGAAATAAGAGAAGGTGATCTCTGTGACCCCCCCCCAACTCTTATGAGCTATGAGACAGTGATTTAATCTATGTGTGACTGACAGAGCACTATGGATCCTCTGAGTCATCCTAGGTAGAAAAAGCCTGGGCTGTAGTTCTGGGTACTCAAACCCAAGTAAGGTTTATTCAGAAGACAACCAGAGCAATACCAGGGGTGTGATTACCAGGAAGTTCTACCTGAAGAAGATGGACCTGAGGCTGGCAGAGGAGCTCCACTGTTCAATGGTAGCCCCTTGGGCACCATTCTGTAAACTATCCTATCACTGGCTTCAGTAGGTCATTTTATCCTGTTCACACCCTGGACTTCATTTGACTCTATCCTCTCCCTCCTTAGGAATCTTTCATAGTTAACTAATGCCCCAATAGAGTCTAAACTGTCCAGAATTTTCCTTGAGCTATTTCTTCAGTATTATCTCAATCTATAAATTTTCTTAGGTCTCTGTTGGGGACACTTTTGCCTCAACACAAATAGAATAATGTACTCAGTGCCCAGGGAAGGACAGAAAGAGTCAGGCTCCAGATTTGGACCCTAGCCTAGTTTTTCATTGTTATCCTATTGTCACCAGCCTCACCTTTACCAGGACATCCTGTCAGCCACCTAGCACCCAGGAGGCGAGGAGGATCCTCACCCAGGAGCCTTTAGAGCAAACTAGAGACACACTGGAGGCATACTCCTGGTTTCTGTGTGCCTTTCCTTAGATGAATGGCAGTACTTACCATAAGCCACAGGTGTGAGTTTGAGCACTGTATGCAGAGGACACTTGAGATAGGGCAGCTCATCTGGAAGGGAGGCAGAAGAAGCCCTGAGAGATGTGGTACTGGGCAGAGGACCACATTCAGGCTTGCTGGGTGCTCTTACTTCTATCTCTGCTTCCTACTTGGGCCCCAGCACGGATTTACTCCTGGTATTCTACATAGTGTGTATTTGCAAGGGCAAAAGAGAGCAACCTAGTGCCTTGGGAACAAGAGCAAGACAGCCTAGGAAAGGTAGACAGAATGTAAGTCTCAAGGGATATCTACATAGCCACTAAGGGGATTCAACTCTTTAGTCTTAGAATCAGCAGGAAACAAAGGCAAGCTTCCCTTCTGTCCAATACCAACTTTCCACAAACCCTCTATGACTCATACTCCACATGAGTTCAAAATTCTGAAATTTTCTTTCCAATGTGTCATTTCCATGGCAGAGACATATTCTCTCTCTCTCTCTCTCTCTCTTTCTCTGTTTCTGTCTATCTCTCTCTGTCTCTGTGTGTGTGTGTGTATGCGCGCGTGCACGCACACATGCTTATGTGTATGTTTCACCAGTTTTCTGTTATTGACGACTATGCAGAAAGTGATTCTGAACATTAATGTATAATTTCCTGTCTAGACCAGTGTTTTTACTTGCAAGACATACTAAGAGGAGGAGTGATCTGGCTCATTCCATAGATAAGGAAATGGGCTTCAAGGGGAAACATACCATGGCTAAGAAATGGCAGTCTGGGGCCTCAAACTTAGGGTACTTTGAAGACAATATGTATGGTTTGCCAGTATGTAGCTACCACCATGGAGGAATTCGGAGTACTGGGGGTGCGCACCTTTCTAGGCACTTTATCCCTATGTCTACTTCACCAATCTCCAGGCTGCAATGAATATCCTTACCTTACTTATTCAGCTGGAACACTATCACTTGAAATGACTTTTTATCCCTCAGGTTAATTGTATGATTGAAGGCATGCCAACATCCTCCCAACCTCCTGATATATCAGGAGGGTATTTTCCTGGGAACTCATTCTTTTCCTCCTCACTGCCAACCATCAGAATGAAGCTCTGGGCTAATGACATTGTGTGTGTGTGTGTGTGTGTGTGTGTGTGTGTGTGTGTGTGCGCGCGTGTATACATACATCCCTAAATCCCTCATAATGCTCTGGGTCCTGTCCACTGTCACTTTCCATATGAAGAAACACATTTAGAGAACCAAAGGAACATATTTAAAGTCTCTGACCCAGCTCTGTCATGGTCTCTTCTCTCTCTGGCCCTCAGTGTCCCTATTTTACAGAACAAGATTAGATTCAATCCTATCTGAAGGTACCCTAGCTCTGTGGTTCCGTGGGTATGTATTCTAATTCATATAAGTCTTCTAGGCTTTCTTCCATCACTCTCCTGAATAATGAGGATAAAGCCATCTGCCTAGCCCTGTGTAACCTTGCTTCCAGGGAAATTGTGAGCAGATAGAATGGTCTGTGTGAAAGAGGGTAAGAAATGAAGACATAAAAAAGTAACTACAATGCCCCCGTGTATATTTTAGATGGGAAGGCCTCTGATGGGCATCTGGAATTAATCTATCCCATGAACCTGGGAAACTCAGTTTGCTGCTCAGAGCCTTGGTTTTCTCATCTAAGAAATGGGAATAGGGCCTGCCTCACAATATTAAAAAAATGCTCTGAAAAGCAGAGATATGAACATATCAAAACTCTAAAGCTGAAAGGACCACATCACACATTCCATCATCTATATCAAGTGAGCACACTGGAGAATATGACTTTTCCAATGTCAAGTTCTCAAGTTCCCTGGATTCCAATACTGAATTACTCCATATTTTATATATTCTTTACTTTGAAATTAGCATAACAGAATTGACTCAGTAGTATTTAACATGGTTTCCAAACACCTTCAAAATATCCTGGAAATGCCACATTTCACCACCCACACTAGAAATGGACTGTCATATGAAAGTTGTGCCAGGCCACCTAAGAAGTAGATGTAATCTTTTTATATATACATACATATAGCAGTATATGAAGTCTGTGCATACATATGTATATGGCTATATGTAAGTTTATATTTATACATATATGAAATCTTAGTATGTGTATTCACACACATACATATATACATATGATAGTATATGAGGCCTACATATATATGTATAGCATCATAGAATAAGCAGTGTGTGTATATACATATATATGTACGTGTATTACAGTATATAAATTCTGTGTATACATACTTTCATAAATACAGGGTCTAGATATTTTTGAAAGAAAATATCACTTGAAAAAATTAAATTATAGACATTTCTATCTTGGAGAAATTATCCCTACAACAAGGGCACAGGTCTCACAATCAACTGAGGCCAGTGTGTTTCAGAGACATACTGGCTCAGTAGTTGAAGCTGTAGCAGACTGTTTATGCTGGCTTTCAGAATGCAGATTTGCTAAGAGTGATATTAATAACGGCAACATACCCCATACAATACATTATACATTCTAGGCTTTTAACATGTTTCTTTCAACTTAACCATTAATTTTCCCTATTTAGTTGAGAAAGAAGGTTGACGGAGGATAACAGTACTTTACTGAATGTAGCACAGATGTGTGTAACAAGTTTGAATCTAAAAATCCTTGGTTTAAATAGTGTGCTTTTAACCACTATGATATAAACTTCTAATTGCATCTCAAATCATATCCAGCTCTTCATATCAAGAACAGGGAGTGGGGCGTTACCTGAACTTTTATCCAGGAAGTATGCCAGGAGGCACCGCATGACAGCCTGGTGACAGATCACCAGTACATTTTCTTGCCGCTCTAGCTCCATAATAACTGGCTCAAGACGCTGAACCAGGTCCTCATACGACTAAAAACGAGAGAGAAGTAATTGGTAAGCAGAGGGGATGATGAAGCACACTGACCCAGAGAAGAAAACTTGGTTTGGAAGCCAGAATTGTTGACCCAACATTATGACTAGGCAAATCATTTGTTTCTCAGGGTTTTAGTTTCTCATCTGTTAAATAAAACAATCAATAAATGTGGGCTAAAAGACAACACTATAACTCCCCTCTATAGAATATCTATTTAACTGTACAACTGGCATTTCAAAAATAAGAAAAATTCTGACCTGTAGTATTCAAAAATGAAAGAAAAAAAGAAAAAGGAAGAAAAGAAAAAAGAAAAGAAAGAGAGAAAAGAATAAGGGGATGTAGATGCCATAGCTATCTTGGGACACTTGGCAATTTCATTAGCCAAGAAATTGGGGTTTCAAAAACCTTATAGAAATAGAAATTAAGCTACTAGGAGTTGGTACTCAACACAGATCTGAGACTGTCAGAGGACAAATCTTTATACCCTCAGTAAAAATTTAAAATAGAAAAAGTCTGTCCACAGGAAAAAGGAAAATGGTAAGAAAATGTGTCTTCCTATATTAGGCTCTCATGGGAAAATATGAAAAGCTTCCTGTAACAATTTATTTTAAAGGGCTGATGGTGTAAGGAACATGTAGAAAGCCTTGTATATGAACATCCTCAGAAACAGAATGAACAAAAGAAAGAGGGAAAGAAAGAAATACTACAGGAAGGATGCTCAAGAGAAGGGAGGAGAAAAGAAAGAAAAAGGGGGACTAAAGAAATGGAAGAGAGAGGTAGAGGGGGGAGTGGGGAGGAGAGGGAGAGGAAAGTAGAGAAAAGAGGAAAAGAGAAGAAAGGAGAGGAGGGGAGGGAGATGAAGGGGTTAGAGGTGAAGAAGTGAGCAGGGGAATTGAGTACTATGTAGACACAAATGAGAGACTCTTAAAGGCAACAAAGACAGAAAGACTTTCCACTTAGCCAAAGAGCAATGACACAATAATGAAGCTGAAAAGTGTCTTAGCCACAGTGGCAACAATACGACCAGGAGAGACAACTCAGAGTACTGAGAAAACAATAGTCACCTAAGAGCTTACTATGCAACCAATTACCATTAAGGCTTGAGGATGTGGCCACAGGACACTTTTGGATGAGAGGAAGGGTGAGAGTACCACTGACAGGTTGTCAGCAGACACACTTCCAACAAGGATGGCAAAGTGAAACTTGAGATAGAAGAAGCAAAATGATCAAAGGGTCAGTAAACACTCAGTTAAATGATGTATCAAATAGTAGTAGCAAGGACGACAATTTATTTAGGGATTAAGATTGAGGCTACATGAACATATCAACATGTAAGTTAGGAGAGGAAGTTACTAAACGTTCAAAGATCCTATATTATTTAGGGTAATAGCAGAGCCACTGATTTTTGACTTTGTTAATCATATATAATAAAATACTAAATGCTCCTATTCTAGATTTCCCTTTATCTCACTATCACACTATATTTCCTATTCCTTAGGGATGGGTACAGGAAAGCAAGTAAATAAGGGAATATGGGGAGGGGCAACTAACATTAAAGGTTTTTTGAAGAAAAAAACACATGTAAACCTACTACTGTGGAAGCTTCTTAAAATACATAGATAAGTGAAAGGAATTTAAATGGAGTCACCATATAATAAGAGAGACAATGTCTCAATTAGACATCTTATATTACCAAGTAAAACTTCCAGTGCCAGAAATTGATTACATTTTGTTGAATCATTGGCCAAATAGGTCCCATGGAACCTCATAAAACATTACAGGCTCTTGGGTAATCTGACAGTAAGGCCCTATTGCTGAACATACAACTACTTAGCATCAAACACAGAGAAATAGAGCTGGGACCCAACTAAGCTTTACCCCTTATAAATACTTACTAGCATTCATGGTGACAGAAGCTTACTCTGCACATTACCAGAGAAAAGTAACCATCAATATTACCCAGCTATAAACCCTGCGACTGACTTACAACAATAACCTGCCTGCAAGATGTACCAGTGCAATGGTGGCACAAACATGGAAATAACAGATTACTGTCTGGTTGAATTTGAGGCATACTATGAGATGGAGCCTATACCTGACATACTAAAGTGTTCAAGACCCTGAGATTAGATAGGTCATGGGCCTAGAGGAAAGCAGAATAGTATAATATATAATATATAATATATAATATATAATATATAATATATAATATATAATGTATAATGTATAATGTATAATGTATAATGTATAATGTATAATGTATAATGTATAATATATAATATATAATAATTATATACATAATATGTATATTATAGTATATATACTATATATAATAATATATAATAATTTTGTATATAAACCATGGTATTTATGTATGGTAAATAATTATGTATGGTATATTGTTATATATAATAAATATATAATATTTAGCAGACTATATCATTCTGCTAAAGGAACATAGCAATCAAATGACTCCTACTGACATATTGCTATACTCACAGATCAGTGTCTTGTTCAATTCTCATCAGAGAAACTTTTTGTAGTAGATGACACAGAGACTCACAACTGGACAGTGTGTGAGGCTGAGAGACTTTGGAACACGCAGTCCTAAATGGGACGTCTTCATCAAGCCCTTCCCTTCAAGGCTCAAGGATATTACATTGAAGAGGATGCAGAAAGATTATAAGAGCCAGGGGTGATGGATGACTCTGAGGAAACAGTGTCTTCTGAACACAATAGGGCTGATAACAGATCAGAACTCAGAGACACTGACAGCATGTACAAGATCAGCATAGATTCAAGCCAGACGGGGTGCCAGAACTGTGTGGGGGAAGTAGACATGTGGTCCTACCCCTTATCAAGAATCTATTTGCAACTGTTATCCAATGGCACAAGGAAAAACCAGATTTCTCCAGTGGACTGTTGCTGGTTTATCAACCGTACCTCAGAGCAGAACCTAGAGCCAGAAGTAGTCGGTCAATACAAAATGAACTCCCTGTTTTTGTTCGTTTTGTTTTGTGTGTATGAACTTTTTGTTTTGTTTTGGTATTTCTGTCTTACTGGCTTTTATTTGTTTTAGCTTTCATTTTTGTGTTTTTGTGGGTTCTTTTGAAAGGGACACAGAGAGGGAGAGACCGAGAGAGAGGCTGAGAAAGAGAAGGAGGGAGGGAGAGAGGGAGAGAAACAGAGACTGAGAGAGAGAGATGGAGGGAGGGAGAAAGAGAGGGAGA
>JANHMN010000005.1:106792119-106809095 GCA_030674055.1 Rhabdomys pumilio
GAGACAGAGACTGAGAGAGAGAGGGAGGGAGGGAGAAAGAGAGGGAGCGAGACAGAGACTGAGAGAGAGAGGGAGGGAGGAAGAAAGGGAGAGAGATAGAGACTGAGAGAGGGAGGGAGGGAGGGAGAGAGGGAGAGAAGGTTGGGCAAGTAAGGAGGATCTGGGAGGGGTTAGGGGAGGGGAAAGCATAATCAAAATAAATTCTTATGAAAATATCAATTAAAATAGAAATATAAAAAAGTTAAATGTTCAAGTCCACTGCATAACAATATACAACAAATTATTCTGAGTAATCTTAAAGTACAATATTTTGACCTCATACCCTTAGTGGGATATCTTCAAAAACAGAAAGAACCATGATGAGTATTTTTTTTTAAGTTAAGCGTAACCTCCACAAGAATCTGGAAACAGATTATAACACATATTGATGAAAAAATCACTCCTAAGGAAAGCAAGAGAAAAATAAAGTAAGCATAGAAAGTTCAAGACAACAGAAATAAATGTTCAAAAATCAGTAATACCACTAAAAACATATGTACCCAGCTTAGCATTTAAAAGCCATATTTCGGTTTGGATTACAAACAACAAAATCCAACTATAAAGTGCTTGTAAGAGACATAAATAAAACAAAAGTACTCAGAAAATTTGAATATGAATAAATAAAGGTAAACCCAGCAAATGGTTAGGAGCCATCATGTAGAGCTAGAGTTGTGTTAGAATATATTTTAGGCAAATAGCATTAGTAAGAAAAAAAGAGCTTAGTCACTCTTAATAGAAGATATGTAATTCAGTGAGAAGATAACATTGCTTTTGATTTGTATGCCTCTAATAACACAGCCTAACAATGTATAAAGGAAATGAGAACAAATCAGTATTGACTTTATAAAGTCTGTTCCGAGGATGAAGATGAAAATATGAAAGTGATTTGTGACTGAACATAACATCTACTGTTTTATCTTCGCAGATGCCCATATTTTCATAGGGTTTTGGATCAGAAATGGAGTATGACTAATAACTACATTAAAATGCAGAACTGTGTTAAGAGGCTGGACTGAAAGCAATAAGCATCCATCTCATAGAGAGACAGGAAAATTAGAGTCTGCTTCATATGGTAGCCAAGAAGTTAATTAAACTAATAGCTTTTGTTCCATGGAATGATGCCAACCACTGAGAGAGCCTGGAGCTTTAGGTATATTGGCAACAAATATTAGAGTTCGAGTACATTGAGCTATTTCAAGTTGTCCAATTAAAAAATGGCAAATATAAGTCACTAGACAAAGTATGTTCTTCTAAAAACACATAGTGCCTATAATCAGGCAAATATGTAGCTTTTAAAAATGAGGAGGAGCTGGACACAGCACCCATCACTGAGCTAATGACCTGAGTTTGATCCCTGGGAAAGGAGAGAACTGAGGCCAGTTGGTTGTCCTCGGACCTCCACAAGCACACAGGAAATAACATGCTTGCTCTCACTCACTGAACGAATGAACAAATGAATGAATGAATGAATGAATGAATATTTTTAAAAGAAGAGGAATAGCTTGCCTACAGCTAAGGGCCAGATGAACAGGTACCTTGACCAATGGCAGCTACTGAAAACACACTTTGCTTTGTTTCTAAAGGGTTTTCAGAAGCTCTGGCAGTTGGAATCAGGATACAGGCAAGAAGTCCTAGGAGTTAGGCCATCCCTTCAAACTTTACCTCTCCCTTGGGATAGCGGTAACGATATTTATCCTGGTCCCGTAGTGCAAATTCTTCTGGGTAGTGTTCCTGAATTTCTTCATAGGTCATCTCTTCACAGACACCCTATAAAAAAGTATTTGTGAATAATATATTGAACAGGGGAAAGCAACATAGCTTTTCACACAGTTTTGGTACCAACAAGTATGGAACAGTATAATACCTTGGTTTCTGTGAATGTAGTAGCTCTTGAGTTGTATCTGTTGCCTAGTTTGTATGAGCTTGCCAAGTGTCTGGCTTGTGTAAGGACAAATGGATGGGTGTGTTCAGGCTGAGTATATGATATTTCCCTATGACTGTCTCAATAGTTCTATATGTGCACATTATATATAAGTATATGTTGCTATAAATATGTACAAATAAGGAGTTTGTACTGTGTAAGCATGTATAACATGCTTATTATATGTGCTTGAAATATGTTTAAAGCCTTGTGTATATTATATATCTCTTTATGCATATGCAGTAAACTTGTATTCTCTGTGTGTATGTACAGGGTGTCTAAGCATCTGAGACTATGCCCTTGTGGGTGTGGGTGACGATGTGGTATGTGTCTTCATGTGTTTTGGTAGCATATATCTATGACTGTAGGCACTCTGCATTATGTTTCTGCTATATATCTGTATGTATGTGTCTATGTTTGAGGTCTGTGAATTTGCAGTAATATGCTCGAAGCTATTTAGTAGTGGTGTATACATGTCAGTGGTTTACTCATCTGTGTCCATATGAAATGCATGCATGTATATGATGTGCCTCTGTTTGTTTCTAGATGTCTGTGCATACATGGTGCAGGCATGATAGCAAAAGAATGCTTCTGTGACTGTGAAGTGAATGTGTGCATTTGTACATATTTGTGGCAGGTGTCTGGAACTATGTGCAAATATATCGTACAGTGGTGCCCTCCCATTATGTAGCCGTCTTTATCCTTCCTGACTTGCCCTGAATTTTAGTATCACTGGGGAAAATGTACCCACAGATAATTCATAAGACAAAAACTAGTAAATTTTTTTAATGGTTTCAGAGTGAGTCTGGGAAGACAGATTCTGAGAACTTCCAAGTCTACTGAGAAATCCCCATAGGCAAGGCTACTGGTGCTGGTGGTAAAAGGCGATGCTGTTTCTGGCATTTCCCTCAAAGTGTGTGAGTTTCTGTTGAACCCTGCTTGTTTGGTGCCCAGAGTCACCGACTCTGGCTTTTGTCATTGTAGACTATCTACTAGGCTTCCTTCAGGGAAAAGGAATAAAACCCTTAATGACTTCTGAATAGAGATTGCTCATGAGAAAGAAAGTACACAGAGATCCCTTTAAACTGTTCTCAATCTTCTGTTCTGAAGTTCATTGTGAGGCTTTTTGCCCCAGGGAAATGGCCATTGCCTTCTTACTTTGACTTCAGGCAGCCCTTGCTTAACCTCTCTCAGTTTTATTTTTCTCATGTGCAAAATGTAGGACAACTGCCTTCTAGAGGTTGTCTAGTTTGGTTTCTCTTGCTGTGAGAAACCACAACCAAAAGCATCTTGGGTAGGAATGGGTTTATTTCAGTTTACCCTTCTAGGTGATAGTCCATCATTAAGGGAATTCAGGACAGGGACTCAGGCAGGAGCAGAGACAAGAACCAAGGAGGTAATGTGATTACTAGCTTACCCTCAGGCTCACATTAAGACAGCTTTCTTATACAGCCCAGATATACCTGCCTAGGGCTGGTACTGTCCACAGTGAACTGGCCCCCTATATAAATTAAAAATCATGTAAATGCATGCCCCCATTGACATTCTCATAGGGGAATTTAATGCTGGGCTTCACTAGATCTCAATGACACAGAATATTCTCTAATATATGGTTGGTTGACAAAAGACAAAACAAAAAAACATACAAGGATCTGATGAACTAATTAGATTCCCAGGAGCAGAGGTAACCCATGAGATAAGCCTAGAATTATCACCTCTCTCTATGCCAGGATATTAACCCTTTCCATCTTACCGCATCAATCTCATTCAGGGCCTTCCACTGTTCATAGGGGACACCCAGGGCTTCAGCTGTCTGAATGGTCCTCTTCATGTGGCTAGTCCATACCTTCAGGGAGCTGATGCCTTGAGACCGAATGAAGTTGGCCAGGGCATAGGCATACTAAAGGTACAAAGGAGAAGACAGAAAAAAAGAGGGATGAGAAAGGGAAGACCAAGGGAGCCATAAGAACAAGTTCACATCTCTCATGAATGGTGAAGTACTAATGGACAGGCAAGAAAATGGGGGTTGAATTTATATAGAAATAAACCTGGGACTATAAGTCAGAGGTAGAGGTGCTGGGTTCCTGAGAAGGCAAGCTATAGAGGTGCTGATCACTGGATACAAAGTTACAGTTAAAGAATGATCAATGAATCAAAACTTAGGTTAGAGAGTGATCAATGGGTACAAAGTTATAGTTGGACAGGAAAGTAAGTTCTAATGCTTCAATGCACAGTAGGGTGGTTATCCATAAAAACTGGTGTGTATTTCCAAATACTTAGAAGATTATGGATGTTCTCATCTTGCACAACAATAATATACAATAAGCATGGAAATTGGAAATTGTATCTAACAAATATGCACAATCATAAAAGTATTAAAAACAAAAGTCATATTCTTTCCTGAGTGACTAGGAATGAAAAAGAAAAAGAATATCCATGCTTGGAATGGGGGTGGGTGATACTTGCTTACTGCATTCCATGTTAGATGAATCATTCATTCAAACATGCCCGCCTCTAACATATGTGGAGCCTAAGAACAAGTGGAACCACCCGATGGTCTGCATCCTTTCTCCTTCCATTTCTGACAACATCCTGCACTTCTAGAAATCTTTAGTATATGTCTGAGGTTACAAATCACAGCATAGAGTTCTGGTCATGTACTATCTCCAGTGACCCTCTTGCTACACAAAGAATAACCCCATGGTTATGCATGGGCTTAAACGTTAATATTCCTGTGACCATGGTCTGTCCTCAGGTGGAGACTAACAGCCAGGCATTGAAGCAGATTCCAGGCCATCAGAGTGGGGTTCTAAGGGTAGAAGTGCCCAGAATGTGATCTAAAGTATGGACTGAAGGATCTGAAAGACAGTATTCTTATGCTATAATTTCTATTTCTTGAATGAGGAGCCTGGTACCCAGATAAAGGGCATTTGCACATGCATTAGTATTCATGTCCCTATTTTGAGTGCTAGAGTGTTAATATGCTTTCAAGATCCAGCTACTCAGGGAGAGAAACAATGGCAGTACAGAAGGGAACCACAAAGGGTCATGGGAACTCAAAGGTGCAAGGATAAATGTTCCTTCTGTATACAAGGTGTTATTATTCAAACATGGCATGTCCTAGGTACATATGCACAAATGGACATAGGTACAAATTTGTATGATAGATACAAGTCAGCAGTCAGTTCTCTCTTGCCTGGGAGAGTAAGAGAAAGGGAAATCTCAATAACTCCCTTACACAGTACCCATCTCTGACCTCTTATCATGCCCATAAAATGCAAACATCATTTGGTTATCTAGCTGTGTCTCTGAGCTGCATGAAGAGTACACTACTCCCTGGTAGACAGTAGATGCTAGTTAAGTGAAAACTATAGAGACTGGGGTGACTGGCCTTTAAAGCCAGGCTTGGTGCATTGTGCTGAAGAATGTGAAGGTTTGGGTCTGATGTGTGCACATATGCACGCACGTTTTGTGTGTGCAGGAGGTATGCATGTGGACATGGTCACCTTTCCAATTGAGCTCTGAGCTGTGCAGGTAAGATAGAGGCTAGTTATATCTAAGAAGTCTTGAAGATGAAAATATACCTCAAGTGATCTTAGCCTCTGTTGTGGAGAGCATGAGAGATTAGAGTCAGGTCAGAGGGCATCTAGGGCATTTCCTACCTATCCAGCAGGGGTGCTGGAGAAAGGCAGGAAGGCCTGGTTTTCAGTTCTGCCTATGTTACCTTGTACTGACCATGGGACCTGAGACTCCTCTCTATTTCTGTTGCTCAGCTTCCTCATCCATAAACAGTGACAGTTATGCCCAGTTCATACTGCTGATGTCATTCAGAAGTTAAATATGGATGTTGATGGCACTGTGGCTGTGCATAGGTGTCCAATAAAAGACAGTAAGGGACTGAAAAGTTGGCTCAGCAGTTCAGTGCACCGGCTGTTGCTGTTCCCAGCGTAGAACAGTTCACAAGGATCTGACTAGGCATGCACATGGTACACAGGCACACATGCAGGCAAAACATATATATATATATACATAAAATAAAAACAAATAAAACTTTGAAAAAAGACACTAAGAACTAGGAATGCCCCTCGTGTACTTCATTTCCTACCTATGCCATCCAAACGTGATTTTCTCCAGCAACATGTATTCTAACAAGTCCAGGTAAAGGACCAGAAGCTGAGGAGTAAATCCCTTTATGAAACCGGTACCTAGGAAGGACAGGTTACTATTCTGCGCTGGGAATAAGGACTGTCATGACCTGAGAAAGTAATAGACCAGAATAAGGAGAGATGTTTTCAAAGGCCAGCAACCCCTGGGATAAGGAGTGAACAGGGAGGGCTAGCTAGTAGACTAGCTCTTGGAGCAAGAGTTGGGTCTTGGAAGGGAATGGAAGAGCAGGAAGAGACAATATGGTGGGGACAGTATGATTCCTCCAATGGGGTAGGGGACAATGTCAATACAGTCACGGAGAGGAGGTATTCAGGTTAAGGACCTCTGTACTTGAGAGTTATCATCTGGCAGGAGGACCAAGGAGGACAGCAAGGTGAGCACCAGCAAGGGACAGAGCGGTGAGAATGATCGGGGAGACATCAGGCAGGGGAAGGGCACTGTGATGGAGCTCACGAAGCAGCCAGAGGTGAGCAGTCATGGACAGCCCTGCAATTGGTCTTGCAGAAGCAGTAAGTGTATGGGAGTCATTCAATGTCTGTGACAGGACTCATGACTAATGGTGGAAGAGAAGGATTGATCATAATTTGCTTCTTTCTCATCAAGGGATACTTCTTCTCAAAACCCAGCCATTGGCCACCTAGGCTAGCCTAATCTACACATGAGTCTCTGAAGCCCTCCTTACCTGCTTGCCCCGAGCTGAGAGGCCAGAGTCACCTCCAATGCGGCCTCTAAGGTTGAGTTCACTCTCACCATGCCGGCATAGGTAGATAGATCGAGGTGTGACATGGATGTTCATGAGGTAGTAGGCTGTACGGCTCTGAACGTGGTCCTGTACTCGATTTACCATGTAGCGTGTGCCCACGTCGAAGATCTTGATGTAGGACAGGTGGCTGAGCCAGACCCAAGCAGGAGCAAGCATAGCTTAGGTGCTGATAGTAGGAAAGGTTGATCCCAAGAAAAAGTCCCAACCACACACTCTGTTTCAAATCCTCTGCACTTCAGCTCCTACCTAACAAGATGGTATACCTAGTCTTGATCTAAGTATATGACCTAGAGATTCTGTTCCTGAAAACTCCAAGGAGCTCTTTGCTGGCTACCATCTCCTTTCTTTAGCTTGAGTCAACCTGTCATTTGACCTTTCCTAATCACAATGTAATCCACAAGTGTTTTTATCTGAAAAATGCATTGTGCTTTAGGTAGAGGTTATCTGCCCTTTGGGAACTCTTAGCATAGTCAGAAACATACATTTGGAAACATGTGGATAATAAATCAACATTCTTGTCATAAACCACATAGTATGCCAAGTGTTGGTATGAAAGAGATACAGAAATGATCCAAAACATCACTGGTAAACTTGTGGGCCTGACTCCAAGTTCCTAGTGGTCTCCTTAGTTATGTGCTCACAGGATATGTCAGCTCTAGTAACTATACACTGAGTAGTAATCAAATATAATAGCCTGTCTCCAGAGGAACAGGGAGGCAGGGGTGAGGAGCAGGGAAGCAGGAATGAAGATCCTTCACAGCTCTGGATTCATATACTGTGGCTCCCACAGAACACTTGCATTTGTTGAATATCTTTTGTGTATCTTGGAGAGACTGGGGGACTGACTTTAAGATGCATGAATCCTCATAACCATCATTCAGAGAAGAGATCATCATGTAAAAAATCCGAAGCTCACAGAGAAGCAATTTGCTATTGATTGTGTCCCACTCCAAGAGATCCGTCTCAGATTCCCAGAGCCTAAGAGCAGAATGTCTCTGATGCAGTCTTGTTGCCTGGCTATTGTCTGTTCCTAATACTAGACCCTACATGGTGGCCTCACCTCACAGCATTCCACGTTACCCATGACTTTTTAATTCTTGTAGTGCTGTTGTACTTGAAAAAAATCTCTGTATATCTCTTTTCGTACTCAGAGCTAATTAGGTTGGCTGTCACAAAGTACTTTTCATTTTGCTTGAAAGAATGTTGCTTGATGATTTCCAAAGTTGAGCTCCTATGCATACATCTTTTAAAAGCTGCTGAAATATAATACCCAGAAAAAACAAGGCATTTCCTATCTCTAAGAAATCTTGGAGTATAGATCTATATAAAGTCATTTATAGTTGCATAATACCAAATTATTATAAAAGTTCAGGTTCATCTCCCAACCTGCACAACTTAAAATAAAATATATAACCTATACTAATGAGGCCCTATAAAGTTATGTTTTTTTTCACTTTTTTCTTGTTGTTTTTAAATACTAGTTGTCAAATAGCTGTAGGATACTTTTCTTCTTCTTTTTAGAAGATCCAGAATTGCTGATGTTTAGCTTGCCTACTGAATTACCTAGCTCTTCCAGATATTCTCTCTCCAAGGTGTGCCAAGTTCTCTTGTGAGTTTCTCCAATCATCTGGCTTACTGCTCCCACAACTGGGGTCAACTGTGTCCACATAACCATCTACAAATTACTGGAGAGTCTAGCAAAACAGGGACAACTTTGCCTCTTTGGCTTCCTTCGACACTGCTAAAACTTGCCACGATGCATGAACTATAAATGTCTGTTAGTAGAGAAACAAATAAAACTAGCCTTCTTCATCCATCTTCTTTAGGCCCAATGAAAAGAATAACAGAAACAAACAAAACCCAACAGTGCTCTTCTAGGTGTTTAGAGGCTTCCACTGGGGAAGCCTCCTTCCAAGTCTGGAGGCTTTCTTAATCTTATTCTTTTTCTTCAGCTCCCTTCCTTTAAGATCTCTCCATTGTATGCTGTTAGCCCACACAGTGCATTTGTAGAATTTGAAAAGAACACACTTTTTTCAAAACATAAACAACCCCATTCCATCACATGTCTTCTTGAGAGAAAAAGGTGTATCTTTGATCAGGGAGCAGGTACAGTGAGGAATTGGTGAAATTAAACACGAAGGACACGCTTCTTGTGCTGAATATGCAAGTCCCATATGATATTTCTTGTGATACAAGGATGTTGAGAGGTAAAACCAGGCTAAAACTTGGGAAATGCAGGCATCATTTAGTGTAGAATTATTGATGATTTGCTGTGTGGCTGCAGGCAAGCTTTTGAACTGAACCCTGGTTGTTAGTTTCCCAAACTATGAAGTGACATAACCATCACCTTACATGTCCCTTGGGTAAGATTGAGAAGATACTTTTAGACTTCTTAGGGTATTAATGACCATTTATGCCTCATTTTATATTTCGAGTTTGGTTCTCAAAGATTATTGGTAGCCAGAATCTGTTTTCATTACAACCCATTTTGAAGAGTTTCTTTGAACATTTGATATCTAAAGTCACATCTGCCTTAAACTGTCAGCCAATACTTCCCTATTTGTAGCTGGTATTATGAAAGGAAAAATGTTAATGTTATTGCTTATATATGGGTCTTTCTATATGGCAAGACTCTATGGAAGCTACCCAAGGACAGAACCCATTTTGCTTGTCCCTATTTACACCTTCTGCATGCAAAGCAAAGCTTCCAAAGACTTGCTGATTGAAGAGATACAGATGAGGGTTAAGAGAGAAGAAATGAAAGGAGACAGAATATATGGTTAGACATCTGATGCACCTCTGGCTCCTGGTGGAAGGCTAGAAGTAGCTTTAGCTCCCTAAGACTCAGTTTCCTCCTTTTGGAAATTTATGATCATCAGATCTACTGTGGCCTCCTTTATGGAGGCACCGTGGGAATGTGATTAAAGAAAGGGGAATCTGTTTGGGTTCTGAGGTACCATCCATGTGAAAAGAGTATTTCTGCAATAACAACAGCAATACCCACAGAATGGAGGCATTTGTTCTCAGAGGGCAAAGTCCTAATCTGTACCTATTGTACAGGAAGGTATAACTCTACTCATATGAGGAATAACATACACTAAGTATGATATCTCCAGGGAACTATAAGTAATTTAGATATGACACAGCAAAATCTGTGTCCAAATAGGCAAGTGCTAGGAGATGGCAGTGAGAGGCAGTTTGAAAAGTATACGATGTGGGATGAATGCTTCCCATATCAAGGTAACACTGCCTCATGGAGAATTGGACTGGAGGGAGTCATAAAGACATATCAAGTCCCAGTGTCTGATATAGATAGAAAAGTTAGGGCCCCTAAAAGGAGGACATTTCCTTGGGTCCCATAAGACATGAAAACTGGACAAAGGCTCCAGGAGGAGTTGGACTCTTACCTGTCTAATTCCTCATCCAAAGGTTGGTAGTTGATCTCATAGCACTCAATTCTCTTTAGAAAGTCTTCCAAAACCTTTTCTTGGTCACAGTCTATGTAATCAGGACTGCCAAGTTTCACTTGCTGTGAGAAGGTGGGAAGAAGATAATTGTACAGAGACAGACTCTGATACTGTACTTGGAAATGACCTTCAGGGGCAACTACCATCTACCCCATTACAAAGGAAATGAAATAGTTTGGCAACGGATTTTGTTTGAGTTGGGCTGTATGTTACAATGGATTTACTACCAGAACACACATTGCTTAACAACATTTGTAAGAGGCCAGGAAAGTATGATGCAGAAGAATCAGATATTTGACTTGATATCATAAAGGCTTGTGTGTATTTAGTCATTGCCGAGAAAACAGGCATGCTGTCATTGGATTTCGCAGAGGCTGGCATCTCCTAATCTCCAATATTGGCCTTCTCCTCCTATATTTCCCACCACTCCACTCAATCACTTGAGCCTACATGGAATCTTACTTGCTATCAGGAACTAACCCACTCTAACCTCTCTTCTAAATAACTAGTTGTTTTTGTCTCTGCTCACTATAGCTTTGTGACTGACTGCTGGTATTCTTTTCCTTTAAAGGAAAGCTATTCCTTTAAAATGTTTGTTATATTATTATTATTATTTTCATTTACATGTGTATGTTCTACTATTTGGGGTACATATGTATGCCATGGTGCATGTATGGAAAACAGGACAATATTGTGAAGTTAGTTCTCTCCTTCTACCTTTATACGAGTTCTGGGGATAGAACTCAGGCCATTAAGCTTGTGTGCCAAGCATTTTCACCCACTGAGCCATCTCCTTGGCCCCAGAAGGATATTTATAACATGCACATTTGACAACAGGAGTCTCCTATCTAAATTCTTTCACTATTTCCATGTGTCTTTTAAAACCAAGTATGAACTATTTTAGCAAATGGATCATGACTTAAACTACCTTTCACTCCCATCTGTTACTGCTCTCCTATTTAGACACACATTTTGCCTTATCAAATCTAAACTACTTATAGTTCCCTGGAAAGATTATATCTAGTGTATGTTATTCTCCATTTCAATTCTTAACCTGTAAAAGCTCCTATGCATCTATCAGGATACTGCGGTTACTTCTAGGGGCCCCCTCTATGACATACCACCACATGTAAGATAGGTCCTCCCCACCATGTTCCTACAACCTTCCTTTCCCCCTTATCGAAGCTCTAATCTCAAGTTCTGTCTATATATTTGCCGGTGTCCCTAACTGTAATGTGAGTTAGAGAAGGGATCTCACTGTTTCTATATCTTTAAAACTCATAGTGGCTATCCAGGTATACAGTATCACCTGTACACCTGAATCAATACATGGATGAATACTTGAGTGGATGAAGAGAGGAAAGAGCTGAACATGCTATATATCCTAAGAGAAAGAAATAGGAATAATGGGGAGAATTTACAGGGAGACAAATTTCACTTTGATTAGGCTACAATTTTTTTAAATGGTGAGTTGTTATTAGACAAATACTTGGCTGCTATTTTAAGTACTTGATGAAAGTTGAAAGAGATGGCCTTTAAGGTCTCTTATGCTCTTGAGCTCTAGTAATTTGAAGAATCAGGGAACAACAAAAGTTTGCAAGGGATCTAATTCTCGACCATGTAGTTCCAAGTCTAAAAGTAGCAATGATTCTGATTTAAAATGTTGGGTATAATACAGAACTTTATAGGGACATAAGGGTTCTATGTATGCTAGCTTCATGTAACTTTTTATAGGAACATTGTGGGCAAGGTAGGTGAGGGTACTTCTTATACAAATGAGGGCATCTCAGGGAGAATGCTTTCTTTAAGTTTACAGTAGCCTTTTAGGTATGACTCAGCCCTATGACAAAATACAGAGTAATAAAGGTTGGGGAGATGACTTAGTGGGTCAAGAGCTTGCCACATACATGTCTTAGGGTTTTACTGCTGTGAACAGACACCATGACCAAGGCAACTCTTATAAGGACAATATTTAATTGGGGCTAGCTTACAGGTTCAGAGGTTCAGTCCATTATCATCAAGGCAGGAACATGGCAGCATGTAGGCAGGCATAGGGCAGGAGGAGCTGAGAGTTCTACATCTTCATCTGAAGGCTGCTAGCAGAATACTGGCTTCCAGGCAGCTAGGAGTAGGATTTTAAAGCCCACACCCACAGTGACACACCTACTTCAAAAAGGCCACACCTTCTAACAGTGCCACTCCCTGGGCCGAGAATATACAAACCACAACACCAAACAAGTATGAGAACCTATGTTCAGATTCCTTAAACACCACACTTAAAGCTGAACAGAGTGGTGTGTATCTGCAATCCCAGTGCTTCTGCTGTAAAATGACAGGTAAAGACAGGAGAATGCCTTATAAGCTCAAGGGCCAGCCAGCTTAGAACATACAACAGGGAACAAGAAGAAACCCTACTTCAAACAAGTTGGAAGGTGAGGACTGACATCTGAAGTTATCTCTGATCTCTACACATATACAATGGTACGTGCATTCCACATTCACATATGAACACAGCATAATGTATGTGTGCATAGATATATACGTATATATGTGCAGATTTAAAGTGTAAATTAACACTTGTTTTGAAAAGAATAAAGAAGAAAGGTAATTGGTATTCCTTACCTTGATGTTTTCTGCAATAATGTCTGGGTCATTACAAATAGACTCAATGAAGAAGACCTAGAAGAGAAAAGGAGAACCTTCCATCAGGGGATTATGTTTTCTGGGGGCCAAAGAGGATTACCCATTCTTGATAGCCCAAGTCATCCCTAGGGAAATTGGTAAAAACAATACTTTTACATAATGATGCTTTTAGGATTTGGACTCCTATGCGATATCCTGGCTATAACTGAATTACCTCAGGCTTCTGCTGGCTTTTGGTTCTTATATATGTTCCTCCTGACTCCATCCTTGTCACCTCGGCATCAGCCTGTCAGTGCCCATCTTCCACTGCCTAGCCTGGCACCTCCCCTGTTCTGTTCTGTTCTGTTCTGTTCTGTTCTGTTCTGTTCTGTTCTGTTCTGTTCTGTTCTGCTGAAGCTGAAGCTGAAGCTGAAGCTGAAGCTGAAGCTGAAGCAAGCTAGATGTTGACCCCATAGTGTCTAAATTGGCTGCTCTAAGTACCCTACTTTGAACTGCTTTGAATCGGGTCTTAGATAAGCATGGCTATGACACTCTACCTTGTAACCATGTTCTTTAGCAAACTGCAGAATCAATGAGCGTCGTTCTCTGGTAGTGTTGGTGGCATCAAAAACCTGGAGACATGTAATAAGAGAGGCTTACTCTCAGTACAGTGCTGATACAATCACATTCTTTGTTCGCTCTTTTTCTAAGTGGGGAGGGACAGAACTTAAGAGTCTTAAAAAGAAGGGTTTGCAATTTGCTCATGTTACTTTCAAAAGCACTCGTTGAGCTCTTAACTATCTGCTCAGAAATGTCCTATACCCTATAAATGTAGGGTTTTATTAGGATCATTGTATAGATCAAGTAATAGGCCTAGAAGAAGAACTTGCTCTATCAACAAGCATGCTTGCTGATAGAGCAATAGTAGAGCTTGTTCTCCAGATGAGTCCTTTCCTTCTTCAACACTTAGATACCCCCAGGAATAGGGAAAATTCCCTATCCTTAGCACCTGAGAAGGGGCTATTGCATATTTAGGGATCTCTAACCCAAGGATTTAAGGTATAATATTGCCGAGATATATAAGCAAATCTCAGTTTAGAAAGAAACGTACTTCACAGCTTCTGCTCTGCACTGTATAAAGGTTCATGGAGTGTTATCTTCTTTTGGTATTGGTATTTGTTTGCAAGAATTTTTAATAAAAAAAAAAAGTTCTTGGTCCTGTGAAGGCTGGATGCCCCAATGTGGGGGAATTCGAAAGCAGGGAGGTGGGAGTGAGTGAGTGAGTGGGTGGGTGGGTGGGTGGGTGGGTGCACATCTTCATAGAAGCAGGTGAGGGAATGGAATAGGGGGTTCTAGGTGAGTGGGGAAACAGGATAACATCTGAAATGTAAATAAAATATCCAGTAAAAATTAACCTAAAAAATAAAAAGTTTATAACATGTTAAAAAAAAGAAAAGAAAGCAATGTTTATACCACAGTCTTAACTTTTTGTACCACTGAATCTTGACAGCAACTCAATGAAACACAGGGCTTTAGAATAAGGATTATACAACTACACAATCTGGCCCTACCACATATATAGTATACCGCCCTAGGAAATAATTTTTCTGTGGTAGTTCTTTCATTTATCTCAAATAGAGCATAATAATGACACATCTCACAGGGCAGTGTGAATTAAATTATTAATATAAACGAAGTACTTAGAATAACATATGCCATAAATAAGTGCTTAGTACATATTACCTACTTTCCATACTGACAGATAGCCTGAGTGGGAAAAGGAAGATTATTTACCGCAACATGACCTTCCTCACGGCTGAGATACTTATGGACATCCTTTAGGGCTGCTAGAGCACACTGCCTGAAAAACAGAGAAAGCAGCAGAGAATCCCTATCCACAGGATCAGTTGCCCTCCCCGCAGTCCTCCTACGAAGCATCTCTGTTGAACATCTACATCGTTCATCTATGCAGTGAACATCTAGAACAGTGCCCTCTGTTCTAGCAAAGGGGTCAGAGTTGAAACTGGCTCTGTGTGTACAGCTTAGAAGCTGTACCTAAGAAGACATGCCCCCAAAAAGCTGAACAATGAGATATCATAGTTTTAGGGATCTAACTGTGCGCTACTGGAGCTAAAGCTGAATTGGTTAACGTACACAGGTAAGGCACAGGGATATGTGTGCTCTTTGAGTTCAAATGAATTCTTGGCATAGGTAATATTGTGAGCACAGGCATGACAGTGATGATATACTTAGGTTTTTAGGAAAATATTTTTTATTGGTTACTGGGTTCTGTAAGTGAGGACCCAAATAAGAAGTTCAGAGCCAGGTTGCATCTAGAAGTACTTCCAATCACATAGGTAAAAGAGACTTTAATGTTGAAATGATAAGACTGCAGAGACTGAAGAGGGATGAGCTCGTGAAACACTCATCTCAAATGTTAGGTGAAGAGTTTTCTGGGCTTGCTCTCCATAAATACAGGATTAGAAAACCTTCTTGAGAGAAAATGGTTATGACTGAGCAGATGTCGAACAGGCTAACAGGAAGGCTGGACTCAAGGGTGTTCAACTCATGGCCTAGGCTAACTATGAAATGTGGCCCAACACAAACTGTAAACTTACCTTAACATTTTTTGAGAATTTTTGCATCTTCCCTATTTATAACTTGACTGAGGCGTTCTTGAGCATGTACACTGTAGATGACTGCATTGTGTTGTAATGCCACAAGTTTGGACACTTTGGAAGAGCAGGTTACTCTATACTACTCTCCTAGGATGTGAAGACAGCTCCCACTCAGCCAAAGGGTAGTAGAGATTCTTAAAAATTGGGTACTTACTTCCTGATAAGTTGGGCCTCCATGTTGTCTGGGCGAAAGAATTCATAGTTCCTGTAGCTCACTGCCTCCCGTCGATACTGACCTAAGTTAAACACTGAAAACAGAAAACACTAGTGAAGACTTTGGTAAGACTGCAGTGGCCAAAAGTATGCTCTTGCTGGAAGGAATCTCAGAGGTGAAAGGCATAATTTATAGCTGGAAATGTACATATAAGATTCAAATTATGAGTACCACCTAATTTCTTCCCTTTCATTGGTCCTGCAAAGTAGGGGTTAACCATTTCACCTTTACCAATGAGGAAAGTAAAGCTCAGAGGTGTAAAATAGCTTTCATAGTTAATAACTGGCAATCTGAAATTCAAACCCAGGTCTGTTTGATTCCAAGCCATTTTACTTTATCATAAATTCCAACCCTTTAAATCTCCTATTCAATAGGGAAGATAAAGAAATGAGATGAACAGAGTAAAACCAGTTACCCACAGTCAAACCTAGAGTGAATTAATAATGTATATAGACTGGGTCTCCTGACTCCTTGTTACCCAGGTTATTTTGTCATTTAATATCATAAGGGAAAAATCTAAACGTAAGTCTCTAAACAGCACTTTCCTGTTTGTAATTGGGAAAAACAGAAAAGAAATGGACAAAGACAATAATCAGCCAAAGAGACCATAGTTCATAAATTTGTTTGTCCAACAAATAATTTTAGGATAGTGTGGGGGTTTAAGTAAGAGTGGCTCCCATAGGCTCATTTATTTGAATGCTTAGTTATCAGGGTGTGGCACTGGGCACTACTTGAGAAGGATTAGTGGGGGCAGATTTATTGTAAGAAGTCTCTCATTGGGGATTGTTTGAGGTTTCAAAACACCAGCCAGGCCCAGTGTCTTTATCTTTGTGTGTGGATCAAGATGTAGAAATCACAGATACTTCTCTAGTACCATGTCTGCCTGCATGCTGCCCTGCTTCCCACAATGATTGATGATAATGGACTAGAACTCTGAAACTGTAAACTAGCCGCAATAAAATGCCGTTGCCTTGGTCCTGGTGTCTCTCCACATCAATAGAACACTAAGACAAATGCCTACTCTGCAAAGTGATATATAACTTCAGGGTCACACACATACACACACACACACACACACACACACACACACACACACACACACACA
>JANHMN010000005.1:106809105-106877917 GCA_030674055.1 Rhabdomys pumilio
ACACACACACACACACACACACACACACACACACACACACACACACACACGGGAGGGGGAAGAGAGGAAAGAGAGGAGAAGAGAGGTAGAGACATTCAGATAGACAGAGAGACAGACAGACAGACAGATTTTTTTTTTGAGATGGGGCCCTCAAGCAACTCACAAGTACAACAGTTACCACCTCAGGGAAAAGGAGAGCTCCCAGAGGGTCCTTTAAGTGCTCCAACAGAGACAATATCCAACTATGCAGAGAGTGAGGGGGAGAAAAAGAAGGATTCGTTTGGGGTTAGCTTAGAGTTTCTTAAAGACAGCAGTATTAGAACAAGGCTTTTTAGGGTAGGTATCTTTTATTGGAGGGTATGAGAGTGAGGGGGGAGCAAGGACAGTATAGGTAGATGACAAGTAGGTAGACACTACTTAAGCAGAAGGCAAAACATATTTTGAGAGAAGGGGTTAACTACTGCGGCTAAGGCCTGAAAAGCTGGAATAGTCAACTTCTTGAACAGAAGTTAATGGGCTTGGGTTCAAATCTACAGAGCAAGAGTACCATTGGAGAATCTGGTTATTACTAGTCTTGTAGTTTGATTCTGAAGGCCTATGTGAGCAGTTAAGTTGAATACACAGAATAAAAGGGGGATCAGGACAGAGACCTATGTCTCTATGCCACTATGTCTTATGCTTCTTCAATCAGTAGAGGCTCCCTAGGCTTGCCATTCTGTATGAGAGTGGCTCCTTCCTACCTTTGCTTTGTCAAATGCTCCCTTCCTCCCGCAGGACCGACCTTAGACATATTCTTATCCATGAAGCTTTTGATGTCTGTCAGTCAGCAATTCCCTCTGTAAGCACCATCAGCACCCTGTCTGAGAATTTCTAGTCCAGCCTAGGTCTTGTTATGTATACCATTCAGAGTTAGAACTCTCCAAGGACAGGGCATGAGTCTCGTCCATTTTTTTATTTCTTTCCTAATGGTTGGCATGGGTTTTGGCACGTGGATTAATTAGAGAAAGTGGCTGAGGGGCAAGGAAGGATAAAGTGTGGGGAGGGGAGATCTGATGCTCAGTGTAACTCTATGGTAGAATGTATGTTCAAATCCTAGCACATGAAAAGGAGGTAAAACAGAGAAGGCTTGATAGGAATGAGGGAGGGGTGACTGGATAGAAGGGTGTAGAAGGGTTGCTTTGTATTCGTGAGCCTTTGTAAGAGCAGATTTAGCCTTAATACTAGTTTTTCTATGTCAAAAACTCAGCATGGTATTAGGTGGAGAATATTTTTTATGTATTGTATGAGTTATAAGACCATCATGACAGTTGTTTGTAGTAGTAGTAGTGGTAGACATGGTTTTAATCCTGGAAACAAGGGTATGCAGCATTTTTAGGGCTGAAAGTTTTAGCCTTCTACCTTTCCCAGTTTTCAGTTAGTGGCCTGTAGTGGAAGTATATAGCAATGATTTCTGAGACATACCTTTAGTCGGTGTTCCTATCCAGTTGAGGTATCGTGTGAGCTTCGTAGAGATGTAGGTCTTGCCTCGGGCTGGTAAACCCACCATGATCACCATCGTGGGGGAATTAGTGAACTGTGGTATGGAGGCTGGAAGACAAGGAGATCCTCAAAAGCTTATCTCCACCTTCAGAAGCTCTCCTGCCATTGGCTTCGAGATGTAGAGTTGGAAACCATATTGCTTTCGTTATTATAAGGGGGAGGGCAAAGCTTTAAAACGGGCATCACAACTTTCCTTAGACTCATCAGAGAACTGAGGTTGCAGTACAGAGAGCAAACTTAAACTTGGAAAAAACCAGGCATCTGAAGAGGGCAATCGGACCCAGGCATTTCTTAGTTGATACAGAGACTGCTGAACAACATACTAACTCATAAGAAGGTCCAGATAAAAATGACTAACGACTTGCTAAGGCTGGTTGTGAGCCAATGGGAACCTTAGAAGGACTGCAGACATAGACAGCTTTACATATTTTTCAACCTTCCTCTAGGTGCTGGCTGAGAAGATTGAGAAAAATCCCGAGAAAAGTATTGTATAGAATTCTGGCTTGGGGAGGAGAACAGAACAATAGTCATTGCTCAAATTCTGCACAGAAAGTTTTCTCCACGTTCCTGTAGGGTAAACCTTACTATTAAGGGAAAGGCAAAATAAACTGTAGCTTGAAACCGCTGGTGGTGACTTACTGCACCTGGCAGCAATCCCTCTCAATCTAGCCCACCTCTCCCAGAACACAGGCCAGATCAATTTACCTTCTCTCACTTGGGAGGGAAAAACATTGCAATCTGTAGAAGGAAGGTAAGTATAGTTCTCATGCTTCATCAAGGAAACTTCTTTTTGCAATGTATACAAAATTATAACCAATCAAAATGTAGAGCTGTGGAGCCCAGTCTCAACAGATACATCTACAATACAGATCTCACACCTAAGGCTCAGTGTTCTTTGAGGAGGCATGGAGATAAAAGGTAAAGGAATAGTTTCCTGTGAGATTGTGTCTCTTAGGAAAGACAAAAGGTAGACCATAAAGTCTTACCAACGTGACAGCCTAAACATGACCTGAAGAAGGAAGGATAACAGTACATTTGCTAACATGGATGGAAGGAAGCCCACTAGGTTTTAACCCCACACAAACTCAAACTATAGGCAACTAAGAAATTCTGAGATTGTTTAAAAAAAAAGTCTTCCCCAGAAAAGATCACATCAATTGGCTGTCCAATGGCAAAATGTCAGCCCTGAAAGTATACACAGAAGTAACAGTATACTGACTGAGCAGGCTGTATTCATGTATCTAGGAATTTATATGTACATATGTATATACACACATATATATGCATGGAAAAATAACTAACGAGAAAAGGGTCATGAATTTCAAAGAGAGCAAGTAGGAGTATATGGGAGGGTTTGAAGAGAGGAAAGGAAAGGAAGAAATGATGTAATTATAATCTCAAAAGTAAAATATTTTTAAAATGAAGCAAGAAGAAAATAAAAGTGAAATTAAGAAAACCAATTCCATTTATACTGCCATAAAATTAAATAGATGAACATAAAAATGTACTTTGAAAATTACAAAGAAGAACAATCTAGGTAAATTAAACAGCTTACAAAGCCAAGACTTAATATTGCTAAGATAGCAATACTCCCAGGCTGATCTACAGATTGAATGCAGCCCCTTTGCAGAAATAGACCAACCCATTCCAAAAATACATATGAAGACGTAACGTAGCCAAAATAATTTTGAAGATCAAAATTGAAGGATTCATGTTTGAAAGTTTCAAAATTTACCATATGCAAATTTTTATATGTGTTAAAATATAGTAATGAAGACTGTAACTAATGAGGGCTCAGTATGATTAAAAGCCCAGAAATAAATCCTTTAATTTATAGTCAACTGAATTTCATTAATTGTGTCAAAACGATTCAGTGTGGAAAGAAGTATTTTCAATAAATGCAGTTGGGATGACCTAATATTCACATGCAAAGATGAAATGAAGTTATGTTATTGTTTCATACCATATGACAAAATTATTTCAAAATGGACAACAGAGCTACAAATATATAGGAACCCAAACTATAAAATTCCTAAATTAAAACCTAGGCATAGATCTTTGCAGCAATGAATTAGACAACAGTTTCTTTAAAATGATACATAAATGACTAGCAAGAAAAGACTATTGCAAACAAGACTGACCTGAAATATGTTATGTAGCCAAGGCTACCCTCAAATGTGTGATCCTTCTGCTTCTCTACTGTTCAAAATTAAAAATGTTTGTATTCCAAAGGACACTGTAAAAGACCAGCATAGTGGAATAAACCTGTCAACCCAGCATTAGGAAGGAGGATCAGGAATTCAAGGCTAGCCTGCACTATATGGTCATTTAACAAAAACAAGGAAAGAAAAAAAGACAAGATACTATAAAAGAAGTGAAGGCAAACCTGGAGATTCACATCTTTTATACTAGTACTACAAAGGCTGAGGCAGAAGGATCCTGAGTTCAAGGACAGACTAGGCTACTTAGCAAGATCCTATCTCAAAAAAAAAAAAAGTGGAAAAAACCCTGACAGGTAGAGAAGTAGCTCAGTTGGTTAAGTATTTACCTAACATGATGAAACTCTAGTATTGTATCCCTAGTACCGTGTAAATCGTATATTGTGGCTCATATTTGTCATCTCAGTATAAATTAGGAGATAGAGGCAGGAAAATGAGAAGTTCAAGCTCAACCTTGGCTAGTTCAAAACCAACCTCTGATAATACTATGTCTCAAAACGGGGGGGGGGGGGGGGGGGGGGAGGAGGAAGGAAAGCAGGAAGGGAGGAAGAAATGAATGAATGGAGGAAGGAAGGAAGGAAGAAAAAAGGAAGGAAAGGGAAATTAAAAAGAGAAGAAAGCCACAGATTTACAAAAGTAAATTTTGTAAATCATATTTTTTAGAGGTTTATTTATTTTATGTGGGAGAGGATCAGTCACTGTCTTCAGACAGACACACCAGAGGAGGACATCAGATCCTAATACAGATGGTTATGAGCCTCCATGTGTTTGCTGGCACTTGAACTCAGGACCTTTGGAAGAGCAGTCAGTACTTTCAATCACTGAGCCATCTCTCCAGCCCTCTGTAAATCATATTTTTGACAGGACACCAATATTTTGTACTACTTAAAGCAGTCTGATAAAACACAATGCTTGGGAGTTGGAGGCAGGAGGGTTTCTACAAATTTCAGCCAAGTTTGGGATACACTGTGATACCCTGCCTCAGAGAAACAAATAGAATTCTAGGGGGTGCCAAGATGGCTCCCTTGACACTAAGCCTGAAGAGCTGAGTTTGATCCCTGAGGCTCACATCCTGAGAGAAGAGAACTTACTCTCACAAGTTGTCTTCCTACTTCTATGGATGTAATATTTTTTTTTTAATTCTAAAAACAGAAATTCTTACAAATAATTCAAGGTCAAATAGTCTAATTAAATTAAAATGGGCAAAGAATCTGCATAGAATTTTGTCCAAGGAAGATAGGTAAATGGCCAATAACCACATAATAAAGAAAACTCTCTAGTCATTATACAAATGCAAATCACAGAGGCCACATTATATCTTTCAGAGAGTATATAATAATTTAAAATAATAATACAATGTTCACAAGAATATGGAAAAGCTGAAACCCCTGTATGTTGCTTTGGGAAATGGAATATGATGAACTCACTTTTAAACAGTTTGGCTGGAACACTGTAAACAGAGTTTCTATGTGGTTCAGGAACTCTATTACTAAGTGAAATGAAAACTTATCTCTGTGGAGCTGGAGAGGTAGCTCAGTGGTTAAGAGCACTGACTGTCCTGAGTTCAATACCCAGCAACCACATGGTGGCTCACAACCATCTGTAATGAGATCCGATGCCCTCTTTTGGTGTGTCTGAAGACAGTGACAGTGCACTCACACACATAAAAGAAAATCTTTTTTTTTTTTTAAAAAGAAAACTTATGTCCACATAAAAACTTGTACATGAATATTCATGACAGCATTATTCATGGTAGTTCAAAGTAGAAAAAACCAAAATGCCAATCACCTTATGAATATATGTATAGAAAGTGGTGTGTTCATATGAGTCAATTATATGGCTATACAAAGCTATAAACATGCTGCAACAAACATTGACCCTGAAAACATTATGTACAACAAACCAAACCAAAGACTAAAGACCACATTACTTTCCATTTCTATGGAATGTTTCAAATAATGAATCCACTGAAATGGAGAGTAGATCAGTAGTTGTCAGGGGTAGAGGGAAGGGTGGAATGGGAAGGTACTCTAAAGGTTATAAAGTTTCTTTTTCTTATAATGAATTTCGAAAGTAGAGGACGATTTGAAATGTTCCCAACACAAATAAATGATAAATGTCTGAGATAATGAATAGATTAGTTATCTTAATCTAATCATCTATACTGTATACATGTATTAAAATATTATTAAACTATGTACAGCTATGAATCAATTAAATCTTATAATATATGTTATTCTTTGAGAATTTCATACATGTATACCATATATCTCAATCATATTCAGTCCCCAATTCTCCAAGGTCCCTCCAATTTTTAAATACATATATTAAATATATATTAGTGGAATTAGTGATGATGGTTGTAAAACCATATGAATATATTCAAAACTATTTTCTTGTACACTTCAAGACGGTAAATTTTATGTTATATGAATTGTTTCTCTATTTAAAAAAATTTTACTGTGTTTGATGGCACATGCCTTGAATTCCAGCACTTGGGAAGGAGACGCAGGTGGATCTCGGTAAGTTCAAGACTAGCCTGGTTTACATAGCCGGTTCCAGGACAGCCAAAGCTACATGATAGAGAGACTGTCTCAAATAAAACAAATTTTAAAAAGGGAAATTTATTGGGCAAATATTAACCTTAGTAAATTTAGTATAGATATATTAATATCAAAGAAGATTGATATTGTAGTGCAATATGATAACAATAACCAACTTTTGATATTACCGAAGATATAGCAGTTCTAAATTTATTTGTAACAAGGTGGCAAAACTAGCAAAATTATTAGGCCACTTTAACACATTTTCCACAATGATTGGTAACCCAACTCCAGCAGATTATTGGAACACTTCAGCCAAAGTAACAAGTAAAACTTAAAATAAATACGACACATAATGTAAAATATAACCTCTTTTCAAGTACCCATAGAACAGTCATCAAATGTTCCATGAAGCAGATTTCAAGGACCTGGGATCATACAGTTTGTTTTCCTGCAGGAATGGAATTTGAGTGGACATGGCAATGACACTGACCTATCTAAACAGAGCTGGCTCAAGGGCTGGCACTTACTCTAAGAGGTGTCCTGCTGTTCCAAGCATTAACCTCTTAGCTGCTCCATGGCAATCTACAGGGGCCTAGTGGTCCTGGAATATAGACTGTGGCGATGATGACAACTGGGCAACTGGGTGAGTGACAGATTAATCAAGTCCATGGCAAAGTGTGTTTATCAAATGATCTGGAAAGATTTATGCATACACAGAACGTATGTCCTGCTTAGTAGGCCAAGTAGATGAGAAAAGAAGAAAGCTTGAAAATAAATGAGATGAACATCTAACTCCATTGCTTAAAACATATTCAAAGAGAACAAGCTATGAATAGCCACTAGAAAGACAATTAAGCAAAAATAAAGACAGGACAGGAACAAACAAAAAATGAAGCTTAAAAAAAAGGCTGATTTGTTTTTTAGAAAAACCAAAACCTGAGAAACTGTTCACAATATTTTTTGAGGTAATAAAACAGAGGTACAAGTGAACAATGTTGTTAGAGAGTAGATTGTATGAGAAATTGTTTTCAATAAAAAATAAGTAAGTCTTAGAAAAAGAACATAACACGACAACAACGTTTTTTAAAAAGATGTACACACAAACTTTACATCAACTCAAAAACTTGTGAAATAGTTAATTCCCAGAAAATCATAACTTAGTAAGTCTAAGTAGCAAACAAACAAACAAAAAAAAATCCATAACTTTCAAAGAAACTGTAACAGTTAAATGGTTTCAAAGACTACACTGTTTGATCGGAAAGTTCTGCCAAATATTTGAGGAACAGATAGTTCTGGGACAAACTTTGTCAGAGATGGAATGAAAGAAAATAGTTCTCACCTCATTGCACGATGTTAGTATAACCTTGACATCAAAACCAGAAAAGGAAAACATGAAAACAGAATCTCTCCTGAAGAAAATACTCAAGTATTCAACAAAATTTTAGTGAACTAAATCTAGAAGTACTTTTATGACCCAGGACCGCAAGATTAGCTCATTATAAAGGGAAAAAAAACATGTAGCACAAAGAAGTTAAGTTTTAAAAAATCAGTGTATATCAATAGATATAGAAAATACATTCTATTCATTCATTTCAACACCAACTCACTTTTTAAAAACTATGTCAAGTTAAAAATAAAAAAGAACTCCCCTACTCTCCTAAGAGATATCTGCAAAAAAACCTATCTACTAAAACCTAATTACTAGGTTTGTCAAATACAAATACATTATACAAAATACACTATATAAAACCAACTATATGTATAATATATATTACATATATACATATATGTAGCATCACATATACTACTATAAAACACGATTTTCTACAAAAGGAATGTGTATAATAACAATTTAGTTATTCCCCCAGGAGTATCTTGGGTACACAGAACAATGGTAAAAGTAAAAGCAGCCAAGTGATGATTTATGGAGCATCTGTTCGGGTCCAGGCTCAGGACTTGATGCTGGGTATGTTGGTGAAGAAGAGCAGGCAACCATGCTTTCGTTAATTATCTAATTTTTTTTTTCAACAGTACTGTTAGCAACATCAGTTTACAGGTGAGGGAACAGGAGCAAAACAAGGCTAATAGGCTTATCTAAGTTTGTAAAGACAGGAGGTGAGACTCAAAAAGCTACATAGCCTTATATCTGGTAAGTATTACTCTTATGCACAATTAAGGAATGTGGAGCTCAGATTTAAAATAAACATATTTTTTTTCTGTTCTGTGGAGTGGGGGTTGTTCTTGTATTGCTTTTGAAATGGAGCCTTGCTATATAGCCCTGGCTGGTTGAGAACCTACTGTGAAGCTAAGACTATCTCTCAAACTTGTAGCAAGTCCTTCTGAATCTACCTCCTGAGTACTGGTCATGGCCAGCTCTGTTCTGTATCTTCTATATGACTGCAAAGTCATTAATGTATATAATATTGCTTCTCCAACTTGAAAGGCAGATTTCTCAAGAATATAATGGTTTTCACTCTGGAAGACCTATGTATACAGAACCTCATTCTATCCCATCCAGACTCCTACATCTCCAGACGAGTAATTAGAATTGCTGATGGACAATAGAGAACAATAGAGAACAGGAGTCTGGATTTTGTCCTCTTATACCCTTCATCCTATGTACTAATCTAATATCCTCTATCTCCCTGAAACTGCTACGATGAAGTATTGCTCCGCATATGCATTAGGTCTACCCTTCCCTTAGCATTAAGAGTCCGGCAACTTCCTCAGCTGTTGCTTGAGCTGTCCGAGTCCTGCAGTCCACAGATGTCTTATCTTTAGCCCCCTTCTGGTCTCTCAAGCTGGGCTGGAAACACCTTGTTACACGATTATCCTTGCTTATCTATGAGAAATTGTATACTTCGGTTTCAAAGCCTATTTACAAGCTTTGCTTACTTTGCCTCTACTCCTTGTTAAAAATTTCAAAGGTCTGAGCATTGAAATAAAGAAAACAGGTCCAATTAGAATGTTAAGCTCCAACTCAGAAACAGACCAGGCTTTGTGATACTGTCTTTCCTCTCAACTCTTCAGAACAACAAGACTGCCTCTAAATGTCAAGGCAAAATACTCGGTCGTTCCCAGCCGGGGCAGGTACAGACTTATTTTTAAGATCATGAAAGAGGAAGGGCAATACTGACCAGTGACATAGTAATGTTGTGGACTCAGCACCTAGCCTCTGAGACACCATGCCAGGAACCGTCACCTTCTTTTACCCTGGCATAAAGTAAACGAGACCTGTTTCCAGATCTTTCATAAGAGGAGCTAAAATAAAATATTCTCGGGTAGCATTACACTAGAACGCTCACATTCCAGACAAGAAGCATTCCGACAATTTCTCGAATAAAGAGAGACAGCCCTTAGGTCAGGGGTTCCTACAGTTTGTGTTCTTTTTATCTAAGCCTCATCTTTGTCTTCTCTAACTTCCTTATTCTTTCTCATATTAGCCTCTTGTTATACTCTAGCAATTTCGTTCAATTGATCATCTATTCCAACTTCTATGTGACGACAGGAGTGGATGGGGAGCACTATTTGTTCTTCTCGACCCACCCACCACCATCACCCACAAATGTCAACCCACACTTACAGCCCCTTCGCCGCTGCAGCACACTGCTACTGCTGCTGTGTGGAATCCAGATCTTCTGTAACCTGGTTTGAGTGAGTTCTCCCATCTCTCGAGACATCTTAGGCGTTGCAGCTAATGACACCACAGCCCACAAGGTATTGGACCTCACTTCCTATGTTCCTAGCTGTCTTGTCTGTTGCCACAGCAGCAGGTGGGCAGGGCTGAGACAGGGGGATGTACTGGGCTTCTGAGCCTCTCACGGGTTATCTCCAGCTCCCTCTTTTTCTTCTGCTCCCGGATGTACAAGTGGGGATATGGGTGCTGAGAGCCAGAGGTTGAGCAGAAGTCAGCAGAGGCCTCTGAACTCCAAGGGCTATGTACATAGAAGATAAGTTGGAGCCCAGGAAGGAAGGCAGCCAGCAAGGCAGCCCAGGTCTGACCAGTTACTTCCCGCCAATGAAGGCAGGACTAGTAGAGTATGCAAATAAAAGACCAAAGATCATGTGCTTACATCCTGTGTTGTGTGGCATGACAAAGGTGATGGAGATAGGTCTAAGCTTTGAAATAAAAAAAAGCAGGCTTAATTAGAATGTTAAGCTCCAACTCAGAAACAGAGATTCACTACAAGGGCCTCCACAACAAAAACCACAAACATAATGTTCCTAATTCAAAATGCAATGTTTTGAGCTAGCAATTAAGGGCCCAAACTGGAAGTAGACTTTCACTACCTCACCCGCTTACCCTATTCACCAGGGCACTTGTAAAACTGTCTCTCCCTGGAGCCTGCTCCCTGCCCCTCCACGGGAACTCTCCCTCTTAAAATGAGCTGTCCTGGGCACTCCAAAGAGATTGGTACTATCTGATCATTTTTATACTCTCTCCAGTCAAGGTTAAATAAATCAGGGTAAATCTGACACCTTGGGAATAAGAGTGAGGGCAGCCATTACTGGGCAGAGAGCCGAGAAGTAAGCGCAGCCCACATGACTGCCAATGCTGAGATGACCCAGCACTAAAGGCATCAGAATCTAATTCAAACCCGGGCTAAAGCTCTTTGAGCCAAGGTGTTGGGATGGGATCTTAGGAAAGGTGGAAACCACACTGAGGAGAGTATGAGGAAGAAGAGGCAATGGTGCCTATCTAAATAGCACAAATCCACAGGCCAGAGACATTTCATCCAGATGTCCACCCTTCACTTATCCCCAATCACTTATTGCCATTCTCCCATTTATTTTGAGACTTTTATCTGTAGAATTTATGCAACGGCACGGCTTGCCTGGAAGGTGTCCAAGTGCCCTTTTACTTCATTCTTCGTTAACCTTCCCACCCCCAGCAAATCTCCAGTGATTGGGTATTAGGAAGCTCAACTTTCTTCCACTGAGCTGGACTATGCAAGGGCAATCTCTCGGGAAAAGAAATCTCCAGTTCCTGCCCTCAAATGCTCCCAGCTCTACTTTGCCTTTTAAGACACTTCCTAAAATATCTTCCCAGAACCTTAGTCTATTCAAGGGCTAGATTCACTCCAGTTGCTGTGCATACCAATATAAGACTTTCAACATCAAAGCCTACCTATCTCAAGGAGCCTACTCTACTGAGGCAATGGATCACAGCAGTCAAGAACAGTGGAGTTTGAAGCCGCACTGTCTGGGTGGAATCTCACTTCTGTCCATTGCTAGATATGATAAACCAGACAGAAGATTGAACTTTTTAGTGCCTCAGTTGCTCTCTGTTTTTTTTTTTTTCTGCTTTTTCATTTGGTATATAGGGAAGGATAGTGGGGTCCATTCCCTTGGTGTTAGGGAAGAAACCCGGGGAATGCTGAATACATATTATTCAACACTGTTGCTTCCTTTGGGAAGTAAATGACTCATCTCCCCCCTCCCAAGTGATCTGTAAGTTCTAGCATGTTATGATGACACAGGATTAACATTATACTGTAAAGACTTCCTGAAAATCAATTAGAAAGGTAAACTTGTTTCTAGGTTTCTGTTAACTTAAGTCTGGCATAAAACATCAAATCCTACATGCTCTCACTTACTGGCCAAACCTAAAAGAGGCTGGTGGGGAACTAAGTATAGACTAGTGGGCAAAGGAGAGGGAGAAAGTGAGAACAACAAACAGAATGGATTCTGGTAAATAAGGAGGAATAACTTCGGATATTCTAGAGCACATCTGGACGACTATGGTTCACAACAGATAATTATATACTTCAAAGAAGCTGGTGGGGAGGAGAAATAATAAATATTCGAGATGACATATAAAGCAATTAACCATTGCACATTATATGCATGTACTGAAGTATCACACAGTACCACACAATTATAAACAATTATGTATCAATTTAAAGTAAAACATACAATATAACGAGGTTTTCCACATTAGCAGACAACTCCAAGAGTCTCATAAATAGACTTTGCAAGACACAAGTCTCTTAATCCTAGTAAGTCACATAATTAGTGGAAGTCTGTTTTAATGATCTTACCATGACTTTGTATGTTTTCCAGTGCCCACAAAGCAACATTTTGTTTATTTTATTTGTTTCTTTCAAACATCCCCAGTAATAGCACAAGGAAATGGGTCTGAAAAGAGGATGGCTTGTCCAAGGTAATTTAACCAACAACGTGAACATATCTTTTATGTTTACAATTTTGTCCTAACAACACTGCCAAGAATCAGGAAGATAATTTTAGTAGCAAGAAATCTGAGCTAGGTGGCTAGAAGGCCTCTGACAAGGTCTGAATGAGTAAACTCAGGGTCCAGGATTGACACCCTAATTTAACCCTTCTATAGAAACTTCTACTGCTAACAATTCTGAGACCAGAAACAGAAAAAAAACAAGCCTTAAAGAAATGCCTCAGACTAGCATTCAAACGTCTTCTAAATCAAGTTCTAAGCTACCTCTCAGTCTTCTATCCCCTAGACCTGCCATGTTTAACTGCACTAGCGGATTACAGAGCCCTCAAACACAGCATTTTCCTGCCTTTAGGCTCTTGCCCAGCCTGGAGTGTCTTCTATTCTCACTGAACTCTGTCTTGCTCATCAAGACCAGTTTTAGGGTTTATTTCTCTGAAAGTCAGTCTTGTAGCCTTTAGAGAAGCTTAGCCTCCAGTTCTCACATTGCCATGTGCCTCGATATGAGCCAGGGTTTCTCTGGTCTGGTACCTAAGTAGATTGTGGGCTTGTTGAAGATGGGGCCTGGATCCCTGTGATCTGCTGACTTGTTCATCTCAGGCTCTGGTATGGAGGACACTTATTCAGTGACCATGTTCACAATCTACATCTCTCTGCTGTAGAAGAGATAAACATGGCGACAAGAAATCCCAGTTCACCACGGTAGATATTACGACAGATTTCAGGGAAATGGATTCGGGGAGGGGGGGGGAGGCGCGGCTGGTTTGTCTGAGGTAAAGAGTGACATCTAAAAAAATCTTAAAACTTTAGAGTGGAACAGAATAAGATTAAGAAATTCTAAGAAGGTTTAATGTATTGGTTATAGACACAGGGTTCACTCAGCATCAGATTCACACTCAAGGCTAAAAGCTGAGCCATAAAGCAGAACTATCTCTAGGGAAGAGAACTGTGCAGTGTGACATTTGGAGAGCCATAGAGCCTGCTCCCACCTCCATGTGCAGTACGGAGAGGAAGCTCATTTAAAGCATCGAGACAGTACAGACGGGCAATAAAGTCATAAATAGGGTCTCCTTATTGGTAAGTCTGGAAATGTGTGGTTGTGAATGCATCTGGTACAGGCTGGAAGGCTGATGGATGGTCACATGCTTTACAGGCTAGATTCATGTATGAGCACATATCAGGACATCTGTGACAGCAGCCTAGAATCCCTTTGTTCTCAGCGACTGCCCTGGCCCCGCTATGCCATTGTTTTTGGACTCATGTCTGCTCCACAAAGCTCACTGCATTCTCATCTTAGGAGTGGTTCTCCATTGACCATAGTCAGTCAGGAAGGAAAGCACATAGAGGGTTGTGGGTAGTAGTACTATCTGTGGGCACCACATAAAAGCCAAGAACATGAATCTCAGATACAGCACAAAAGCCCTGAAGCAAAAGAACTCTGCATTCTGCCTTCTACACTTTCTTGATTATCAGGCCAGTCCTGTAGGAAGTAGGCTAGGGACTTTAATTTCTATTTTACTAAGCTATCCATTGACACCCAGAGAAACTAAAGAACTTGTCAAAGTTTCATAGCAAATCAACCTGACTTAATATAATAGAGTAGAGGTCAGAGATACACTCTCTATTGTGCATTTAATTTAAAAATATACATATATTACAGAGGTGGATTCTAGGCTGGGAGGATCACACAATCGCGGCCAGTCTGGGCTACATAGAAAGTTTCAGGCCCCCATGGGAAGCACAGTTAGACTCATTTTTCAAAACTAAATAAAATAAAACAAAAATTGGAATTTCAAAGATAGTAGGGGATTGACCTTTAGGCCAGTGTCCTAAAAAGTCAAGTACAAGTGGATTTTAAAATACTGACAGTAGGGAGGGGGCAACATTTGGAATGTAAATAAATAAGTAATTAAAAATAAAATATTGATAGTTGAATTAGATATACATATCATCATTCCCCAACTCTCCCATCCCCTTTAATATAGCTAAATCAAACTCCTATGCAGAGAAAATCTTCCAAGGAGCCAGAAACATGTCAAAATCCTGTCTACTTTTCCTTTATGCTCACCTACCTGTTCTCTTAGAGGCTTTTTCTTCCATCGCTAATTATCCAATGGCTCTCTTGCATTTACAGACCCCCAAAGCAGGTCCGGTAGGTGGCATCAAATAGGAAACCCGGAGACATCCGTTGGTTCCTGGGAAGGCTGAGGAAGCGTCCTTGTTAAGGGGTGTGTGCAGTGTTGAAATATCAGCTGCTGTACTTGCCAAAGAAGTTCCTGAGCCACCCAGAGCCTTTTCTCTTCAGCCCAACCATGTGTTCACCTTGCCCCAAAGGTCAGTACTAATATTAACAAGCCACTGGAGAATGGAGAAATTAAAACCAGCTACTGAAGTGAGCAAGAACTGGATTTCCTTGGGACAAAGCTTCAAATCTATCTGCCTTTAGTGCAGTATGGGCAAAATTCCTTGCTTGAAAGCAATCTAGCAACATGAAGAAAAATGTTCATTTCCTTTGTCCTAATTAACCCACTCCTGGGATTCGATCTTTAGCTGGTAACTCCCAACTCATGGAAAAGCTCAAGGAACAGAATTTTAATTACAGAGCTGTTTTTCTGATGGCAATAACTAGTGAACTTTAAGTCCTCTGGGGGGTGGGGGAGCAGCCCACTGTGGCAGCCACTGAAGATGATGGCTCAAATCCTATGAAATTCTGAGGGTGTGATATTCCAGTGGGAATAACTCTGTAGCAATTTTCAGCGGGGGAGGGGAGGGGACCTTAGGAGGCAAAGTTATACTTTTCCTGGAAATTGGGCAATGCCTGTTAATGCTGTTTCTGTGGTCTCAAAAAATAAGTCAAGAACTCAACGCTACTGCCCTGCTTATTCATCCATCTGCTAAAGGTTCATTCTGCTATCATATAAGCTGGGTTAGAGACGGCCACTGTATTCAGGCTGTTGGCAGTCTAGTGACAACGGAAATCAATGGGAGTTGTGCACTGTAGTACCTGTTGTGCTAGAATGGACCACAAAGTGCAGTGGTGCCCACCGGAAAAGACACAGAGGTGTGTGGACAGAAAATCAATTGTTTACCTGATTAAGAAGGGTTTAAATCTTGGTTCTACCACTTCTGTGAGGCTGAGACGAATTTATTCAACTTCTACTTAGCTTCAGTGCCTCTTCCTGGATTATCCTAAGAATGAAAGGACACAGTGTAGACAGAAAGCCAAAGCCGCATCGGGAAACGATAGTATCCTGGAGCTTAAATGTACTAGGCCTCGATTTTGCTCATCTGAGAAACGGAGCCAAATGCAAGTCTGTCTCATACTTTTAGAATCAAGACAAATATGGTTATACAGGGAGGATCTGAGGTAGTCTCCTTCCTCCAGACTCCATTAAAACGGAGGCAAGCTAGGTTCTTAACTGATTAACTGAGATAGTTAGTTCCCTTTGCCACTGCCCAAAAGGACTCCAGGGGCAGAAGCCCCTCAGCCACCGCCAGGGGCCGCTCACTTAAGCCGGAGTTCTGTCTCGATCCCTCGATCCGAGTAGGGCGTTGGCTGAGCTTGTTTCCCCAGAGGCCTGCCCCTTGACAAAGTGACAAAATCCCATTTGTATGTAACCTGGAGCATCAGGGGGACTTTTATGGTAGAGAAAAGCAGTCAGACTCGGGCGTCCAGGCCAGCGTGCGGCCAGAAGAGAAGGAGCCCAACCAGAGACGCGCCTCTCACCAGTTACTCTTCCCAGGTTTTGATCTGGGTCTTGCTATGTAGCCCAGGCTGGCCTTGAATTCATTACTGACCCTGCCTTAGCTTCCTGAGTGCTGGGGTTACAGGCTTGCACGACCAAGCCCGGTTTTCTTAGAGCCTCTACCTCAGTTCCGTCTCCCGCCTAAGAGAACTGAACTCGAAGTCCCGCCCTGCGTGCGTCCTGCCGTCGGAGGGGGCGGAGGAGACGGTGAGAACGGCCGTGGAACCGCGAGAGGAAGGCGGGGAGCCAGCTCACTTCCGGGTAGCAATGCCTTTGCCCGCCTAAGCTTCCTTTGGGAAACGGTGTATTTTACCAAAATGCTGCGCGTGGTAAGCTGGAATATCAATGGGATCCGGAGTCCCCTGCAAGGCCTTGCATGCCAGGAACCCAGCAACTGTTCCACGGCCTTGCGACGCGTTCTGGACGAGCTGGATGCTGATATTGTCTGTCTCCAGGAGACCAAAGTGACCAGTGAGCCCTCGACAATCCAGGATCTCTACCGTGTTTTCCTTTTCCTGCTAACCTTTGTTCCTCATTTCTCGTTTCCGTTTTCCCATACTTAGAATCCTGGCCTTATACCCATCTAAAAGGCCTCATCCTTTTCCTCCTAAACACCCCAGCTAGACCCCCCCCTACTAAATCCCACTCCTGGCCTGCTTTCCCCATTGAAACCCTCATACATAAATTCCCACTCATTCTATAGCCCCAACGCGGGGCCTTGAATTTTCTCTTTTCATGCTCTTAAGCCAGGCCCCTCAAATTTTCCATCCCTGCCCCCACCTCAGTTCTTAATTCCCACCTAATCTTTGCCCTTAGCTCAGACTCTTAATTTTTCCTTCCCACATCCCCAATTCTTATTTTCTCTCCACCTCAGAGCCCTAGATTTATTTCTCTTTGATGTCTTACTCCAAATTTAGACCTAATTTCTTCTCCCATCATTCCCAGCTCGCATTCCCTAATTCCCTCTCCTACCTCCCCCATCCTCACTTCAGGTCCCCAGCCTCCACTGCCAGCATTCTGTCAGTCTTATTATCTAGACCACAAGACTTAGCTCTGATTTACCTCTTAAGCTTCCCCATCTAATTTGAATATCATTTTCCTTCCTGACTTCCATCTCTAGCTCCTGTCAACATAAACACTTCTCCCGACCCCCAATTATAGCTGTGATATATGCTAGCCTGTAACTGTAATTCCAGTCTTTCATGGATTCACAGTGCTAATTTACCTCTGATTTAATATTACTTTTTTTTTTCAGGAGATGTACTGACAGAGCCCCTGGCCATTGTTGAGGGTTATAACTCCTATTTCAGCTTCAGTCGCAGCCGTAGTGGCTATTCTGGTAAATGAAGTCTTCTGGGGTATTTATGTTAGCACTGGTGATGGAGAAAAGGTGTTTTGGTATTTAATAAGAAAGTAATATATTTTGAGTTTTCATTTCCACAGTAAAGGCTGCATAATTTTAGGTTATATGAAACCTCATATTAATGCACCAAAGTTTCCTTTTGGCCCTCAGAAGTACAGTAATATCATGGTTAATCATATGAGTGAGCGTTGGAGCTTAGCTGCCGGGGTTCGAGCCATGGCTCACATTCTGGCTCTGTGTTTTCTGGCAGGTTACTTTACCTTTGTGTCTCAGGTTTTTCACTGAGAAAATGAGGATAATGGTTATTTTCTAGGCTCTCACAAGGGTTTAGACATAGTCTTGCATGTGGAAATACTAATAGCTAGTATTTCACCAGCATTTACTATGTATATGTAAAATACATTATTATTGTTTCTGTAAAATATAACATTATTCTGCAGCTTTTTTAGAGGAAACTGGGGCCTCAGGGTATGCTTTAGAACCTTTAGACTCTGCTGAGCCATGTATGGCCCCTGAATTAGGAGGGTTGTTCATACATTTTTGAAGCCATTAAATTTGACAAAGATAACCAAAACTTTTTCTTGTGTGGAGATAGTTGGAGTGGGATAGGCTGTACAATAGTATATTGGCTGCCAATCCTATTCAGAATGTTCTTGTCTGTCCCCAGGTGTGGCTACCTTTTGTAAGGATAGTGCTACCCCAGTAGCTGCTGAAGAAGGCCTGAGTGGTGTGTTTGCTACCCTGAATGGGGATGTTGGTTGCTATGGAAACATGGATGAGTTCACACAAGAGGAACTCCGGGTTCTGGATAGTGAGGGCCGGGCCCTCCTTACACAGCACAAGATCCGGTAATAGCCCATATCCTCCTCCTGCAGGCCATCACTGGTTCTAGTCTTTACATCCAGAATATAAGGCCCATTGTATAGGTATGCAATTGCTATAGCAAAGTTCCCAAACTTGTCTTCCTGGATTTTAGTCCTGGCTGGGCGGAGTGATCTTGGAAAATTCATGCTTCCTTCTGAGCCTTGTGTTCCCCTCTCTATAGGGAGGCTGGCCTGGGAGTATAGCTTTTTAATTACTATAGGTGCCTCAAAAATAGCTTAGCCAGCACAGAACTCATCGCCCTAAGTTGGTTTCTTTCTGGGTATCCCCCCGCTTGTTTATCCCATGGACAACCATTAACTAGAAGCTACATGGTGGGTGGGTATGAAGAGGAGACTTGAAACCGACCTCTTTTGTGGGGCTCTTTTCTCCCCAGCACATTGGAAGGGAAGGAGAAGACTTTGACCCTGATTAATGTGTACTGCCCTCACGCCGATCCTGGGAAGCCTGAGCGGCTGACCTTTAAGATGCGCTTCTATCGCCTGCTGCAGATCCGAGCAGAAGCGCTCCTGGCAGCTGGCAGGTATATTGTCAATCTAGACAGCCAGATGTGTTTGGTTGAACACATCTTGGTGGCTGGCCTGTGCCATGCTCTATGAAAAGACATAGAATTTTGTCTTTGAGGTCCTTTATAGTCAAATATCAAATACTTTCCTGCTGAACTGACAGCCCTTACTATCGTAAGAGCTGGGAGGACAGAGTAAAGGGACATGAACTCTGAGCCTTGTATTCTGGGCACTTATTCTGGCTCTTCACTTACTGTGAGCCTCAAACGCAGCACAGCTCTCTGTTGTCTTTTGTCAAATGCCTATGTGAATCCCTACCCTGTAGAAGATCTTCGAGGACAAGATGAGGTGATGGTGGTAAATGCCTAGTTCCAAGGATAGACAGGAAAGTGAGACTAGGTTAGAGTAATCAAGGGGGACTTCCTCCAGGAAGTGGTATTTGAGCTTATCTTTGAAGGATGAGAAAGATGGCATTAGGTAGAGATGGCATTGAAGTATTCACATCATATAGAATGGTGTCAACTTTGCAGCTCAGGATTTGGTTCAAGATGGGAGAATGGAAGAGGCAGATTGCTATGAATAATTGGTACGTACCTATGCCTCTAGGTGGGAGGTAGCCTCTCTTTGCTGTTGGCCCTGGGAAAAAAGTATATGGGAATCCTCTTTCTTAATGTCCAGTTGACAGTCCCACATTGTGTTTTTTAGTCACGTGATAATCCTGGGGGACCTGAATACAGCCCACCGACCCATTGACCACTGCGATGCAAGTAGTCTGGTAAGACTCCCTCTAAACCATAGGCCCCAGTTTTGTTCTGTTCACCCCACCAGCCAAAACTGGGAGTTTGACACCAGAGGTAGCTTCTTTTATGGAAAAAAAATAATGCTTGGTTTGAGTATATGATTTTATTTTTATTCTGAAATTACATGTGATAATTGTACATATTTATGGAGTACTACATAAAATTCTGACATAATGGTCAAATGGGGTCAATTACTGTATTTGTCTCCTCAAACATTTGTCTTTCTGTGTGGGCAAGCATTCAAAATTTTTTTCTACTACCTGGTTTGAAATATATAGTAAATTATTGCCAGCGATTCCTATACTATGGAATACTAGGCTGTTTTTCCTCCTGTTTTTCCTGTCAAACTGTTGACACTAACCAGCCACTGTATCCCTTTCTTCCTATCTCTCTGGACTCTTGTGACAACTATTCTACTCTGTTCTATGGGATTACCTTTTGAGACAGGTATGAGGAGTGTACAGGTACAGGAATGAGGTCACATGGCATCGGTCTTTATGGGCTTGCCTTGTTTTTAAGTCTTCCAATTCCATTCATTCTGCTGCAGACGACAAGAAAAATCTATTCTTTCCGGCTAAATGGTATTGTGTGCTGTATGCATATTATATTTTTCTTATTTGTTCATTAATGAATATATAGGTTGCTTGTGTATCTGAGCTGTTATAAATAATGCTGCAGGAGTTCAGATGTTTCTTTGCTATAATAATTGCATTTTCTTTGCATATATACCTAAAGTGACATTTCTGGCTCATGTGGGTAGTTTTATTTTAAGCTTTTTAAGGGCTTTCCATGCAGTTTTCTGAAAGGATGGCAATAATTTATATTCTCTCCATCAGTGTATGAAAGTTCCCCTTTCTCTGTATCCTTGTCAACATCCATTTCTTACCTCTGATAAAAGCCGTTCTAACAAGGGTGAGAAGGAGATGCTACTTACTGTATTGGATTTGCTTCACATTTCCCCAATAAGGTTGTTAAACATTTTGTCATATACACATTGTCCACTTGTATATCTTCTCTTTTTTGAGAATATCTTCAGACTATATGCCCATAAAATCATACCTGTTTTTATCATTCAGTTATTCGAGCTTCTAATGTGCTGTGGATATTAATCCTGGTCAGATGAGTATTTTGAAAATATTTTCTCCTGTATCTTTGCTCTATTGATTGTTTCCTTCACAGTGTAGAAGCTTTTTAAATTTTATGTAGTCCCACTGAAATACTATTCTAAAAGAATTTAGATTTAGTCTTTCATTCACTAGATTGTACTGACCTTACCTTGACCTGACCCTTTCCCATATGCTGAAAGGCATGTCCAATCTTGCTCATGGACTTCAGTTTGTAAATGGGCCATTCACAAACATAAGATACACTGTTGTCCGGTTCAAATTGGTGTCTTCAGGGTTGCAGTAGCGTCCCTAGGAAGGTAGAGGAACCCAGAGATGGAATACCTAGGCAAGCTCTTTTCATCCCAGCTTTTTTCACTCCCACCCAAATTAGCAGCCACCCCTCTTCCTTTTGCTCATGTGAGCCTTTCATTCCCTCTAAGCCAGTGTTTCTTGAACCCTTAGCTGCGTATTAGAGCAAACATGTCAATACCTTGATACTACACCAAAACAGTACAATCAGAATCTCTTATGTGTGGATCCAGGGTACTGGGTTGTTTGAAAAGTCCTACGAGACTTTAAATGCAAACAAACTTGAAAAGCACTACCCCAGGATAGATACAAAACTCTGTAACTTGACCATCCTCATATAAAGGAGTGTTTTTGCTAAAAGCGCAAGCCACCTGCTTTTTCTCTGTTCCGATTGAACTCAAAAGGTGTAGGGATTTCTCCTTGCCTCCTGGGAAGCAGGCAGCTCTTCAGAGGCAGTCACAGATGGAGCTTCTGAGCTGTGCAAAGTGGTCACACAACCTGCTTCCTGTGTTCAGTTAATTTGCTAGCGCAAAGCAAGTACTCAGGCAGCCACTATAAAGTACATTTAAACTTAGCTGGAAAGAATATTTTAAATGGTATAAACAGGCAGTTAGATGAAGAAGAAATACATGCAGAGGAAGATCTAAAAGGGCTCTAAGTGTCAAGCTTTTCTTATGCCTGTGGAGTTGGGGGTGAACCATTTTCCTAGTACATGGAGGAGTCAGTCCGCATTTGTCTTTTTGTACCACATGAGGTCTGCTGTCTGGAAGCTCACTGAGCCTTGTTGTTTGGGGTTTCATTGAGACTTCACTGCATGAGGATAAATGTTGAAAGTGGGATAGGGAAACCCATCAAGGCCTGGGGACATTTTCTGTCATTCTGTCCTTGGTGGTTCAGGCACGGAGCCTCTAGAATGAGGCTTTTGTTTTAATACAATATATTCTTTTTTTTAAAAAAAAAAATTATTTATTTTACGTATATGAGTACATCATTGCTCTCTTTGAGACATACCAAAATAGGGCATCAGACCCCATTGCAGATGGTTGTGAGCCACCATGTAGTTGCTGGGAATTGAACTCAGGACCTCTGGAAGAGCAGTCAGTGCTCTTAACCGCTGAGCCATCTCTCCAGCCTTAATACAATATATTCTGATCCTGGTTTCTTGTCTCATCTCCCAGATCCTCCTCTCTTCTCCACCCATCCAATTACATGCTGCCTTCTTTCTCTTTGCAAAACAGAGAAAAAAAGACAGACTAGAACAAAACAAATAGGAAAAACAAAGAGCAGTAGAAGGAGAGAGAGAGTGTGCATGTGAATGTGAGCGCATCAAAACAGAAAATCGCAAACTGTAATATGTTAGCAAAAGGCCATTAAGGTTTAAATAAATGCTCAAAGATCTACAAAATACCATTGTATTTGTTTTGTGTTGGCCACTTGCCCTGCCCTTCAGTGTGGTTGACATATCTAGTGAGACTCCATTGGAGAGAATTAATTTCTTTTGTGAGCAATTACCTATTAGCTTTGTGGTTAGGTATGTGAGATCATATTCACTTCCCCCTTTCAGTGCTGGACCCCCTCTGGCTTGGACTTGTGCAGGCCCTATGCAAGCTTCCCTAGCCTCCCTCAGTCCACACGTGAGTGTGGAAGAAATTGTTTTCTTGTTGTCTTCCATCTCCCATGGCTCCTACAGTCTTTCCTGTTCCTCCCTCCATATAACTTAACTCCCTGAGCCCTGAGGGAAAGGATTCGATGAAGACACTCATTTAGGACTGACTGTTTCATGGTCTTTCGTTCTCCACACATTGTTCAGTTGTGGTTGTCTATATTTGCTTCCCTATTCTGCAGGTAGAAGCACCTCTGATGATGGCTGAGCAAGGTACTGATCTATGGGTAGAGCAGAATGTTGTTAGGAGTCTTATATTGTATTCCTTCAGCAGAACAGTAAATAGTATTTGGTCTTCCCTTGGTCCCTGGCCTATCTAGTCTCAGGTTCTTGGCCACTAAGGCGGGGTCAGTGGTTGCTTACTCCCATGACTTTCGTGCCACTATTGTACCAGTGCATCATGAATGCAGGTTATCGTGGCTTATCAAAGGGATTATAGCTGAGTTGGTCTTTACCTTTCTCCTTTGGAAGTATTCAGAGTACCTTCCAGTAGCGTGAACACTAGGGATAAACAGTAGGGTTGAAGGCTCTGGTTAGGCACCAGCTTGACTTTTCTGTGTTCAGTGAGATATATATGTGTCGTCTTTGGCAATAGGGCTTTACTATCAGTTTGTACAGAGCATTTAATTGCCTCGGTAATAGGCTGAATTGTTTGAGGGTTTCTCAGGGGTTCCTTTGGCCAACAGCTCAATTATATGCAGCCCATTTCTGGAACTGGAGGTTTCAGTAGCAAGAGATGTCTAGCTAGGGCCTTGTTCCCCCATTATTTGGTGATCCCATTTATATTTCATTCACTTGTGTGTGTATTAATAAACATTTACTGTAGACGGCTTAATATGATTCCTTAGATGAGCTTTAGTTTTAGCTGCCACCATATTCTTTTTCTGATCCTCCTCTTCCCTTCTTCTCTCCATTTAATCCTCTCATTTCAGGTCCGCCATTCACCCTTCCTCACCCTGTCTCTCCATAGCCATATCTGTAGTCTATGTATTGTATCCCCCTGCCTTGGTAAATCCTCTCATCCCCCCTAGTCCCTTAGTCTGTATCGACCCTCTAGGATTATACAATTGTAGCATGCCCATTGAAGGCTTAAGAGCTAACCTACACATATAAGTGAATACGTACCATATTTGTCATTTTAGGTCTGGGTTACCTACCTCAGTCCTGATGACTTTTTCCCTAGCTTCATCCATTTAACTTTCCTCTTTATAGCTAAGTAATATTCCATTGTGTGTATGTATCACATTTTCATTATTCATTCATCTGTTGATGGACACTTAGACTGTTCACAATCGTGGCTGTTAATGGACACCCAGGCTGTTCGCAGTTATGGCTGTTATAAATTGAGCAGGAGTGAACATGGATGAGCAGTGTCTCTGTAGTAGAAGGTAGAGTAGTCTGGATATGTTCCCAAGAGTAGTGTGGCTGGATCTTGAGGTAGATTTGCACTCACACCAGCAATGGATGAGTGTTCCTCTTAACTCCCATCTCCAGTAGCATGAGCTATCATTTGTTTTATTGAGCTTGGCCATCCTAACAGGTGTAAGGTGAAATCTAAAAGTGGTTGAGATTTGCATTTTCCTGATGACTAACGGTGTTAAACATTATATTAACTCTCTGTTTAGATCTATACTCCAGTTTTTAAATGGTTTATTTCATTGATGTTCAGGATTTTTAGTTCTTTTATATTTTAGACATTAGCCCTCTAGTGATGTGTATTTGGTGAAGATCTTTTTCCTTCTGTAGCCTACTGCTTTGTCCAAATGAAGATGTCCATACAGTTTTTCAAGTTGATGATGTCCTGTTTATTAATTGTTCTTCTTAGTATGTGTGCTTATCAATTTTCTATTAAGAAAGTCTAACTGTGCCATTGAGTTCCCCACTTTTTCTCTGTTAGATTCAAGGTTTCTGGCCTTAGGTTGAAGTCCTTTATCCATCTGTAGTTGGGTTTTATAGAGGTTGATAAGTATGTATCTATTTGCATTCTTCTATATGTAGACATCCGGTTTGGCCAGCCAGTGTGCATTTCTGGATTCTTTATCTAAAATCAGATATTTGTAAGTCTGTGAACTTAATGTTAGAGTCTTCTATTCCATTGATCAATATGTCTTGTTTTTTTGCCAGTCCCAAGCTATTTTTATTATTATAGATCTGCAGTATAATTTGAAATTAGGAATGATGATAGATACCTCCAGTAGTTTTTTCATTGTTCAGGAATGTTTTAGCTATCCTGGGTGTTCGGTGTTTCCATATGAGTCTGATTATTATCCTTAGCATTTTTATGAAGATTTGTGTTGGAACATTCACTGGTGTTGAATGTGTAGATTGCTTTTGTTAAGGTAGCCGTTTTCACTATATGAATCCTATTGATTCACAAACATGTGAGATCTTCCCGTCTTCTGGTATTTTCTTCAAGTTCTTTCTTCACAGACTTCAAGTTTTTATCATACAAGTCTTTCAATTACTTGGTTAGAGTTGCCCCAGCAGACTTTATAGTATTTGAGGCTATCGTGAAAGGTGTTGTTTCCCTGACTTCTTTCTCAGTTCATTTGTCATTTGTATATAGGGAGGCTACTGATTTTTGTGTTGATTTTGTATCCTGCTACTTTTCTGAAAGTATTTGTCAGCTGTAGAAGTTTCCTGGTAGAATTTTTAGGGTCACTTATGTATATTAATGTCATCTGCAAAGAAAGATACTTTGGCTTTTTCCTTTCCATTTTTTCCACTTTAATCTCCTTCTGAAGTCTTAATGCTTTAGCTAAGACTTTAAGGACTGTGTTGAATAGGTATAGAAAGCCTGGGCACTCTTGTCTTCTTCATTTTAGTGGAAATACTTTGAGTTTTGCTTGGTTTAAGTTGATGTTTACTGTGAACTTGTTTTAAATTACCTTTATTATACTAAGGTATGTTTCTTGTATCCCTTAGTCTCTCTAGGACTTTTATCATTAAGGGGTTTTAGATTTTTCAGTAGCCTTTTCTTTATCTAATGAAATGATTATGTGGTTTTTTTTTTCTTTTAGCCTGTTTATGTGGTAGATTGTATTTATCGATTTACATATGTTGAGCCATCCCTTTATCTCTGGGATGATGCCTACTGGATCATGGTGGATAATCTTTTTGATGTGTTCTTGGATTCACTTTGAAAATATTTTATTAAGTATTTTTGCATCTATGTCCATAAGGGAAAATGGTCTGTAATTTTCTTTGTTGACGTTGTGTGGTTTAGTTATCAGGGTAATTGTGGACTCTTAAAGAGAATAAGCAGTGTTCCTTCTGTTAAGGAGTGTTGGCATTAATTGTTTTAATGTCTGGTAGAATTCTGCACTGAATTCATTTTGCCCTGGGCTTTCTTTGGTAGGGGAACTCTTAATAGTTGCTTCTATGACCATCACCAGGGGTTATAGGTCTGTTTCAATTGATTATCTAGTCTTGACTTTACTTTGCTAAGTGGTATATATCAAGAAATTTATCTATTTCTTTTATGTTTTCCAATTTGGTCAATTATGTCCTTATGATTCTTTGGATTTCCATGGTATTTGTTAGCATGCCCCTCCATTTTTTATTTATTCCTCCCTCATACAATACATTCCAACCACAACCCCCTTCCGTCCACCCCTCCAAGTTACCTCCAGGTCCTCCTCCTTATCCACTGCACCTCTGTTTCCCTTCAGAAAAGAGCAGGCCTCCCGGAGATAGCGGAGATAGCAACTGATCACTGCATAACAAGACGGACTAGGCACAAACCCTCATATCAAGGTTGGACGAGGAAAAGAGTCCCAAGAGTTGTCAGAAGAGTCAGAAACCACCACTCCCACTATTGGGAGTCCCACGAACACCAAGCTACTCAGCCATAACATATATGCAGAGGACCTAACTGAAACTCATACAGGCTCCCTAGGAGCCCTGAATAGTTGCTTCTGTGGGCTGTGTTCTCATGATGTCCTCAACCCCTCTGGCTTCTACAATTTTTCCTCCTCCTTTTCCATGTAGTTCCTGAGCTCAGCCTAACGTTTGGGTGTGGTTCTCTGTATCTGTGCCCATCAGCTGCCTGAGGAAGCCTCTCTGATGGATGACAATTGGTTATGCCCCCTTTTCGTCTCTAATTTTTGTTAATTTGCATCTCGTCTTTTGGTTAATTTGGATAAGGTTCTGTTGGTCTTACTTTCTCAAAGAACCAGCTCCTTGTTTTATTCATTCTTTGTATTTTGTTTATTTGTTTCTATTGCTTTTACCCCTGAGTTTGATTATTTCTTGGTATCTACTACTTTTCACTGTGTTTTCTTTTTGTTCTAGAGATTTCAAATATGCTCTAAAGTTACTAGTATGAGATCACTCCTGTTTTTTTTTAATGTGATCACTTAGTGCTATGAGCTTACTCTTAGAACCACCTTTATTGTGTCCCATAAGGTTGGGTGTATTGTATATATTCATTTTCATCCAATTCTAGAAAATCTTCCATTTCTTTGTTGATTTCTGTCTTGATCCATTTTTAGTCACCTTCCACGACTGAATTTTATTCAGTTTCCATTTTTTTCAGTTTTTGTGCAGTTTCCACGACCTTGTAAGCTTTCTCTTGTTTCTTTTGTTGTTGATAGCTTTAATTTATGGTGGTCTAGTAGGATCCAAGGTGTTACTTCAATTTTTTTTTTTTGGAGACCTGTTTTATGACCAAGTATGTGGTTAATTTTTAAAGGAAGTTCCATGATACTCTTCTGTGTTTAGGTGAAATGTTCTGTAAATATCTGTTAGGTCCATTTGATTATACCTTTAATTAGCTACAGCATCTCTCTGTTTATTATTTTTCTGGATGACCTGTTCATTGTTGAGAGTGTAGTATATGGAAGATTCCCACTATCAGTGTGTTAGAGTCAATATGTTATTTTACCTGTGGCAGTGTTTCTTTTACAAACTTGGATGCCCTTATGTTTGTGGCATCAATGTTAAGAATTACAATGCCCTCTTGGTAGATTTTTTTTCTTGATGAGTATGAGTGCCTTTCCCTATCTTCTGACTAATTTTGACTTAATGTCTATTTTCTCAATATGAAAATGGCTGCACCTGTGTGGTTCTTAGGTCCATTTGCTTGGAATATCTTTTCCAACCCTTATGATGCCTATCTTTGATGGTAAGCTGTAGACCCTGTTTTCAAATCCAGTCCTTTAGTCTATGAATTTTAATTGTAGAATTGAGACAATTAATGTTCGAGGGTTACCAATTGCATCTCATTAATTTGTTTCTATAATACTTTTTTTCTTCCCTTTTGATTTACTAGTCAGAGATTATATATTCTTTGAGTTCTCAGGTGTGACTAGCCTTTTGAGATTGGAGTTTTCCTTCTTCTTCTTCCTTTTTTTTTTTGGTTTTTTGGTTTTTTGAGACAGGGTTTCTCTGTGTAGCCCTGGCTATCCTGGAACTCACTCTGAAGACCAGGCTGGCCTTGAACTCAGAAATCCGCCTGTCTCTGCCTCCCAAGTGCTAGGATTAAAGGCATGCGCCAGAGTTTTCCTTCTAACAGTTCTGTAGAACTATGTTTAAATTTGGTTTTATAATGGAATTCTTTCTTCATCTGTTGAAAATGAAAGTTTTGTTGGGTATAGTAGTCTGGGTTGGCATCTATGATTTCAGAGTTTGTAGAACATCTGTCCAGATTCTTCTGGCTTTTAGAGTCTCCTTTGAGACAGATATAATTCTAAGAAGTCTGCCTTTATATGTTACGTGGTTGTTTTCTTTTGAAGCTTTTAATATTCTTTCTTTGTTCTGTAGGTTTAGAGTTTTGACTGTTATGTGCCCAGGAGACTTTGTTTACTCTTTCAGTCTATATGCCTCCTGTACTTTGATAGACATCTCCTTCTTTAGGTTAGAGAAATTTTCTTCTGTGTTTTGTTGAAAATAGTTTCTGCTCCTTTGAGCAGTGTAATTTTTCTTCCTCTATTTTTCTTATTTTTAGATTTGGACTTTTCATAGTGTCCCAGATTTCCTGAATATTTTGTTCCTGGATTGTTTGGGTTTTTTTTTTTGAACACTCCAGATTCTCTTTTCCATGTCTTATATTCTGTTGGTGAGGCTTACCTCTATAGTTCTTTTTCAGGTTCCTAAATTTATCATTTCCAGTTTTATGTCAGTTTGGGTTTTCTTTAGTGATTCTATTTCTACTTTGATATCTTGAGCCATTTTCATTAGTTCATTCCACTGTGTGTGTTTTCACAGATTTCATAAAGGGATCTATTTATTCATAGCCTCTTTAAGGTCCTTGAACATATCCATAATAGATATTTTGAAGTCCTTGTCTTGTGCTTCAGTTATATTGCATTTCTCTCAGGGTTTACTATAGTGCTGTACTGGATTCTGGGATAGACACAGTGTCCTGGCTGTTATTGATTGTGTTTTTATGCTGTTTAGGCATCTGGGATTAGGAAGATTGTAATTATAAGTGTTGATATCTGATCTTACCTTTGTTGGATGGGTGTTTCAGTCCGTGGATTTTGTTAATCTGTCTGGGTCTTAGGAAAGAAAGTGTGGTGGCTGTGTATGTTGCCTTGTAGAGGATGCTTCTGTAGGCCAGTGGTTGGCAGAGAAGAATAGTGTTGTTCTAGGAGGGAAGACTGAGAGAGGCTTCATACCTAGAAGTAGACTTCATAGGGAGCTGGAAGGTGCAGTGGGAAGGGGTCTCCAGTGAATGAAGTTGAGGTAGGAGGAGGAGCATTGTCAGCAGGCTGTTGCCAGGCTGAGAGTGAGAATGAGGCGATTGTAATGGAAGATAGGATAGACTTACTTGAATCCCTGCCAGCTATAGCTACTGCAGGTTCCCGGTAGAAAGATTTTTAGGGTTTTGGAGGCTGACACACAGAAAAGAGATGGACTAGAAGGGATGTTGAGAATGTCCACAGGAAGGAGGCAAACTAGGTCTGCCACAGGCTTTGGTGGAGTCCCCAGGGAACAGGCAGAGCAAGAGGACTATCCCCTTACAAGGCTAGGGATGGAGGCAGGATTGCAGTAGAGGACAGGCAGGAGGAAGAAGTTGGATACTGCTTCCCAGGCCAGTGTGGACGCTGGGTTCCCAGGTAGAGAGTGTTTCTAGGTATCAGCGGTTGACACAAAGGAACAGGCATGGGCTTGAAGGTGTAGGCAAGCTGAAAGGGTCCACAGGAAGTAGGAAAGCTGGGTCTGTCTCAAGGTTTTAAGGAGTGTCCAGGGAATGATGGGAGGACCATCCCCTGCAAGAATTCTGCCACAGGCCTGGGAATGAGACTGGGGAATTGTAATGTAAGACAGGAAGGAGAGTGATGATGGCTGACCTGCTTCCAGGCCAGTTGGCCACTGGGTTCCCAGGTGCAGAGTCTGGACTAGGGGTCTCATCCACTAAGATCAGACAAAGTTTAGACCAAGAATCTCTTACTGGCTACATAAATGTGAGGAAAGGTTAGTTTATATAGTCTGCCTTAGGGAGAAGAGAAGTTGTGCTTTCTAGGACTTGCTTTGAGGAAGGAGTTAAAGTCTAGAAAGCATGAATGAAGACAGATTCTATAGAACACCGTCAAAGGCATGATCAGTGGTGGCACAGTACAACTCATCCCTGGAGTTGCTTCAGAAAGGGGACATGGGAAGATTCCTTAGTTGGTGTTTAAGAAAGCCACAGAAATGTAGGCATGACTCCTGGCAGAACTGGGCTAATATGAAGTGATGGCAGTGTGGCAAAGACAATAAACACTGAAAAGTGCAAGCATTTGGTCACTCCCTGCCTCATTCTGCATTGGTAATTCTTGTTTTTTCAGTTTCCCATGATAGTACTGGATACTGTTCTGCCTTCTGCACTTAGTTCAGAGCTACCATAGATATCTCCAGGCCATCTTTATCATTGTTCCGGGGGAAAAAAAAAACTAATAGCACCAGCACAGGTGATGGGTACAGTCCTTTCCAAACAACAGCATGTGCCTGCTTCCCACCAGAGGTGCTTGTCTAGTCTTCATGTCCTTCTCTACCCTTTTGCCCCAGGCAGCCAGTTCATAGCATTTGTTCTATCTTCAGATTATCTCATGGTTGGGTTTTTATGTCCTCTTTGGCACCGTGCTAGTCTAAGTACTACATCACCTTTTTACTTGATGGACTATGGTGCTCTTATCCTGCTGGAATCTTCAGTCCAGTGTCCCTTCAGGTCACTGAGATATTTTGCACTCTCTTTCCACAAGCCCATCAATTGCTCTTTCAGTTTGGAGCCCCCGCTTACTTGAGTTACTACACATGGCCTTCATATCTTGTTCCCAGATCCTTTTCCCAAAGTAAGCATCCTTTGTTACCAAGACTATATCTACTTTGCCCTTAGCATCAATTCTGTCATAAAACGGGTGTTCTGTGAATATGTTGTTACACTGAATCAGTGGGTGTGTAAGTGGGTGGGCTGGATAAATGTATGGGATGGATGGATTAGTGATCAGAGACAAAGGCACAGGTGTAGATGCCTGCATCCCCTAAGCTCCCAGGTGAAAAGGGATGTCAGTGAGGACATTGACACACAGTATAACCCAGGGTGGCCTCAAATTCAAGTCAGTTCTCCCGCCTCAGCCTCCTGAGTGATGGACATACAGATATACCTACCATGATTGGTTTTGTTTGGCAATCTTTTGAGAAGCAATTCTGGGAATTACTTTGATTAAGCAAACAACAGACCTTCACCTTTGGCAAGTGGGATAGACAGAAAGATAAAGAGGAATTTTTTTAAAGATTTATTTTTATTTTAAGTATGTGTCTGTGGGGGGATGCACATAAGTGCAGGTGCCCGTAAGAAGCCAGGGGACATTGGATTCCCTGGAACTGGAGTTACAAGTGCTTTCGAGATATCTATATGGGTGCTGGTGTCTGACTGCGGTGCTCTGCAAGAGCAGTACCTGTTTGAAGCACTGAGCTTTCTCTTTAATCCCGGGCTTTGATTTATAGCATCATTTATTTAAAAGCTCATGTTGTGAGGGCTAGAGAGATAGCTCTGAAAAGTGCTTAATCCTCTTGCAGAGGACCTGGGTTTACTTTCCAGCCCCCTCATGGCAGCTCAGAACACTAGTTTCTAAGAACTTGATGACCTGTTCTGACCCCCATGGGCACTGTATGCCTATGGTACACAGACAATGAAGGCAAAAGACCCATACATAAAAATAAATAAAGGAAGGAAGAAAGAGAAGAAACCAAAGCCTAGCTCTTCCTGGTCCAGGCTATGTGACCTTGAACAGGAATCTTCTTTAGGACAACCCAATTTTCTTATTTGTAAAATGAATCAGTTAGTCTAAATTTCATCTTGTTTTAAGAATCTAGTTTTGGCTTTTCATTCCCTTTCCCAGGAATGCTTTGAAGAGGACCCAGGGCGTAAGTGGATGGATGGCTTGCTCAGTAACCCAGGGAATGAGGCTGGACCCTACATAGGGCTCTTCATGGATAGCTACCGCTACTTGCATCCAAAACAGCAGAGGGCTTTCACCTGCTGGTCAGTGGTCAGTGGTGCACGCCATCTCAACTATGGCTCTAGACTTGACTATGTACTGGGAGATAGGGCCTTGGTCATAGATACCTTCCAGGCTTCCTTCTTACTCCCTGAAGTGATGGGCTCTGACCACTGCCCTGTGGGAGCTGTCTTAAATGTATCATGTGTGCCAGCAAAACAGTGCCCAGCTCTGTGTACCCGCTTCCTCCCTGAGTTTGCAGGTACCCAGCTCAAGATTCTTCGATTCTTAGTTCCTCTTGAACAAGAACCTGTGCAAGAGCGGCCAGTCCTGCATCCCAGCCATCAAATCCAAGCACAGAAACAGCCAAGCAAAGCCCGCATACATTTAACCAGGCCTCGGAAAAGTCAAGTTGTTCCTAAAAGAAACCAGAAAAACCTGATGAGTTACTTCCAGCCTTCTTCTAACCTTTCCCAAACTTCTGATGTAGAAGTGCCTACCCTGCCTCTGGTGGGCACTCTCACAACCCCAAAGACTGCAGAAGAGGTGACAACAGCCACAGTGGTAGAGAAGAACAAGGTTCCAGAGGCCAAAGATGAAAAGGAAGTAAGGACTGCCTTCTGGAAGTCTATGCTGAGTGGGCCCTCATCCATGCCCCTCTGTGGAGGCCACAGGGAGCCATGTGTGATGCGTAAGGTGAAAAAAGCAGGACCCAACTTTGGTCGCCATTTCTACATGTGTGCTAGACCCCGAGGTCCTCCTAGTGACCCCTCCTCCCGCTGTAATTTCTTCCTCTGGAGCAGGCCCAGCTGAACAGACTGAGGCATAGGGATGTCTGTGTGTTCACCCCAAGCATGGGGTCGGATGCCAGGTCCTTGCCTCTGAAGGTGTCTTCTCCCTGAGGCTTCCTTTTTTCTCTGCTTTCTCTTCTCTCTGTTCCCTCCCTTCCTTCCCTTCTCCCCCTAATACCTCTCCCCTTCTCACATCTTTGTTTTTTCCTCTTTGTACATGTAGGAGCAGGGAACTAATTTAAACCCCTTCTGCCCTTGCTGGGGCATAAATAACATTTTGTTCATAAATAAAGTTCACATCTTTGTTTACCATGTCAAGTGGATATTTTAGATACACTCTAAAAAGTTGAGTGCTCTCTCAGAGCTTCTGGTTGTACAGAGGGCTCTCTCAGTACAAGGCTTGCTTGGGCTTGTGTGGCCCAGTAAGATACTATCAAGGCAGCATGGTGGAGGCAGGAGCTGTGCTCCCCAGGAAGAGGTCTGGTTAACTCTGAGGATTATCTGCTACTCTGAGGTTGGATCAGTGAAGAAGATGGTTGTGGTGTGGGGTTGTGTATTCTTAAAAGAGTTTCCTAAGTAGTGTGTTCTTCAGCTGTTACAGATGAATCACTAAAGAGAAAGAACTGGTGTTTCAGCCTTCAGAGGTCCAGGGTCTGAGGTACCAGAAGTCTGAGGAAAGACGACCACCGTGGCCAGTAGAGTTATTAATTCCCTGTAGTAGCCTTGCTATGAAGACATTGTATACTGTAGCCAAGCCTTTTCCTTCACCTTGAGAAAGGATAGTAAATTCTATAAGATGCTATTGGAGAAAAAGAAGATAGTGGATCAAAAAATAATCCATTCCTCATTCTGGAAGATTCCTTGGTGTGGGGAAGCCATTATTCCCAAAGAATAGTCAGTCTTCAGTTGAGACCTACTCTATCATCTGACCTCAGAAGCTACCTGGGGCTCAGTTTTCCAAGTCTCCCAGTGAAGAACAGAGCCCTGTATTTTTGTCGAAACTATTGGGAAAGCCATTTGACGTTAGCTAAGGGGTTTAGCTCTTTGTACAGCTTCCGATACAGTTTAAGGGCATTTCTTTCCTCTTCCTAAATCTGGCTTTCCCTATCAGTAAAATAGAGTGGTCAGACCAACAAGTAATCTGTGGTTTCCTCATGAGGCTGAACTTGTCTGAGTGAGTCAGTGTAGTACAAATTGCTCTTTGTCCACAAATATTTCAGGTTGCTCTTTATTTTTAGAATCAAATCAGCTAGAAGCACACAGCAAAGCAGAGAGCAGGAGGAAGCCCAGCCCCAGGGGGAGTGCAGGTGGGGTTGGCATCCAAGGCAGCTGGCTTCTTAAGCATAGGTGGTAACATATTGGCGTCCCATGTTCCCAAAGTAGGATCGCTCCCACTCGCTCATAAGCTCAAAGTGCACAGGACGATGACAGAAGTTGCATGCAGCCAGAGACACGTCTTGGAGGGGCAATCCCACCTCAGTCCAGGCCAGTAGCAGCTTCTCTGAAAGGGAAGAAGAGAAGAGGGAAAGAATTGGTTAGACTTGGTCTTCCAAAACCCATGTTGCTACAGAGGCACCAAGGTCTTGGTCTCCCTCCATCCTTTGAGGTAACTTGGGTTCAGAAGTAGGTTTACTTGTCTTCAGTGTGACCCACAAATGCTACCATTTGTCTGTGGGTCCTAGGATGTATAAAAGACAGGAAATCAAGCCTATGACAAGATTTAAAACCATGCTGTGCTAGCCTGTATCTCTCCCTACATAAAGGATGTGTAGGCCTAACAATCTCTCTGCTTAGAAAATGCTAACCTGTTAAAGACAACACTAAAAAGAATCATACTGCCCCATCAGTGTTGTGAGGCAGGGTAGGGGCACATTCCTGAGATGTGTAGGGACCCAGAGGAGGAAACAAGACCAGCTGTAGGAAGTACTTCAGGTGTGTGGCTGGTCTTTGTTTTTGGCCCTTTTTCTGCCCATTCCTTGCTGGTATGATCTAGTCTTGTGTTCTTAACACCATCTGTGTCCAGATGACTCTGAATTTCTGACTGCCAGCTTCTCCAGAACTCTGTCTCAGTTTCCAGACTTGTATGTCTAATAGTGTCTCTGCTTGACTGCCTAATTTGATATATCTAACAACGCGGACACAACTGAACCATTAATACCTGTCCTCTGCCAAGCCCATTCTGCTTACTTTTTCTGCCACTTACCTATGCTACTCCATCCACACCTATCTTTTGTTTCCCAAAGATAAAGGGAATATTTTCGTTTTTGGGTATTTGCCTTGGACGGTTCTCTGGGATGTCCATTACTTACCCAGCTAACCTCATTTTCTCCTTCAGATCTTCTCTCCAGTGTCACCTTAATTTTTTTCTACTCTTGCGACTCCTTGCCTACAGTCCTTCTCCAAGCCAGTACCTGCCCATAGCACTCCTTGTCAGCCCTTTCTGTTTTTTGCTTTCCCTTAATACTTTGAACTAGAATGCTAATTGGTTTTTTTGAAGTTGATTACCTCCTTCTACTAGAGTTTAATTCTAGTAGAAAAGGGTTCTGTGTTTTGTCTATCCCTAGGTCTCTAGCTCAGTGTCCAACCCATAAAAAGAACATGATGGACATCTATTGAAAGGATGAGTTGAGACTAGAAGATGAAGGGAAGTAAGCCAGAGGGGATAATGGGTGATGAAGTCAAGAGCGAAACACAATGAGAGAACTTGAACAGATTGGACATAGAGAAACAGAATGCCTGTGGCAGAAGAGGAGAGGCCAGGCCAGGTCAGAACACGGGCAGCACTAGGTGGAAAGCACTGAATGGCATACTAGGGAGCTTCAACTTTGTTGTATAATCTAGGGGTCTCTACAAATTTGGGGCTAAACATCCTTATTAGTATAAAATGGTTTAGCATGTACTTCTATAACTATATATTATGTACATTTGTTGTCATTTTTGCACATTAAACTCTGATATATTTTCTCAGCTGGTGGATCATCTTTTTTTAAAGATTTATTTACTATGTGTAGAGTGTTCTGCTTACATGTATGCCTTCAGGCCAGAAGAGGCTCCCAGATCTCATTATAGATGGTTACGAGCTACCCTGTGGATGCTGGGAATTGAACTCTGGAGCTCTGGAAGAGCAGCCTTAACCTCTAAGCCATCTTTTTAGGCCTGTGGACCATCTTGAGTGCCTTACCTTAGAAGAATGTGACAGACAATTGAGAGCTTTAGGAGGAATAATATTGTTGGGTTTTAGAAAAATCCCTCTGCTGGTTAGTGTGAGAATATTTTAGAAAGGGAAAAGAGAAGCGAGAAAATGAGGGGAAAATATGGATGTATTTTCATGAAACTGCAGCAAAGAAATGAGAGTATATTTGAAAGAGGTTGAAGAGAGGAGGTGCAGGATTTCAGGATGAGTTGGCCATGGGATTAAGGGACTGGTGGAGTAGTGGGAGATGTCGCTCGTATATCTTTCCTGCAAACATGAACATCAGACACCCGAGCTCCGAGAGTTCTATAACTGAATCCCAGAGCTATAGAAGGGACTGAACACAAAGACCCAAGAGTCTGAACCACTCACTCATACAAGCCTAGTACTCTGGCCACCGAGATAAGAGTCAGAACCCCTAGTGCCTATTCTCCCAGCTTCTTTGGATCCAGGAGCTTATTAGGGGTAGGAAAGTGTAGACACCCATGCTGAGGACTTACCTACAAAGTTTTCCATCATCTGAGGGCTGTGGTGGGGGGAGGGGGCCAATCGCAGTAGCTCCTCACCACGAGGCACAGTCGGATAGTTGATGGCCTGCACGTAGATGCTGTGCTTGGAGAGCAGAAGATCACAGACCTTGCTGTTGAGTGCTGCATTACCCACCTGGACTCAAAAGAAAGGGCTTTTAGTACCTCTTAGCCTGGGGCCACAATTGTACCCCAACCCCATTAAGCAGGTGAAGCAAACCAGATTAGAGCACCACTGAATTTGGGGACAGATTGGTTTTTGTAAAGGGCTTAGGCAGTGGCAGCTCCACAATCTCTATCAAGGGGAAGCCCAGGGCCAGCAATGCGATGTGAAGGAGGAATAGAGCTGGCATCTTGTCTTGATACTATGTGTACGGCAAGCACATTGGTTAACTTGGGGTGATTGGAAAGCCAGGGCAGTTCTGAGTTGTTGTCACTAGGTTAATTTAAACATTAAATAGTTAGTTAGACCCAGTTGACCCTCTGTATCTGTGTTCTTTGTTCAAGTATCCAACCGGCCTCAGATAAAATTTAAATATCTTTAATGTACAGACTCTCCTTGATACAGTTTAACTACTGAGTCGTTTTTCTTTTGGATTTGGTATTATTGGTGATCTAGAGATAGTTAAATGTATATTGGAAGGCTGACTAGATTTTATGGAACTGTAACACATTTTGTACAGCTGAATGTGAGCATTTAATGGATTTTGACACGGGCCATGGACAGGACTGGAGCCAATCCTCCGTGGATCCTGAGAGATTACTGTTCTTTCTCATCCTCAGAATTGTTGTATCTTTCCCACAGCCTGACTTAACAGGCTCACAGAAAGATATGCCATTTAAGAAAGGAGCATGACTTGATTTTAGAAGTGAGAAGGAACATTTAAGCAGAGCTAGTGACCTAGAGTACCATCTGTTTCTGTGACTGTTCATTTTATTGTTTTGACCTCAACTATTAGTAACAAGTATGTTTTGCAGTATAATCAGGTGTGATAGAAACCTGATCAAATGGATAGCCTTTACTTTGTATTGTATGCTCCAACATTTTCTATTCCTTTTCCCTCTGTGTTTAAACAATTTGAAAACTGCCAAATTATAAGCTCAATATTGTGAGGGTCAGAGCCTTTTAGTAATAGTGCGGTAATGTTTGATGCTAAATTGACAGGTTAATCTATGATGGATGATTTTTCAAAGCAGGGGACAAAGGTGACGATAAATTGTGTGTGTGTGTGTGTGTGTGTGTGTGTGTGTGTGTGTGTGTGTTTTGTGAGGGTGGGTTATAGTGTTGATTGAAGGAGCAGGTGTCAGTTTATTGCAAATGGGAAGGTTCCAAGAACAGGGAGGTGGGGAAGGAAGTGGGGAATGGGGGAGTCCTTACCCTGATGGGGATGATGTGGCTGGGACAGGGGATAACAGGAAAGCCCCTGTCCATTAGTAGCTGGCGCATATGTTTGACGTTGCGCTGGTGTGCCCTCCTCAGGGCTTGACCCTCCTCTCCCTTGAGTAGACGCACAGATTCTAGAGCCCCAGAGAGCACCATGGGAGGCAGTGAAGTGGTAAAGATGAAGCCTGCAGCGTAGGAGCGCACCATGTCCACCAGGTCCCGAGTACTGGCGATGTAGCCACCGACACAGCCAAAGGCCTTGCCTGCAAACAAGCAATAATCAGTCCCCAGAGGGGCAGGATCATGCCCCAGGTAACACAGGCAGGTACATCAGAAGCTGGGGCTCTAGGCTCCCTTCCCAGTCCTCCGCACATCTCTCCTGTCCATGTCAGAGCCATGCTTCTGTGGTTTCGAGATAGGACTGTCACATACTGCCATATGTGGTGACTAGATAGGCAGAAGCAGGGTGGAGACTGTTTCTTGGTTAGGGAGAATAACTAAAATGAGGCTCAAAGCTGGGTGGGTAGGAAAACAGTTTTCTTATTCTGGTTGAACCCAGTTGTTTGGTCCAGGTCAGGAGCCTTTTAGAAAAACTTTTCCAGACTTTCTTGGTGACTCTGCAGTGAGATGGGAAAGAGATGATTTGGTAGGATAAAAGCCTGGGGTTTTAATGAAGAGTTTTATGTCATTTCTATAATCCTTAAGAGAGATTAATGCCAAGGTGGGGTCCTGGGCAGATTTGAAGGAAAGAGGGGGAAGAAGGAGAAAATGATGAAATTATAATCTCAAAAAATAAAGAAAATAAAAATGGTTCTTGCTAAATTAAAGAAATAAAAAGCGCCTAGAGTTATAAATTCTTTCCAAACAATTGGATCTGTACACAGAAGGAAGAAATAGGCTTGCTGGTGTTGCTTCTCCACATTGTACATAGGGGAAGTCCTTATGTACAAATGTTTGCTCACTCCTGGCTAGCTTTATGTCAACTTGATGCAAGCAAGAGTCATCTGAGAGGAAGGAAAATGTGTCTGTAAGACTGGGCTGCACACAAGCCTGTAGAGCATTTTCATAATTAGTGATTGATGTGAGAAGGTTCACCCCTTTGTGGGTAATACCACTGTGGGCTGATGGTCCTGTGTTCTATAAAGAGAGCAGGCTGAACAAGCCACGAGGAGCAAGTCAGTAACCAACACTCTCTCTGTGGCCTCCCAATCAACTCCTGTCTCCAGGTTCTTACCTGGTTTGAGTTTATGCCTTGACTTCCCTCAGTGGGCTTGTGATTTAGGATATGTAAGCCAAGTGAACCCTTTCCTCTCCAAGTTGCTTCTGGCCAAATTTCATCCCAGTTATATTAATAACCGTATCTAAGACAACTCACCAAGAGTTCCAGATATGATGTCAAGCTTGTGCATAATTCCATCACGCTCCCCGATCCCTGCACCCCGGGGTCCATACAGTCCTACAGCATGGACTTCATCCACGAAGGTCAGGGCCCCATACTGGTGGGCTACATCACACAATTCCTCCAGAGGACAGATGGCACCTGAGAAAAGCCAAGGGAAAGGAGTAGGAAGTCATAACCCTTTCCCAGCTCTATTTCTTGTATGGAATGTTCTCACTTAAGCTTACTTTGACTTAGAAAAGGGTGTTGTACACAAGGAGGGGGTGTTTGCCATCACTTGGGATTATTCCAAACATCAACCTCATGAACCACACCCACACCCGAATTCTTCATGTTTCTGTTCTCCCTGACCCCGTACATTTCCTCATCCGGTCATTATTTTTAATTAATTCTGACAACTTCTTTTCTATTGTTTTCAAATTCTCTGCTGCCCTTTCCTCTCATATGAGTTAGTACATTTCTATCTAGAGGTGGCAGTCACGATACCTGTGTTTAATGTGAAAAAAAAGTCACTGCTCCAGCCTATTACAGTCCTCACTTCCGAGCCACTCAGCCCCTTGGGCAGGGACAACCGAGAAGCCATCCTTATTTTACACTTCCCAGGCCCTCTTTGTTTCTGTCTGTTTTGGATTTCTGTCACTGTCTTCTTCTTGTGCTCTCATCCATGTTTGTTTCTATTTTTCTCTCTCCATTTCTTCTCCTCTCCCTCTGCTCTGTCTTTCTGATCCTTTTTTTCAGTGTATTCCTTTCTTCATGCTTTCTCTGTACTCTAGTGTCTCATCTCAGGATTCTTTGTGGTTTTGCATTATTGACTTTGCTGAAAGTATTTCTGAGAGAGAGATCTGTCTTTGAGGAAGTACTCCCTCAGGCTCAGTCACAATGTAGCAACTTAGAAGCTCTTTCATAGTCGATGCCTATTTACTGTTTTCCATGCTATTTGAAATGTCATCTGAATAGGCTTTGTAACCATTGTTACTATTCTAAGACACTATCCCTCTACCCCCTAGAAATTGCTGAGGTAAAGAGAGTTGTAATACAGAAGAAACAACTTCAGAGGGAAACAGGGCTCCCTAGGCCAGGAATAAAGACTGGGGTTAGGAGAAGGTAGAACACATAAGGACCACCAACAACCAGATAAAACCTGAGACAAGACAGTTCAAAATGGTTCTGACATTATTTCACAAGGAGAAATCCATCTCTGAATTGACCAGTTATAACCAGTGTGATGATTTCGGGCCATAATTCCCACTAGAAAAATTTGAATAGCTGTTCCATGTTAAAAATATGCAAATGTGCTGTGTTTTCTTTCTTCATGATTGGAGAAATGTGCTAGCGGACATGACAGTGAATTCCCCATGTACATGAATTCATTTAGTGCTCAGGGCTAGTCTATTATTATTACCAGCACTTTGCGAATAAGCCAACTGCAACACAAAACAACTTAGAAACCTTGCACAAGAAGCTGGTGAGAAGGCTGAGCCAGTGAGAGGGCCTGCTGAGCAGCCTCATGACCTGAGGTAGATGTCTAGAATCAAGAAGAAGTGAACCAATGCCAGATGTCTAGAATCAAGAAGGAAGAAGTGAACCAATGCCTCAGAGTTAGCCTCTGACCTCCACATACACATCATATACAATAATAATAAGTATTCTTTTACAACTTGCTCAAGCTAATACATGCTTATGGTAGGATTTGAATGTGGGCCATTTTTGATTGCATGATGCTTATGATGCTTGTGGTTATAAATAAGGGAATACCAGGGTCCTTCGTTGTTTCAGTTGGAAAAGTGTCACCTTGAAAGGAGAGGAAAACCTCTTCCTATAAATAAAGCTGGAAACAGATCCCTGAACCACAGGACTTCTGGTGCACAGAACCAACAATAGACGGCTCTGGACCTTATTTCACTTGCTATAAGAAAGAACGTGGGAGAATAAAATCATTTATTTCTGTTAAAATGTAATAGTAAATGTAATAACTTTGATCACCTATAATTCTATAGCCAGACAATTTATCCTGGAGAAAACTGAGGCCCAGAGAATTCCAGAATTTACAAGTTCACACTTGGATAATATGTATTGAGGGTGGGATTTAAATCTACATCTGTCAGACATGAGAACTTTTTGTGACTGCAGTACTTCCTGATGGACCATGGAACCCTAGGCAAGAGTTTATAAAATTTGCTGTTGTAAAGACCAGACATTGCCACGACCGACTTGCATATCATTCCTTATGAAAAGCGGCCATGCAAGGAAATATAGTTTTATATCCTAGTATGAGAATAATCATTTTGCCATCGACTGAATGAGGGAGTAAGACAAACTGCTCTCTGGGATTTAGCTACTTTATGTGTAAGAATGTAATAGTGGCCTCTCCTTTGACATTTACTACCTGTATGACTCTGTGACTTCACTTGTTCGTGACTCAGTTTCTTAGTACAATAATAACAGTAGTAATATTAATACTTATTTAATATAATTAATTATAATAGATAATACTACCTACTTAATAATACCTACTAAAAATAACAGAACCTACTTCATAGAATCATCATATAGATTTAGTGTTTTAAATATATAAACTATGAATAATTGCATAGCACACTAATAGTTGGGTTTGTCATCATGTTTATCATGAGGTATCAATACTAGTAAGCATGTACTCGAACACATGTATACACATGTATACATACCATCCATGGAGTGAACAGTCTCAAAAGCCACAATTTTTGGTGTCTTGGGATTGGACTTCTCAAGAAGTTTCTTCAGGTGTCCTGGGTCATTGTGTCTGAAGACAAACTTGACTGCACCACTGTTGCGAATGCCTTGGATCATGGAGGCATGATTGCCTGCATCTGAGTAGATCTCACACTCTGAGGAAACAGATGTGTAATTCTTCAGCTTCTATCTCGGTACTCTTGCTTTACTCGTGAGTCTGACCTGGCAGGAGAGGAAAGACTACCTACTCCCTTTCCCCTCAGAAGACCTAGTCTTTTTCTTCCTCTTTTAGAAACCTTTGTGACATATCTCTTCTGCTCTTGTTGCAACTCCCCTGCCCAGAAACTCCCTCCAAGGATGCCTAACTGTTGCTTCTGACTTTCTTGAGGGAGAAGAAATTCAGTTTCCCAGGAACCTTGAGTTTCTCAATGACAGGTTTTAGTTTTATTCCTCACACTTGGAAAAATCAAAGGTTGGAAAAGGATTAATCTCAGAGAATGCTTGCAGACTTGGACTGATGCTAGATTCTCCTTAGTCTACTTGACACTTCACCTTTTCCAGGTAGCACCTAAATGTTTATAGTTACAGGGATGGATGCTTATTAGGTTTCACTGTTGGGATTATATGATTATGACAGTTCACAGCAAAAGGAGCAGACAATAACCACTTTACTGCACAGGAAAGAAAACTAAGCACCAGAAAATGGTTTTCTCTGGGATAGGAAGAATGCAGAGATTTTTGCTGGGTCGTACTGGGCGGGTAGGGAAGTAGGTAATGTGGAAGAACCCCCAAATTTCACAGACATTAAGGAAGAACTGTGGCCTTCAATGAAGTAAGGGACAGCTTCTGTTTGAGAAAAATGAGTCATATTTTCTCCCACGACTTGGCTTGTCTAGATGGAAGTTTCTTGAGATCAAAGCCCAAGCCTTTTTATCATTATATCCCTTGTTTCTAGTTTAAGGCCCAAATATTGGTAAGGAAACATTTTTAATGAGTGAGTGAATGAATAAACAACTGACTAATTTATAAATGAATGAAAGAGTAAGACAGGGATGGCAAAAGATGAGATTTAAGAGATACATGTGTAACAAGAATTCATTTTTTTTTTGAGTTAGGATCTCATTCTGTAGCCCAGAAAAGCCTGTATTCACTATGCAGTCCTTTTCACTCAGCCTTCCAAGTGCTGTGATTATAGATCAGACCTATCATGCCCATCTTAGGATCCAGTTTAGCTAGAAGCCATGACATGGAGTTTGCATTTGATCCTAGAGGTAACAGGGGTCTATTAAAGTATTTTGAACAGGGTAAAATCATGGATAGATTTATATAATGAAACTTTGTGCTGAATATATGAAGAGTATATTGTAGGCGAGGAAAGAAGAAATGAAGGAAATTACGTTGGTTAGACTAGAATGGTGGTAGTAGACATGAAAAAGTGTTGGGTTCCATTGGTTGAGGAGTGAGTAAAGAATTGATCAGAAAGAAATCCCCAAGATGTTAGCTGTATTTAGGAGTTCTGGATGACCTAAGAAAAGTGTTCAGGTTGGTGGTGATGTTTGAAGTGTACACTGAAGTAGCAGACAGCAAGGACAAAGACTATTCTCATCAAGTTTGCCTTTTATAGGCAGGACACAGACAAGCCAGGAGCTAGAGAGTAATGCAGGTGTTGAGGCAGGAGACTGATTTAAGGAAAGTGAGTGGCTGAAGATATGGAGGGATCAGCGTGTCCGGGGAGGAGAGAGGACAAAGGGAGGGGGGATAGAGGGGGATAGTGAGAAGTTCCTGAGTGAATCATGGGCAGTGACCAGCACATGGGTAGAAAGAACGGTCAACAAGAAAAAGGCATACTCCACACTGTTACAGGTAGCAATGAGTGAATGAAAACTGAGGATGCATGGAAGTTTGACAGTGTTTTGTGGCTCAAGGTTGAGGATAATGTTGTCTGGTGTCTTCTACTTTCAGGGTGGTAGGAGGGGAGGATGTGTGCTGGAAGGAGGGAGGAGAGGAGGACTTGACAAAACTGTCCCAGAGTCTTGAAAAGCTCTGAGTAGAAGTTAAGGGCTGTGACATTTTAGTGACTTCTCCCTGAGCCCAGGATTGATAAAGATGTAGAACATTGAATCCATTTAAGATTCTGACTGGTGGAAGGTATATGAGGGGACTAGAGAGTGGGAATGTGGGAAGATGGCTTCTGGTGTATTGGTGAAGGGATGCCTTTAGGCAAAAGAGGGGAGATATATTTCACAGTAAAGGGAAATAATGAAGAAATATTAGTGGTACCGGTAGATTTGGTTTCATGTCAATAAGTAAGGAGAAGGTATTCAGTGGTTTCTATATTATTCCTGCAGTAGCATGTGGGTTTTATGGTAAGAATGAAGGATGGAGGTAGAGGTTTTTAGATTAAAAAAAAGTTTTAAAACCTCTGTAGAGACAAAAGACTGTATGTGTTAGAGAACGATGAATTTATGGTGTTACTGTTCTATAATGTTAGGCTCTGACATTTGTACAAGGTCCCCCAAGTGTATCTACTCCTCAGATATGAAGGTGCTGACCATCAACCTAGGATTGGAATTGGTAAAGACAAAGGGATATAACCATGCACTGTCAAGTCTATGTGTGTCAGGCAAAAAGGAGCTCAAAAGAGTGAGGGGCATCCAATGAGACTGGATGCTCTATTGCAGGACCCCAGCCTTGAATAAAGATAACTCTCACCATCTCACACCTTGTGCTCACCTGGCAGAAGCTTGGCCAGTGTAAAGAGAGTAGAATCATTGGCCACAAAACAGGAGGAGAAGAGCAGAGCTGAGTCCTTCTGATGTAGTTCAGCCAGCTCCTGTTCAAGCTCCACATGAAACTTGCTGGTACCTGAGATATTACGAGTGCCCCCAGCTCCAGCTCCATGATTCTTCAAGGTCTCCCTGGCCCCGAGAAAGTGGAAGACAAGAGACAACAAAACAAGTTGGTTAGGCACTGAGAAAATAGGACAGCCTTCCTTAATGTGGTCACTACTAATATAAGTGGTCCTGTGTAAAGGCTGCCCTTGGTTACAAAGTAGAGGAAAGATGGAAACACAAAGGAATATCCTAGAATGAAAGTAGAAAGTAGAAGTGATTTGAGTAATTTGGAAAATCTAAAGGAAACCCTTCCTTCCTCCTTTCTCCTTCCTCCTTCTTCTTTCCTCCCTTTATCCTTCCTCCCTCCCTCTCTTCCTTCCTCCCTTTCTTTCTCACATCATTCTAAACTTTCGTTTCTAGCACCTGAAGTCAGTGAGTCTTTCTTAGTTTCTATTATCATCCTTCACACCAATAATGAATCAAGCACAATGTGTTGGCTGACTTAGTTCATATCTGAGGAGTAGATACACTTGGGGGAACCTTGTACAAACGAAGTGGCCATAGAACCAAGGTGTCCACTACTAATGTGGCTCTGTATCTTTACATGTGACCCACAACTCATAGTCCACACTCTGCTACTTACTGTATGGCCTGCAGGACACGAGGGTGCCTGCTTATGCCCAAATAGTCATTACTACACCAGACAGAAACATCCTTTGAGGCCATAGATGCCTCAGAGAAGTGTTGGGCAAAGGGGTAGGCATTAGCCCAGCGATTCACAGTCTTGAACACACGGTAGGTGTGGTCCTGTTTCTTCTCCATGATCTTGTCTCTGAAAAATTGGTCATAACCAAAAGCCTGGCTTCCTGCAGGAGTAGAAACAGAAATAATCATTTAATTCAAATCGCTTCCTGGGTAGTCTTTATTTTACCCATGTAGTTGATTTTAAGTTTTCTCATTGTCTTCTCATCTATTCATTTATTTGCTCAACAGATGTCTTAGTAGTCCTCATTGACTTTTTTCTTCTAATGTTTAATGCGATATGTGTCTATAACTCTGTATGTGCACACATTCAGGTGTGTTGATGCCACAGTGCATGTGTAGGATTCAGAGAACAGCCACAGATGTCAGTCTCTATTTCTATATTTGAGAAGAAGATCTCTTGTTCACCATGGTGTACTGCAGATGACCTGGCCCATCAGCTTCCAGGCACTTTTCCCATCTATACCTTCAATCTCTCGGTTGGGGCACACTGAGATTATCAATACTTGTGCTACATCTGGCTTTTGTGTAGATTCTGAGTACTCGAACTCAGGCTGTTGGGCTTGCACAACAAGCATTTGACCCACTGAGCCATTTCCCCAACCTTGGTTCACATTAGCTCGCTCTGTTATTTTATTCAACCATCCCTCTGTTTACTCATTAACTCAGTAATACATTGAGAAATTTACTCAGGCTTTCTATTCTTAGCATGGCTTCATCTTTCTTTCCAGAGTCAGTGTGGAAGATGTTTCACAGGAGTTACCACTTTAGTCCCAGAGAAAGGAACATTGTTAGACCTAGTTTCTAGTCATGTCTCTTCTCACCCGGTAGTTTTGTGATCCTAAGCCAGCAGTGAATCCTCTCTACTGCAAAAATTGAGCACCACAAACCCCACAAATCATCCAATTGGTAAATGAGCTGATGAACCAAATAGACAATTTTCAAAAGAGAAGTTCAGATAGACACTGAATATTTTACATCCTTAGCCATCAGGGAAATGCAGATTTAAACTGCTAAGAAGCAGTTTAAAAACTAAACTAAAAAGTTTCATCTCACTTCAGTCAGAGTAGCTATTGTCAAGAAAACAAATGACAACCAATTTTGATGAGCATGTGGGCAAAGAGGAAATCTTATATACCAAGGGTGGGAACGTAAGCTGGTACAGCAAGTATGGAAATCAGCGAGGAAGTTTCTCAGAAAAACAACACAGGTTATAGAGGTAAGTCAGTAGTGCATGCTGTTCTTGTACAGGGCCTGAACTTGGTTCAGTACCCACATCAAGTGGCTCACAACTGCCTGTAACTCCAGCTCCAGGGCATTTGATCCATCTGGTCTCTAAGGGTATTAGCACACACGTGCATGCATGCACATACATATGCATAATTTTAAAATGATAAAAATAAAACTTTTCAAAAGAATCAATTAAAAGCAGACCTTCTATGGGAATTATCTCTCCTGATCATATACCCCAATGACTCCAAGTCAGCATACCACAACGATACTTACACATTCATCTTTATAGCTACATGCTGTATAATAGCTAGGAAATAGAACCAGCCTAGATGCCTATAAGCAAATGAATTAATAATAAAGATGTTGGACATATAATACAATGTAATGTTGTGCAGCTATAAAAAATGAAATCCTGACATTTTCTGAAAAACAGCAAGATCTGGAAATCATTATGTTAAACAATTTAAGCCCTACAGAATGACAGATATTGCATGTGTTCTTTCATATATATGTGGGACTTGAATTTTAAACTGTGTATATAGCGTATATGTTTGTACATGTGTGTTTGTAGGTCAGAAAAATAGAAAAGGGAATATATGTAATAGGAACAACAAACAGAGAAGGCTAACTAGGTAAAGAAGGGGAACCAAGGGGAGAAAGGAACAAATGAGAATAAAATATAATAACACATGTACAGTGATGCCTTCTAAAACCCATTACTTTGGATGCCAACCAAAATAATTCAAGGTCAAAAAATGGTCTTAAAAGAATCCTCTTATGTTTTAATGTCCTCATATGTAGTAGAATGCTGCTTAGAATTCTTTTCTTGCCAAGGTGTGAGAATCTGAGGACAACACTGATAATTGATATGGGGTAATTAGAGTATCATGAGAAGCATAATAATAATACTGGTTGTGATTAAAACTAGATAGTATCTTATTTTATTATCATAGCTGGCATTAATGAATGCCCAATACATATAAACCCTACTTCCAGAACCCTTAAAGATGCTATTTTTTTTTTCTCGTAGCAACCTGATATGGAGAGTTCTGTTAGTATCTGTATATGACAGATAAAGTGACTGGGGCATGAAAAGAACAGCTAGCTAGACCAAGGTCATATAGCAAATTAATGCTCAACAAAGAAGTGACACATTGGTGTAGATAATGAAGAAGGTAAAGCTGTTGGGTTTTATGTGGATGTAAAGCTAACGTGTAGTCTAAACCAGAAGAATATAAAAGCCATAGAAAGAACCAGAATTATAGGTCCTAGATTACATGAATAATGATGTATTCACACCACAGAACAGGATTCAGCCATTAATAGTGATTACGCAGCTCTGTGGATGGACACAAAGGGATAAATGATATGGGGTTGCATTGGTAAGTGGACAAAGCAGACAGTGATTATGATAATGAGAATGGATGGGAAATTCTCTTTCTGTGTATGTATTTGTGCATGTGTGTGTGTGCGCGCGTGTGTGTCTGTGCCTCTGTGTGTGTATAGCCATAGGAAAGTGTGTCTGGGAGAAAATATAACAAAACGTTAATAGTAGATAGTAATTTACTCTTTGTTTTCCTGTTTCTGTTAAAAAATATTTTTATTCCTATATTAGAAAAATAAAGCAAATTCCATTATGAAAAATAAACATAAGAGACAAAAAGGGAATCTGTGAAGGGTGAAAACCTTTGAGAGAGTGTGGGAAAGAAATAGTGGAGGGAAGCCTAATTTTTAATGAGACATCCGGATGAACTAGAAACACCACATTACTGTAGATGGCATTTTCTTTTCATCATAGATGACTAAGTGTTTGAGTGAAGTGACTTAATAACAGAAGACACAGCCCCAGCAACACCAGCACTAAGACTTCCTTTTGAAGTCTCTTTTGTTTAAAAGTCTTTACGTGTCCTCTCTTCTCCTGTGTCCCACATACTTTCAGCAGCTACTGCCCTGTTCCTACACCCTTCATTCCCATCTTGGCAAACTCACCAATCATATTGTTCTGAATCAGATGGGTAAGTGCCCCTTCAGTCTGCTCTGGATCCTGGAAACGAGGGAATGAATGGCCTCGGGTGGTTGAATCCATGGAGCTCAGCAGGTCTGATAGGGAATATGGAACTCATTGGCATGAAGAGAGAAAACAAGACAGTATTTGTTGTCCTCTTTAGTTTGGTGTCTTGTATAGAAACTCAAATTTAGAAAGTGCATAAGGCTCTTGGAGTACTTGTCTGCAAAGTAAGCATCCATCTGTATCCCCAGTAGCAATGCCTAGAATGTCCAGAAACCTTCTTTAATGTGACTCACACTTCATTGCCCTTTAGGTAAGGTAACCAGGCTATGCACCCTAGTCCCTGCACTAGGGAGTACATGTTAGTCTTCTTTTCTGAACACCATTCTATTTTAATAATTTGTTTTGTTCTTAGTGATAACTCAAAGTGGCCTGTGAAAGATGCCAATGGTATGGTCATTGCTTAAGTGTAATTGTTTTGGGTGCTCGGCCCAGGTTGTCCTTGAATTCTATACCCTTATAAAGATTGTTTTGTTGAAAAAAAAAAAGACTTTCTTTGAATTTCTTTTAATAAAATAATAATGCAAAATACATTAGGGGTTAACAAAGCTAATTAATGGACTATGTGTATGAAGCACCTATCCTCTTCTCTTTTTCCTTAATACAAACACAATGTGGTTTACTTAAATTGAGACCCCCAACCTTTTGGATTCCATTTAGGCACTTGAGAGAGAAGAGGGCCCATTTTAGACTGATGGCTATAAGGTATAGGAGTTTGTGCATATGTATGCATTGGCAACTGCCTATTATGGCTCCTCCGCAAAAGGCCAAGTCTTCCCATCATGAAATGTCCACAAGCTTTCCTTGGATTTGCCTAGCTCAGGAGTCTGATAATGTGGGTTTAGTCATTAGGAATGGAGGTTGGATAAGATGGAGGTTGACTCCAACCTGTCTTGAAAGTCTTGACATCCTCTTGGACTTCTGGAGCTGCCCTCTGCACAATCTTGCTCTTCCCGTCTTGGAGTTCTGACAGCATGAAAGGACAATGGCTCTTAGCCCAAGATGGAGAGTCTACACAAGGTAAGAGAGTAATTGCACATTCATTCTTAGCTATGCATTCAGCTCAGCAGTGATTACTGAGACTTATTATGTCCTAGAGACCCCTAGGATAGAGACAAGGAGTTAAGTCAATCTGGTCTCACTGTTAGGGGAGTTCTTAAGCAGGGAGAAATAGCACATACTAATAACACATTGGGAACAATGGGATGGGAGGGAACACAGGACAAATGAAACCTACAAGATAAGGGATGTGACCAAGAGTTGTATCGGATAGACTAGGCATCTAGGCTGGATTTTCCAAAGCCATAGTGTCCAAATTCAGTGTTTAATGGGAAAATTGAGAGGAGATAATAGTATAGGATAAGGTTTTATGTCAAGAGCAAAGGCAAGGGACTATATAGTACAAGAGAATAGATTTCAGCAATTCTAACGTTCAAAATGGTTGAAGTATAGTATATGAGTCTCTATACATACCCTGGAATTTAGAGAGTAATTTATATTTACTTTATGAATATCCTGAGTATATGTTTTTAGGTCAGTTCGTTGTACCTTGACATTTTCACATTAATTCTCCAAGCTATTAGGTAATGATAGTCAGATTTGGAACTCTGTCTTTATGACCCAGAAATTCCCATTTGCCAATAAGCTCTTCTTACCTCCTCCAGCCTTGGTTGCCTTAAGATGGATTTGAGAACAAGTTGGTCCTTGAGTGGCCAGGATGGGGCAGCGTCCACTACCAAATAGGAACTGGTAGGTTTTAGCCACTTTGCCTAGGAGGCCTTTGGGGCCCTGAGAGAGCACGGGACAGGACCGTAGCAACATAGCTGCTGCTACCATCCTGAGCCCAAAGTCCTGTAGAAATTGTGGAAGAGATGAGATTCCATCATAAGAGCCTGGCTAAAAGCCAAAAGTCATGTCTGTTTAATTCTTTGCCTTTACTTTCCCACTCAAATGTAGTTGCCTTCCTCAGAGATCCCCTCATTATCCTTCTCAGCCAGGAGTCCTTGCTGTTAAAATGTTAAAGTGTTAAAATGTGAGGGAGAAATGAGAAACACCACTAGAGAAACAGGCAACTTCTAACTAGAGGCCAGAACACTTGGCTTCTGATTTACTCTGCCACCAGCTGCTCAGTGATTGTGAAGATCATTGAAGTGACTTTGTGCTGCAGAATGACAGCTGACAATCTACCCTTTGATCAACACCTAAGACTACTTACTCTCTTTCAAAGACTGCTCTCCTCTACCAAATGAAGACTCCGCCCACTTATGCAGACAGCTGAGTCCAGAGAATGCTCTACCAGAGAGGGGAAAGGAGCTTAAAGCCAGCTGTCAAGTTAAGGAGATCCTGGAAACTGGAAAGGGCAGTCATGTGCCCTACAGGCTGTGTACCACCAGGTTGGTATTTTGATATGTTTGGCTTTTTTTCTTGACTTTTGGTTAAACTCTGATAAAAGAGGGGGTACAAATAAGACCCAAAGAGGCTGGAAGACATAATCTATGTAGATCAGTAAAGAAGACAAAGCCTAACATAGAGAAAAGAAGGGGGCTGGAGAAAAGACAGGGAAAAATGAATAGAAAAGGATACAGCAAATGACATATAACTCTCATTGAGTATTGGTTGAATTTTGTAGTAAATTAATGAATAACTATGATCTTCAATAGGAGAGTATAGGGAGGTACAGGAAAAATCAAGACAACTTTAGAAAGATAAAAGAATAGAGGGAACAAAAGTATGGTGGTGGGTTGGAGAGATAGCTTAGTGGTTAAGAGCACTGACTGTTCTTCCAGAGGTCCTGAGTTCAATTCCCAGCAACCACATGGTGGCTCACAACCATCTGTAATGGGATCTGATGCCCTCTTCTGGGGTGTCTGAAGACAGGGATGGTGCACTCATATATATTAAATAAATAAATAAATAAATAAATAAATAATTCTAAAAAAAAAGTATGGTGGTGGAGGAGGAAGACCTGAAACTGAGAAAGAGAAACATCGGAGCTGGAAGGAAGAAGAGCAAGGTAGAGATAGAAAGGTACATGGAGTGGAAGACGGATACTGAAAAGCAAGACATGAGGATGATGGGAGATACAGAAAGAAGGGCAAGATGATAAGACTAAAGAAGGAGAAGCAGGGAACATACAGGGAGGGACAAACAAAGAGATGACAGGTATCCTAGAGGAACATAAAGACTGAAAAAGAAGCAGGAGAGGAAGGAATCCAGCAAGGAACTGGAGCACCGAGATAAAAGGGCTAGACTATACAGACTTAAGGGAGGGGAACCTGAGCCTGCTGGAGTGGTGGTGGGAGAGAAGCAATGAGTAAGACAAATGGATCTTTAAAAACGCTGAAACCGCAAGAGACATTGGCAGTGGCAGAAGAAATGACTCAGTGGTTAAGAGTAAATACTGTTCTTCCAGGTTTCCTTCCCAGTGTTCATGTTGTATGGCTCACAACTGCCTGGAACTCCAGCTCTAGGAGATCCGATGCCTCTGGTTTCCACTGGCTTGGCACTCATGAATACATACATACCTATGACAGAACCAAAGACATACACATAATTTAAAATAACAAATCTGTATTTAAGAAGGAAACAGGTGGGTGAAAGGAGGGGAAGAGGCCTATAATGAGGTAAGATTGAGACCAAAATGAAAGACAGAACAGGAAGAAACAGATTGGAAGAAAAGGAGCCAATTGTAGAGCCAGAATCAATGGGTAGGGACAAGATACAGAACAGCACAATCAATAGGAGAGATAGGAGAGAAAATGGGAAGACTAAGGCTTCAGCTCTGCCAAGAAAGCAAAAGGCTCAGTGTATAAAGCCTTATTATGTGAGGGACAAGGGAGCAGGAGGAATTCTTGGGCCTGTGCTATTGGCAACTTCTTTTCTCTCCCTAATCTTACAGAACAAGCACCCGCCTCTTACTTTACAAAGCAACCCAGTCATCTTATTCCATCTTAGAACATCCTCCCTCCGTTCTCAGGCTGTCACAGCAGCCTGAGTTACTTTTTTGGGCCTGGTCACATGAGCCCTGTGATGATAAAAAGCAGAAAGCTGGTTGGAAGGATTAGATGTAATAAACAAAACAAACAAAAAGAAACTTGTGAACCTTTCAGCATAATGGCTGGTACATAAAAAGTTAGATTTTTTTAATTTACATTCTGGCTTCCTAGCTTCTTTGTTCAATGTTTTTGGGCAAGGCACTTCTCCTTTCTGGGTCTTAGCTTTGATCAGTTGTCAAATGTGAGGTAATCTTCTGCCTACATCACCAGGTAGGCCATTGGTTGGATCCAGTGCCTACCTCATATCTGGAAATAAGAATCGCCCTTCTGCTTGACTGCCCATGAAGGTTAAAGCACTCAAGGCTGAGCCTGCAGAGCATAGATAAAGCCCCTAGAGTTTATCACCATTAGAGTCTGGCTACTCCCTAAGATGAAGCCAGGGCGTGGGAGAGAAGAAGAACCCCTTCCTGGAATCACGTCTGAGCATCTGGCCAAGGCTGGCTCTGGCAATCTGTAGGGAGTCAAGATGGATGGCTCAGGTTCCTGCAGGTTCGTACAAACTCCTTCTCCAACACTGAGAATAGCATTGAAGTATGTAGTGAGACAGGAAGCCCTTAAAGTTAGTAGCAAAGTACTACCCTGGAATGATGGTTGATTAAGGCCTACTTCCATGTACAAAACCAGAAAAGGTGCAGTGGACTCACCATTTTTGTGTAGCTATTGGCCATGATATACTGAGGGTCCTGGGAAAAATACAGAGTACTTCTTGATACAAATTGAATTCTTGAGTTTATTTTAAAGCTCCAGTAACAGTTTCTCTTGTCCTACCCTCATCTTCCTGAACATCAGTATGACCCATAACATCCATTCCAGAACAATATTTAATATGAGCTGGGAATGAGTAAAGCTGAATAGAAGAAGCATTTCAGGCAGTTGAGGGTATTAAGAACATAGGCTCTTAGGGCATCTCTTGGCTTAGTATTTTGACACCACAGGAAGCTGAGACAACAGGATCCTGAATAGCATATTAGCCTGGACTGCATAGCTCCCAGCCAGTCAGGACTAAGTAGCAGATCTTTTCTCAAACAAAAGAAAAGGTACTCTGGAGTTAAGGAGTCACATCATAAATATATCAGAGTTCCACCATGCACACATATCAGGCCAAGTCTCGAAAGCTGGAGATGAGATTTTTGTCTCACTTTTATTATAATTTACTGTGTATGAACTTTGACTCCCCTGCCCCCTCCACCATTTCTGAACTTTACTTTCTCCACAGATATTGGATTAGATTGGAGATTTCATAATTTATCTTCTGGTTTTGATATTCAAATATTAACAGAGCTCTGACCATTGTCAATGTTCCACATACATAGACTTACTCAGTCCTCAGGACAATGTTGGAAATAGACACCGAGGCCCCAAACCATCTAATGACTCACCCAAGCTGACTGTGTGAAAGAGGCAAAATTTTAACTTAGGCAGCCTGGCTCCAGAGACCCCTAACTTAGCCACCATGAATCCATGGTCCAAACATTCCATATTTTCTTAGCTGAGTACTTGGCTCTAGACACCAAGCCACTCTGTTACAGTAATATAGGCCCCTTTACCGTGCATGTATCTTTTATGACCAACACTTTCCCCAGATGTCCTGAAGTCGGATTTGAGGTACTATTGAACATCTATTAATTCATTCCACCACTTAATGATTTATATACCCCACTGCATAGGAAATATTGCCAGGATTCTTAAAAGAAAATCAAAGAGAGAGGGGAATTTTCAGGACAAGTGGTATCATTGCTCAAAGGTGTTTTTTCCCCCTGTATCTCTGCAATTCTCTTTTATGTCAGCACCCAATTTGCAGTCCCATAGGCCAGAAAGATCAGCTGGGCTACCATCCCAGCAGGGAAGCCAGAAGCCATGCAGCTTTTCTGTGCCCTGGCTCCCATTACTTGTGGCCTGCTTTTAAGAATCATTTAAGTCTGGGAAGCATCAGACCTTACCTCCCCTCCCACTGCCCTCTTTCTAATTCCCGGAAAACCATAGGAGAATTAAAAACAGAAGAATGTAGACCACGAAACCAAAACAAAGAAATTTGTGGGAACTTTGGGCAGGCTCTCTTGTCAAAGGATAAATGACCTGCCTGGGGTCTCACAGTGGCTTAAGAGCAAGACTCCAAATTTCCTGCTTTTTTGGCACAATGACAGTTCTATTCCACCTTTTCTCCTTTATTTCTGCTAATTTTGCAACCTCGCAATTCCTGCATCTTGCCTTACCATTCTTAACCACTCCCCCACAAAAGTCTCCAGTTTTCTTTCTTGGATCTGACCCCCACCTCTACCCCCAAGGCTCTGAAAGCTTGCATTCTGCTCTAGGCCAAGCAGAAGGAAAGGGGTCAAGTGACTGGGCACATGGAGCATTTTGGAAGAAATGTTAAAATTCCTTTCCTAGAGAAACAGGAGAGGAAGAGACAGAAACAAGAGGAGACAAAGATACAGAGTTGAAGGAAACAGAAATGGGGTTGAGGAGATCCAGAGAAAAGTCCTTTGAGGGAAAAGTGACAGAAAGCAAGAATGTCTGAGAATAAATGAAGTAAGATGAATGGTACTGGAAACTAATAAAAGAGGGAGAGATGGGAAAGAAAGGTAAACCCCAAAACAGACGAGACAGTTTCTGTGAAGGTCAAAAGTCAGGTCTAGTACCCAGGGTCAACGTACAGTGTGGGTGAGAGCCCAGAAAGAACACTGAAAGTACCTCTTACCTGTTGCCCTGCACTGAGGACGAACCAAAGACGGTGAGTGCTCTGGGTTGGACTTGGAAGCAGCTTTCATCCCAGCCTCTCGCTCAGCCCCGCCCACTCCCACCCCACCCCCTCCGCCTTGGCCCTAAGGTATCTCAGGCCTCTGCTAAAGATAAAAAACAAAGTAGTCTCCTTCCACATTCTCATTCCCTGTGTTCTGTTCCTTCTCTTTCTGTTTTCTTCCTCTTCTCCCTCTGGGGTAGTAAAACCAACTCATTCCATTTTGAGATCAGACCATCCTTAAAAAGCCAGGGCACCGTCTGGAGAACTGTGCCTGTGACCTTTAGTTCCCTTAACCATGATAGGAGGGCAGTAAAGGCAAGTCCTCATGGAGAGGACCCTGAAGTTAGACCTAGAATATATTCTAGGCACTGAGGCTCTGAAGGATGCTAGCTGTGAGCCTCCAGGGGAAGCTAGGTCAACTCAAAAGGATGTTGGTGTCACCTCAATGAATGCATGAACATTTGGCACAGTGCCTAGTTTGAGAACAATAACAGCTCCTGTTGATTCACTACTTTTACTCTGTACCTCCAGGGTACATTGATTAATTTACCCTCATAAGAATCTTAAGACCGAGGCCCGGTTATCTCTATGTCACTGATAAAGAACCTAAGGCTTGGGGTGAGGGCTGCTACTAATAATTGCCCATCTAGAAAGCACATAGCTCAGCTACAAAGTAGACAGTATGCCACCAGACTCACACTCTTCTATACATCTTAGGATGTACAGTTAAAATATGAGACTTCTCTGTTTTCTCTCCCTTTTAATATATTCTCTCATGTCTTATTCACCATGCCTTTCCTAAGCCTAGGGCAAAGAGACTATTATAACTAGGTAATTTTATCTCTATAGCAAGTTGTATCATTAACATTATATCTACATTAATAAAATGGTAGTCTATATATTATGTGCCATTTTCTTTTTTCCACATGGCCATATGTCAATAAACAATGATGGTCTTTCTGTAAAAATCTACTATGTGGTGGAGTTGCAGTATTAAACCCAAAGTTATTATAATTCATTTAAATACACCCTGGTGGATGGAAATGTAGACCAGTCCCAGGGATTCCCCCTCTACTTTAGGAATAACTTTGTAATAAATAACTTTTGACATTTGTGAAACTTTCTACAGAAAGAAAGTTTCTGGGCCTATGACATGGCTCATCAGGCAAAGGTGCTTGCTGAGTTAGCCTGGCAGCCTGAGTTCAGTTCCTAGAAACCATGTAAAGTTGGAAGGAAAGAACCAACTCCACAGTTTCCTCCAATTATGTCCACATGTGTTCTGTGGTTCACCCCCTTCACATCCCCCACATATGCACATATAAAATAAATTATATAAAAGTATAAAGAGATTTCAATTTTGATATTGACAAATTATCCTATGCATATGGTATATTTTCCCACCAGTGGTGTGTGTGTGTGTGTGTGTGTGTGTGTGTTTGTGTCTGTGAGAGAGAAGGGGAAGAGAATTCACCAATTCTATTGTCAATTGCAGAAATTATTGTTATAATTATAGGCACTAAACATGGGATCTCAGTTTTCACTTGTTTTTCTTCGATTATTAATAAGGTTAGATATCTTTTCATATATTTCTTGATCATTTGCCTATTCCTCGTCTGAACTACTCTATTTACTTTTTGCCTGTTGTTGGGATGAGTTGGCAGTATAAAAAGATGCATTCTGGAGTCAGATTCACCCGAATTATTTTATGTTATATTATGTTTATATGGTTCGCTAACTCCTGTTTCCTTGTGTATTAAATGGGACTATCATAGCACATATACTTTATAGGCTTTTAGGTCATTAGCTGTAGCAGTCCTTTAAGAAGTATGTTTATTGTCTTAATTAGGATATCTGTTGCTGTGATGAAACGCCATGACCAAAAGCAACTTGAAAAGGAAAGAATTTATTTCATCTTACACTTCCACATTACAGTCCATCACTAAGGTAAGTCAAGGAAGGAACTCAAGGCAGTAACTTGGAAGCAGAAACTGCTAAGGAAGCCATGGAGAAGTGCTGTTTGCTAGCTTTCTCAGCCTGCTTGCTTGCTTTTCTTTTCTTTTCTTCTTATTTTCTTTTTCTTTTCTTTTCTTTCTTCCTCCCTCACTCCCTTCCTTGCCTTTATTTATTTTTACCTCCTGACCACAGTTTCTCCTCCCTCCTCTCCTTCCAGTCCTCCTCCCCAACCTTGCTTCCCTTTCAACAACTCCTCCTTTTCTTTTCCGAAAAGGGTAGTTCTCCCATGGTTATCAACCAAACATGGCATATCAAGTTGCAGTAAGACTAGGCACCTTCCATTGTATTGAGACCAGAGGAGGCAACCCAGTATGAGGAAAAGGGTCTCAAAAGCCAGCAAAAGACTCAGAGACAGCTCCTGTTCCCGTTGCTAGGAATCCCACAAGAAGACCTAACTACATCACTATAACATATATACAGAAGGCCTAGGTCAAGTGTCATGCAGGCTTCCTAGTTGTCAGTTTAGTCTCTATGAGCCCCTATGAGCCAGGATAGTTGATTCTGTGGGTTTTCTTGAACTGTCCTTGACCCGTCTTTCTTATGGCACCCAGAACCATCAGCTCAGGAGTGACAATGGCCACATTGAGCTCCACCCTATGTCAATCATCAATCCAGAAAATGTACTACAGGTTTTCCCATACGCCAGTTTGGTAGGGTTTTTATCCCCAATTGAGGTTCTTTCTTTCAGAATGACTCTAGCTTATGACAAATTGACATGAACCTAGCTGGAACACATATTAAAATGATTTCTGTGATATTTGTTGTCCAGTCTGGATTCGTTCATTAATTGAATAAATATTGGTTGTTTGTCAACCACTGTGATACTGTAGTGTTGATGTGCTAAGTGCTAAAAATTTTGCTGCCTAGAATAGGAAAATTGGATACATTTCAGTGTATTTAACCATCTTGTAACAGTTGAAGATGGTTTCCAATTCTTCTGGGAAGTACGTAAAATAGAGATGCAGTAGACAGATAAGATGGCTTTGTGGGTAAAGGCACTTGCCATGAAGCCTAACTTGAGTTTAATCCCTAAGAAGCATATGATAGAAAGAGAAAACCAACTCCTGCAAATCGCCCTCTCTCTTCTACAAATGTACTATGGCACACATGCTTCTTGCCCCCACAAAATCAAGCAATCAGTCAGTCAATGTAATAATTAGATCTGAGTAAGTGACCTCCAGTGTTTTAGTGAACCATTTGCTGCATTCAGTTAATATTATTACCCCTGAGAAACCCTTCCTAACCTCACACTGGCTCAGGTCCCTCTTTTAGAACACCGCTCCTCCCAGAATTTATCACACTGTTTATTCAGGGTTTTTTTTTTTTTTTTGTCATTTCCTAAGAAACTAGAGAAGGATCTAAAATTATTAGCAAAAAGGGGCCTCATAGAAGGGCTTGATGGCTGGGCATAGTGGTGCATTCCTTTAATCCCAGCAGTTTGGAGGTAGAGACAAGCAGATCTCTGTGAATTTGAATTCAATCTGGTATAGAGTAAGTTCCAGGACAGCCAGAGCTACATATTAAGATCCTGTCTCTAAAAGGGGGTAGATGTGAGGAGAGGCTTTCTGTATTCAGGTACATGTTTTCCAATCCTTGCACCCTATTCTGCCTATGCTTAGGAAAGCACTGGGGGAAAAAACCCACCCAGACTTGGCACACCTCCAATAGTGAAGAGGAATATTGTTAAATGATACAGTGGTAGAAACAGGAGCTTCCCAGATTACTGGGAAGGATTCTTGAGGATTCTAAGAGGTTCTGTGACAGACTAAGAAAGATTACTTTCTAAGTAACTTATATACCTTGTAAAAAATATCTTACCAAGCCCAGTATGGTAGTAGCTCATGCCCCTAATCCCAGAACTAAAGAGACAGAAGGAGGAAGCTCTCTCTAAGTTCAAAGCCAACCTGGTCTACATAGCAAGTTTCAGGATATCTAGGACTACATAGTGTTGCAGGATATTTGATCACACTGTAAACGCCAAGATTGTGTTGTTTAATAAAAATAAAACCTGTTTCTAGTTGTGGTGTGGCTCAGCCCTTAGCACACACTTTAATCCCAAACAATGAAGGTAACCGTGAGTTTGTAGAAGGAGGCACCCAAGTTTGATAGTGCTGTATAATTGAGGGGCAGACAAATTGATGAATCAAAGATTTGACAGAATAGGATAGGCCTAACTCTCACAAGCAGAGAGAGGAAAAGAAAGCTACTTAAGGAGAAATGAAGAGAAAGCAGGCAGTTTTACCAGCACAGTTGTACAAAGACATATTGAAGAGAGAACAAGCCGGAGAAAGAGAAGGAGCCAGAAGATTAGAACATATTGCCAGGGTTAGTATGAAGGCAAGAACAATTCAGGAGAAGCTGAGAGAAACCAGATTGTTCCAGTCATCTTTAAGGGGAGTTTGGGCCAGAACAGCTGAGTTGAACCAGCCAGCCAGAGCTCAGAAAGAACTAGGAAGGGTGAGCTTATTCAGCAGCAAGTCTCAGAGGCTGAAAACATTATGACCTAGATTATATTCTACGGAGGGTAGAAGCTTCCAAGACTAGGCCTAGGTTAGCAGACTGAGGCAGTAAGCCTCTGAGATGACAATTACATCTGGAGATTTAAAAATCCATTTACAACATAGTGAGACTCTGATTCAGAAAAAAATATTGGGGCCTAGAGTGGTGGTTCCATAGTTAATGGCTCTTATTGCTCACACAGAGGACCCAGATTTCATTCCCAGCATCACATGGTAGCTCAAGGCCCACTTTGTGTTCTTCCTGGTCCAGGGGAGTACTTGAGGATGAATGGCTTCCCTCTTCCCCTCGCTTTCCTTCCCTTTCTTTTCCTCTTCTCCCCTTTCACCTAACTCCTTTCCACAATTCCTGATCTACTTGGATTAACTTATTCTGTGTTTTGGTTGACTTTCTGCCTGCCTGAGAATTCCTCCATGTTCAGAGTCAGGGTGCCATTCATGTCTGCATTTCTGTTATCAGCCTCATTATATATATATATTCTGATGATGTGCAGTTGAATAGACTTTAGTGAACTGATTCTTTCAGTGTTTATAGTGCAGTTACTTACATAGCAATAACTATCCTAGCATTCAAAGTATTGTGTGCATTTTCTATTGTTTTTAGCCTGAATTTTCCAGCAGGTTATTGAAGCATAATTTATAAAGCATGAAGTTAGGAAGAGAAAAGGAAGCTTCAAGAGATGGGGTGTGGAAGATAATAGAACACATGGGTTATTAAAGTAGAAGGAGAATATTGGGAATAATAGGGTACGTTAGGGAAATAGAGGGGCTGAGAGACAGGAGAGAAGAGGTGTAGAATCAATCAAAGCAAGTATATATGAAAGTACCATAAGGAAACCAATGTAAGCTAATTAAAAACACTTAACTCATGTTAAATCAACAGTTATTTGTATATTTATATAACTACACAATCACTACCTTTAATACACAACTATTACTATTAGTTTTTTAAAGAATGCTATTATTTGATTAAAGTATATGAACGTTTTATAACTTAAATTTGTGCTTTAACAGTTTCATAAATGCCATGCATTCTGACTGCTCTCAACCCCCCCACACACACACTCTTATCTTTCTCCCTCCCTTGTCCACCCTTTCCTACTAATCTCCTTCCCACATTCGTGTCTTTTGTTTTGTTTGTGTCCCTCTGGATCTGAACTTTTTAAAGATTCTTATACACGTTATCAACTATTTCTTCTGAAAGCTGCAGCAATTAATGTTAGTGTCAATAGTTTGTGACAAATCAGAGTTGAGAAAGAAACATGGAGCATTGTTGGGCTCTCTGGTGGCTTAGGCTTACTATTCTTTCTCTTTTGTTGGTGGTAATATATACCCAGATTGTAGAGTAAATATCAGCAAGTAGTCTCTTCTTGGGGTTTCTTATAATCCTGTTTCGGGTGTGTTCCTTATTCTTGTGAAATTGGTCTGTGATTTCTAGGTTAATTTAAATAATATACCTGTTGTTGTAAGATTTGATAGAACAAGCTGGTAAAATTATTTGATACCCAGGCCATTCATTCAGTAGTGGCAGTTAGGTCTCTAACAGCTTTTCTCATGAAGTCTTAGATTCTTTATATCTGTACTTCTTCCCTTATCAGTGTTAGCGATTGATGTTCTTAGAACGGTAAAGAGTAATATCGGCAGTTCACTTGTGATCTTTGGTTAGATGTAGATGAAATTTCAAAGTTCAGTCTTTTCCAACTCACAGTCTTATAAATATTGTTTCACAGGTATATGAACGTGCTATTAGAGGTAAGGTGCTACGTGACAAGCTAAGAAAGAATACTTTCTTTTATAAGTAATTTATATACCTAATAAAAATAATTTACCATGCCCAGTGTAGTAGCCCACTCTTTGAATCCCAGAACTTGAGAGACAGAGGCAGGAAGATCTCTCTGAGTTCAAAGCCAGCCTCGTCTACAGAGCGAGTTTCAGGATACCTAGAGCTATGTCTCATTAAAAAGATATTGCAAGCCAGAGAGAGATGATGGTTAAAGGCACTTGTTGCTCTTACAGGGAACCCACCAGATTCAATTCCTAGCACCCACATGAGAACTCAAGACCAGCTGGTAGTATATAGTTCTAGAGGATCCAATGACTTCTGGCCTCCACAGAAACTACACACATTTGATATGTAGATATATGTGCAGGTAAACCACTCATATAGATAAAATAAAAATACGTCTTGAAATAAGTTTTAGAAACTCTTACCGTCAAGCCAGGGAGATAGCTTGGTGGGTTAAGACATTAGCTAAGCTAACGTAATGACTGGAGTTTGAGTCCAAGAGCCCTCATAAAAAGCTGGACACAGTGGTAGGCGTCTGTAAATCCAGCATTCCTGCAGTGAAATGGGAGGTGGAGATAGGAGAATTTGGAAGCTCACAGGCCAGGAAGCCTGGAGTATGGTCAGATCCTCTACTCGGTTCCCTTGATTATAAGTCTGCTTTGTGCCCAAACCAGGATGTTTTTGATACTATATGCTTAGTTAGGGTTTCCATTGCTGTGAAGAGACACCATAGCTCTAGCATACCATTTGAAATCAGAAATGATGAGACCTCTAGCAGTTCTTTAATTGTTCTGGATTGTTTTAATTATCCTGGTTTTGTGTGTGTGTGTGTGTGTGTGTGTGTGTGTGTGTGTGTGTGTGTGTTTTCATAAGAAGCTGAAATTTTTCTTTCAAGATCTGTGAAGAATTGTGGAATTGTGTTGTAATTTTGATGGGAATTGAGTCTGTAGATTGCTTTTGGTGGGATGGCCATCTTTACTATATTAATAATACAATCCATGAGCATGGACTGATATCTTCTCTAATAGCTTGCTTGGTTAGAGTTACTCCACGATATTTTACATTATTTAAGGCTATTATGAAAGGTGTTGTTTTTCTGATTTCTTTCTTAGTCCATTTGTCATTTGCTGAAAGTGTTTATCAGCTATTAGAATTTCCTGGTGGAATTTTTCAAGTCACTTAAGTATATTATCATATCATCTGCAGATAACCATATATAGAATGCCTCCTTTTCAATTCCTATCTTCTTGATCTACTTAGGTTGTCTTATTGCTTTAGCTAAGCTGTCAAGTACTGTACTGAATAGGTATGGAGAGAGTGGACAACCTTGTCTTGTTCCTGATTTTAGTGGAATTGCTTTGAGTGTCTCTCCATTTTATTTGGTATCGGTTGTAGGCTTGCTATAAACTGCTTTTATTATGTTTATTATGTCCCTTGGATCCTTGACCTCTCTAGGACTTTTTTTTTTATCATGAAGGGATTTTGTCAGTGACCTTTTCTGTACCTAACAGGATAATCATGTGGATTTTGTCATTTAGTTGACCTATATTTTTTAAATAAGTAATGAGTTGTTTAGTTTGCAAGAGTTTGTAAAGCCTCTGTTGATGTTTTAATTCAAGTTGGTCAGGGGGTTATTTTGATTTGCTTGTATCTCTTGAGACTTCCTTTGTGTTCAAGAATGTGATCAATTTTGGAAAAAGTTCTGTGAGCTGCTGATTAGAAGGTATATTCTCTTGTGTTTGGGTGAAATCTTCTGTGCATATATCTCTTAGATCTATTTACTTTATTTATTTATTTATTTATTTATTTTTGGTTTTTCGAGACAGGGTTTCTCTGTGTAGCCCTGGCTGTCCTGGAACTCACTCTGTAGACCAGGCTGGCCTCGAACTCAGAAATCCGCCTGCCTCTGCCTCCCAAGTGCTGGGATTAAAGGTGTGCGCCACCACCGCCCGGCCTTGTTTTTTTTTTTTTTTCCATTTACTTTATGATGGCACTTATCTTCAGCATTTCTCTGTTTAGTGTTTGTCTTATGACCTGTGTATTGGTGAGAATTGGGTATTGAGGTCTCCCCCTATCTGCGTGTGTTAGTCAGTGTGTGATTTAAGCTGTCATAGGGTTTCATTTACAAACTAGGGTATCCTTGTGTTTGGGGCACAGATATTAACAATTGCAAGGTCTCCCTAGTAGCTTTTTTTCTTTTGGTGAGTATGTAGTGTCCTTCCCCAACTCTTCTGATCAATTGTGGTTTCAACTCTGTTTTGTCAGATATTAAAATGACTATTCCAGCTTGTGGTTTTTAGGTTCATTAGCTTGGAATATCTTTTTCTAACTCTTTGCCCTAAGGTGATGTCTATCCTTGGTGTGTTTGTTGGATTCAGCAGAAGGATGGATCCTGTTTTTTGCATACATTTTGTTAGTCTGTGTCTTCTTATTGATAAATTGACACAGTTGATGTTGAAAGATGCCAATGACTAATCATTTTTTTATTCTTGTTTTATTCCTGTTATTTGTTGCTATTGTTAATGGTGGTGGTGGTGGTGGTGGTGGTGGTGATGGTGCTGTGTGTGTGTGTGTGTGTGTGTGTGTGTGTGTGTGTGTGTTTCTCTTCTTTTGACTTTCCTGATCTGGGATTATTTCTTGTGTTTTCTTGGATGCACTTAACCTCATGAGGTTAGAATTTACCTTTCAATACTTTCTGTAGGGCTAGATTTGTAGATAGATGTTGCTTAAATTTAGTTTATCACTTAATGTCTTATCTTCTCCATCTATGGTAATTGAAAGTTTTGCTAAGTATAGTAGTTTGGGCTGGCAACTATGGTCTCTTAGAGTCTGCAGCACATCTCTTCGGCCTTTCTGGCTTTTAGAGTCTCCAATTGAGAAGTCAGGTGTGATTCTAATAGGTCGGCCTTCATACATTACTTCGTCTTTTTTCCCTTGTAGCCGTTAATATTATTTTGTTGTTGTTGTTAATGTTGTTCTGTATGGTTACTGTCTTGATTATTATGCAGCAAGGGGACTTCCTTTTCTGGTTCAATCTAATTGGTGTTCTACATGCTTCTTGTACTTTAATAGCCATCTCCTTCTTTAGGTTAGGAAAATTTTCTATGCCTAGGGGAATACTTTCTGTGCCTTTGACCTGGGTTTTTTTTCCTTGTTTGTTTCTTATACTTGGATAGCCATCTCATCCCTTAATTAGAAAATTTTTCTGCTATGGTTTCATTGAAAATTATTTTCTGTGCCTTTGATCGGGGTATTTTCTATCCTCCATATTCATTATTGTTAGATATAGTACTTTCGTAGTATCCTGGATATCCTGGATGTTTTATGTCCTGAGGTTTTTTTGGTTTTTTTTTTTGTTTTTTTGTTTTTTTTTTTTTGTTTTTTTGATTTAATGTTTTTCTTTGGCCCAGGTATTCATTTCTTCTATTATATTGTCAAGGTCTGAGGTTCTGTCTTCCATCTCTTGTATTCTGTTTCTAAGGCTTATCTCTGTGCTTCCTGTTCAAGTTCTTAAATTTTTCATCTTGAATTTTATCTCAGTTTTGTTTTACTTTATTGATTCTGTTTTACTTTCAGGTTTTGAACAGCTTTCTTTATTTCCTTCCACTGTTTGCATTTTCCTGGATTTCTTTAAAGGATTTATTTTTCCTCTTTAAGGACCTCTATCATATGCATAAAGGCTGTTTTAAGGTCTTTTTCTTGGTTTTTAGCCATGTTGGAACACTCAAGGCCTGCTAGGTAAGTAGTGTAGCTGGGCTCTAGTGGAGATATATTCTCCTGGGTGTTTTTGATTGTGTTTTTATGCTGGCCTCTAGCCATCTGGGACTGGGAAGATTGCTATTCTAGGTCCTGATATCTGGTCTTGTCTTTGTTGGGTAGATGTTTTGTTCTTTGGTTTCTGTTTCCTCTCTGGTTGTTAAGAGAGTGTGGTGGCTAAGTGTTGCCTAGTAGGGAAATCTTCTGGGGTCCTGATAGGTATGGGTACTGGGAGTTCTAGATTAAATGTGTTTCTGGGTATTGAGACCTGGCATTTGGGAATGGGCATGGGCTAGGGAAAGTTCAGTGTTCTGAGGAGGGAAGAAAGCAAGGTATTCCACTAGGATCTCCTTAGTCCCCTGGGAATGAAGGCAGAAGATGAGGAGAGGCCACAGCAGAGGGTCTGCTACAGAACTGGGGATGAGATGGGGGTGCGGTGGGGGGGGGATTATGCTTGTAGGAATGGAGGGAGAGGTGAGATCTGCAGTTAGCCCTAAGGCTTGCTTCCCTGGTCAGAGTGGCCTGTGGGCTCTCTGGATTGCCTTGTGGAGTTGGGGGGCTGGGACCAAGCCATGTTAGGTGGAAGGAAGTTTGTAAAAAAGGCCTGAGTGATCCACTGGAGTTGGGGCCAGGAAGGAAAGAGAAACTGCAACAGGTATTCTGCTGCAGAGCTGGTGATGAGACTGGGGGATTAAACTTGAAGGAGCAGAGGAGAGAGAGATAAAGTTCTGCAATTTAGCCAACCTGTTTACCTTCCCTGTGTGGATTCCCAGGGAGTGCCTACTGGAGTTAGAGGAGGGGGAAAGAGCAGATTTGTGGGATGGATTTTAGGGGGGTTCTATGGGATCTACTGGAGGTGGGGGCAGGGTGAGAAGGGAGGCCTAGGCGGGTGTTCTAGCCTAGAGCTGGTCTTAAGCCTCCTTGTTTCTCTGACCAGAGAGATTTCTGTAGCTTTACAGGGAGTACCTGATGGACCTGGGGGCTGGGGCAAAGCCCCAGTGGAGGGGAGGGAGGTTTGAAGTGGAAGATCTGTGGAATCCACTAGAGATGAGACAGAGGTCGGCTGCCATAGGGTTTTCTCTGCGGAGGTGTGGATGAAGCTGGGGGGTTGGATGTACAGGAATGGAGGGACAAGTGCAGATCTGCCATTTGCCTACCTGCTTCCTGGCAGAATCAAGTTTTCTTTCTTAATCCCATGTTGAACGAGCAGGGGGAACCATATGGATGCAAGCAAATGTTTGAAAGTTCTTCCTGTGCTTCCCGAAACACAGCAGCAGACAGATGAAAGATTCCAAAATGGTGTTTAAAGCATGACTACACCAGATAATGAAGAGAGAAGCGAGCAATCCAGATAGTATATAATATCAATAAAATCTAGCTATAAAAGCAGTTACTATCATTCAGAAGTCATGACTTCCCTAGATGTTGAAGGAGAACAGAAAGTTTGGAATTATCTGTCAATTCCCTTTCTGGTGGGTGACCTGGGTCCTTAATTCTTCTGCATGTCATTGTCAGAATGAATAGTTGCTAAGAACCTGCAGCCCAACTGCCTGGATGAGGTGTACAAGGCTGAATCTTTGAGAGGCAGGTGGATTTCTGAGTTCGAGACCAGCCTGGTCTACAGAGTGAGTTCCAGGACAGCTAAGGCTAACCAAAACCAAAACAAAACAAAACAAAACAAAACAAATAAAAGACTGAATCTTTGCAAACCATACATTGTCCTTGTCATAGTTTATACTTGATCATCTGTGCCCTCACTGCTAGCTGTTGCTTTTCCTACCCTAGATACCCGAATATAAAAATCTACTACCTTCTCTAGTAGCCTGAAAACAGCCTTTGTGAGTTTTTTGTAGTTTCTTTTTTTGTACAGTTTTTTTTTTTCATAGCTTAGAACTGCTTTTCCCAAACTTGTTTTTAAAAAGGTCATTGTCATTTTGGTCTAGCTTATTAAATCCCACTTTAATATTCAATTCCAATATCATTTAAGAGATGATCCTTGTTTTGTTTCCATGTTATACAAGCTTTTCCTCCTCTGGGCCTTCTTGGTTCCATCTGTATCCGTGTCCCCCTCCGCCCCCCTTTTTTTGCTGCTGCTATTGTTACTTTGTAGTCATTTTATTATTTCTTACTTGTATTAGCTCTTTTAGGATTTTGTACAATATATTTTGATCTTATTCACTGCCCTCTCCTAACCCCTCCCAGATACCCCTTCCTACCCACTCAATTTTGTGTACTCTTTTTTGAAAAAAAATCAAGTCTAATCTGTGCTACTCAAGTGCTCTCATTTGCGTGGTCCTACAGTGAAACCTGGTTAGCCTACCTGAGGCCATATTAAAGAAAATGCTACCTCTGATTACCCATTGCTGGTAGCCCCTCAGCTGGGGTGAAGGTTGTGCCCACCTCCCCTCACCATGCTGGGATTCTGTCGTGAGCTTATGCATGCCTTGAGTGTGCTGTCCTTACAGCTGTAAGTTCATATGAGTAATTACCCTGCTATATCTAGAAAATACTATTTTCTCAAAGCCATCCATCACCTTTGGCTCTTACTCTTTCTGTCCCATCATGAAACCTGTGCCTGGCCTCTTAAAGGACTTAGAGTTCTTCAAGAACTGGTCTCTTGTATTATTTGTCCTTTTTGTATCCTTAGCCATCTAAAACATTGTACTATATAGTAAGCAATCAACATGTGTCTGTTAACAGAATGTGTGTGTGTGTGTGTGTGTGTGTGTGTGTGTGTGTGTGTGTGTGT
>JANHMN010000005.1:106877927-106891385 GCA_030674055.1 Rhabdomys pumilio
TGTGTGTGTGTGTGTGTGTGTGTGTGTGTGTGTGTGTGTGTGTGTGTGTGTGTGAAATGTTTATGAGGATGTTTAGCTATCTGAGGCCACGGGGTTTTCTGGATGTAACACTGCCCAAGTATCCCAAACTTAGAATTCTGTGTTCCTACCCCTGTTCTCTATGGTTCTTGAGAAGCTATTTCTAAGTTCTCTAGTCTATCTCTGTTTGTCTTTATATATCTCTATATTCCATATAGACAGGACGGGTTTTTTACAATCAATTATTTTTTAAATATATAATTACATTACCTCCTTCTTTTTCTTCCCTCCAACCCCGTCTATAAACCCCTTGCTGTCTAATTCTTGGCCTCTTTTTAACTGGTTATACATATACATACCCACTTATATATTCCTAAATACATAAACACAACTTGACCAGTCCATAGGATTATACTCATATGTGTGTTTTCAGGGATAATCATTGCTGCTGGATAGTCAATTGCTGTGCTCTTCCTGGGGAAAGACTATTTCTCCTGCTCTCAGCATTTCTTAGTTGCCTGTAGTTGTTTGTGTATTGCTGGGGCTTCATGCTCTTCCTCCCTGTCCACTTGTCATGTCTGTTATTATTGTCCTTGTCCAGCTCAGGTTTAGACAGACATGTCTCCTGTCTCAATAAATGGTCCTGTTATCCAAGCCAGGGTAAGAAGCTTCCTGACCTGTCTTGCCAACATTGACATTTATTCTTGTCCAAAATGCCACAAAAATATCTGTAATGACCTCGTTCTCCATAAATTAATGTCTTAGTTAGAACAGGAGCAGATGCATAAAAAAATTATGTATGTATATATGATAATTGCTAAAAAGTAAAGCGTAGGATACATTTAGCCCAAGAAGGGAAAAGAGCATCTAACAAAGGCTGCATTCAGAAACATTTAGAATGTTTTACAGAGTGCTAAATTATGTATTAGTGTTACTCAGCAAAAGGTAGAAATTTTCTGCTCAGTACAAAGGGATGGGCACCCTCTTCTAATGCCTGATCTACTCATAGCTTGTTCATTGTGATTACATTGTACCCATTATTATTTTCAAAGAGAACATTCCAGTGATAACAAAAAGTAGAAATTATAGGTGAAGAAACTCATGAAGAGTTTGACCAAAGAAATATATGAGGCTTGGATTAGCATGGACCAGTTACTCATAGTATCTCTTCAGCAACTTATTTTATGGATTTTCTTGTTATTAATAAGCCTGTCAATTCTGATTAAGACTCATCATGTACATGCAGTCCACAGTTTTTTTGTTACAGATTTCTGATGCTTAATCAAGGTCTGAGGATGTTCAGTGTATAGATCGTGTACCAAAAGGCTTCTTCATGCCTAGAAAATTTATGACATTTAAACCTCAATGTAAAAGCCTCCCCTCCAGATATTATGTTCATAAGATATGACTCCACTCTTGGTTCCTTTATGTTTTGCAAGATTGATGCTCCTGTTCATTTATAGGACTTTTCATCATTAAGGATTTTTTTGGTAGAGAGGAAGAAGTGAATCCCTGGGGTTTCTAGCATTTGCTGTGTAAAGCAGATACAGAATTCAGCACTCTGTCAATCATTCTCAATTTTGCGGAACTCAGCCTTTGTTAGATGCTCTTATTTTGTGTATGCAGGCTTTAGGTGCACGAGCTGTGTTGTAGATCTGTATTAGTTGGGACTGGTCACCACACAAGCTCTTGTTCTCTGCCTTTTGATCAGTTGTGCTTATCAGTGATGGTCTCCAGACATGTTACATATATGCATACAATAACAATTAAATGAAAAAAGAGGCCATGAATTTGAAAGGTATATGGGAGGACTTGGAGAGAGGGAAGAGAAGGGAGAAATGATATAATTATAATCTCAAAAATAAAAGAGAAAAAGAGCTTCCTCCAGAGGAACAGGGAAGTCATAAACTTGTATATTTGAAAACATTGTGTATATTATTAGTTTTACGTGTGTGGTGTGTATGCATGTTCAGATGCGTGTGCATGTGAAGTAGAATAAGGTAAAAAAGGCCAATTATTAGATCTTGATTTTTTGATATATTTAGTGATTTACCTAAAACACTGCTTGTACTGTATTTACCAACCATGATTCACCTGCCACATGGAACAGAGCGGCCTGGAAAAATAGCTGAAATAATGAGCCGTTGCCCTTAACAACCAACCTGCTGACTGCCACATATGCTTCTGTAAACTCTTGCTTGCTTGCCTGCCCCCACATTGTCATTTCAGAGTAGGAAATGAGAATGCAAACTGGACCCAGCCTCAAAGGCTTTCAGGAGCTGCTTTGGCTTTGGTTCACTGGTGACTTCTTTCTTCTGCTCTCATTGGTGTTGGAGTGCTTATTCCAGAACAATTCATGCATGTGCAGGTACATGCACATGTTCCTGTACTTGTTTCTTCATAATGTGGAAGCTTGAAGTTCACACTGGGTGTCTTCCTTGATTGCTCTCCATTTTATTTTTTCAGGGAGACCCTGTTGACCGAACCAGAATTCACTAACTTAGCTAGTTTGGTTTACCCTAGGAAACCCATCTCTGCCTCTGAAATTATAGGCAGTCACCAGAACTGCCCAGCTTTGGGCAAACTTCTATTCTCAAGCTTATAGGTAAAGCACATTATCCAGTAAACCATCTCGCTAACCCTGAAAGACTTATAACTTGTCCCTCCTTTCCTTTCCTTTCTTCTCCTTTCCTTTTTCTTTTTTCCTTCTTCTTTTTTCTTTTTTTTTTTTTTTGTTGTTTTTTATTGTTGTTGTTTTTTGAGACAAAATCTCCTAATGAAGTCTTGTTTTGTCTGAAAGTTGCTATGTAAACCAGGCTGGTACCAACCTCATAGAGAGCCATCTGCCTGCCTCTGCCTGTGCCTCTCAAGTGCTAGGATTAAAGGCATATGCCACCACACCTAGCTTAGCTGGTCTATTTTCAAGAAAATGGGAATTATAAAAATAAAGCAGTAGTTTATGTCTTTTTAAATCTAACAAAAGTTACTAAAGGCTTAATAAGGTTAAGGCTCTGAGGGCAACACTGTGTACAAAGACCTTGAAGTTCTGATTAGAGAGATAACATTAAATATTGTTTTAAAACATAGAAACGAAAGGCAGTTAAATAGAAATTTCCAGGGTATATGGAGTATCATGGTACTCATACATCAGATTTAGATTTTTGGAAAAGTCCCAAGCAAATCTTATGGAATTTTATAGCGATATTATTACTTGTTTTTATTATTATGGTAAAGTATGCATAATTAAGATTTTTGTCATACTAGCCACTTTAAAACATGCATTGAAATTGTTACAACCATCTATTCCATCTCTTAACTTTTTCAATTTTCCAAACTGAAAATGTGTACACCTAAATCACCCCCAATCTCTGGCAGCCACCCTTCTACTTCCTGATGATGTGGAGATGGCTCCCACAGATACCTCCCTCATGTGTGTAGAATCAGATAGTGTTTCCCTTCAACATAATGCTTTTAAACCTCATCCACCTAACATGTTCAGACTTGTTTTTGTTGTTGTTCCTTTTCTTCTTATACAGTTTATAAATTTCACACTTTAATATTCTTTATTAGTTTTTCTTTATTTTTGAGACAAGATGGCAGTCCTCTTGCCTAAGCTTCCTGAGTGCTAGTATTATAATAACATGATGATTTGAAGTATATATTCCATTTTGGAAACATTAATTCTCATTCATTATAGGCTAATAGTCTGTGGTATGTGTGTGCTTTCACAAGTACTCTACTAACTCAGCCATCTCCACAGCCACACATTTAGCATATTTTTAAGGTTCATCCATGTTATAGAATGTATTGTCATTTTTCTTTTTTTTTTACCCCAAGTAGTTATCTGTCTGTCTATCTATTCATCCATTATCTATCTATCCATTTATTATCTATTTATCCATCTATTATTTATTTATCCATCTATTATCTCTATCTATCCATCTATTATCTATCTATCTATCTAGCTATCATCCATCCATTATCTATTTATCCATTATCTATTTATCCATCTATTATTTATTTATCTATCCATCTACCCCTCTATTATCTATTTATCCATTTATTATATATTTATCCATCTATTATTTATCTATCTATCCATCTATCCCTCTATTATCTATTTATTATATATTTATCCATCTATTATTTATTTTATATTTATCCATCTATTATTTATTTATCCATCTATTATCTATCTATCTATCTATCTATCTATCTATCTATCTATCTATCTCAAGACTCTGCATATAGCCAGTAATGGACTTTACAAATCATACTATAATTCTACATTTACTCTTTTGAGAGAATCCCAAGTATTTTATACAGTGGTAACACTATATTACATTCACACCAGAATTAGGGTGCATCTTCCCACCTCAAATGTTTCAATCAAGAGCAATTCCTCACATGTGTGTTCAGCCCCTTGGGTTTTAGTCAATTCCAGATGAAGTCAGGTTGACAACCAAGGTTCGCTGTCACTATAATTTTCAGTATACAAATTTTCACATTGTTTTCTATTTTTAATCTTTCACAAGTATTTATTTAATATGGTCTTAATATCCTTGAGTAAATAAGACATTTTCATTTTTTGTAGGAGGAGATTAGTAGCATTGAGTTCTCTTTATATTTTTTAAATGGAAATGTCTTAGTTTTTCTTCCTTGCTTTCAGAAGAACTGGCTCTTCATAGGCTTTTTTTTTTTCCTTCCAGCACTTAGATATCCTTTCAGCACTAAATGTATCATTGGCTGTGTTTTTGCCTTCAAGACTTCTCTAATGAGAGATCAACTAATGATCTCATCTATGGTGTCTTTCTTGTCTCTTGTTGATATCAGTATTCTTTCTTCATCTTTCTGGTTCTCTATGGTCTTCAGTAAGAATCCCATATTTCTGGGTGATCTGTCACCTTTAAATTTGTGATCTTCTTTCTGTTTTGTGAGCGATATCTACCACTTTTTCACCTCCTGTCTGACTTATGTGTGAAAAAGGTGAGTGAGTCCCTTCTCTGGGTATCTAAGCCAACCAGGTTAGAACATATACATGGAGTGTTTGGTTTTTTTAACTAAGGTCCAATGTGCTGCTGCTTTTTTGATTATTTAAACTTAAAAGCAGGCTCCTGATGCTTGATATTACAACTGTTGGCATTCCTGTGGAGAAATGGTCCCCCAAGAGTGAGTATCCAAAGTATCCAAAACTTTTTGTTTGAAGATTCTTTTTTATTCATCAGTTGGTCCCTATATTGTTGTGGGATATCCACCAGAGAAGACTGCTAGAATATGGGTTTAAGCCATCCCTGTGGGTTCAGCATCTCAGTGTAGCCCTGAGCCTTTCTCAGAGTGAGCATTTAAGCACCAAAACCATGTTCTAGGTTGACATGCTTCAGTTAACAAGAACAGTTAGCCAGAAACAGAACCGCAGAAGATAAAAAGCAAGGTTAGCACATTTAGAGACTTTCCCAAAACTGTGGACTTTGAAGAATTAGGTCTTTGTTTTAGTTTTGGCAGGAGGTGCTATCTACATGCTGAGTTTTTAAATGGAACTTTTATCATGGAGTCAGTTGTGCTGAGGTCTGGGAATCTATTACAATATAACATATAAAGTGTTTTCCAGAGAGAGTCTACAAAGGTGGTTCAGACAGATGCTGGTTGTTTGTCTAGAAGTTTTTATGGTGAACAGAAGTTTCAAGCTTTCCAGTTTGATGTTTTGCAGTCACTCCTTCCCTCTCTTTAAGATTCTTCGATTTATTTATTTTATGTATATGAGTATTTTGCCTGTGTGTCTGCATGTGTGTACCATGTACATGCCTCATGTGGTGAAGATCATAAGAAGTTGATTCCTTAGAACTGGAGTTACAGATGGTTGTAAGGTACCATGTGACTGCTGGGGACCAAACTGCGATCCTCTACAAGAGTAGCAGGTGCTCTTAACTGCCAAGCCACTTTCCATTCTTTCCTCTGTCTGTCTGTCTGTCTGTCTGTCTGTCTGTCTGTCTGTCTGTCTCTGTTTCTCTGTTTCTCCCTCTCCCTCTCTCTTTCTCTCTCTCTCTCTCTCTCTCTCTCTCTCTCTCTCTGTGTGTGTGTGTGTGTGTGTACACGTGCGTGCGTGCATGTGTGCATTCCTATGTAGAATTAGGGAGAGGATTTGTTTTACATATTCTTTTTGAGGGATGATAGTTTGTTCACTGTGCCCTCTCTATGCCATAGGTAGGCTTATAGGAAGCTTATAAAACAGAACATATATATCTATGCACAGATGCCTCTTTCTTGAGTCCTCACCTATGTTGGAGTGGGCTTTTCATTGATACAGTTGACTTGAGTCATGCCTGCCAGTTAGTATCCCAATGAAAACTCACTGGTTCACCAAATTGAATGTTGGTACAGTCATTACTTCAATCTGTCATGGGCTCCCTCTCTGAGGTGAGTAAACCTGTGTGTGTGTGTGTGTGTGTGTGTTTCATTTTCCCAGGAAAAGTCTCTCACATAACATTTAGCATCAAACCTATATATCATAATTTATTCTAGACTGAACTCTTGTGTCTTCTGCCAAGAAATCCATATGCTGAAACCCTAACTTTGAATGAGCACTAATTAGCAGACAATGCTTCTAAAGCTATGCTATAATTTGAATGCTACTGTCCCTATCAAATTTCTGTTGAAACTTGATAACCAATGCAACAGTATTAAAAGGTGAAGGCTTTAGAAGATGATCAGACCATGAGGGCTCCACCCTCATTAATGGAGTATTGTCCTTTTAGATAACGTCCTGAGATAAGGGCACATAGTGCTCTTGCAGAGAATGCTCGTTTAGTTACTGGCACCCACAGCTTAGCACCCAACCATCTGTAGCTCCAGTTCTGGGGATCTGCCTCTAGCCACTGTGGGCACTTGCACTCACATGTGCATATCCATACACACATTCAGACACCTGCACATAAATTTAAATAAATTAAAAAGCCCAAAGGGCTGTACTTGCCCCTTCAGTCTCTTCTGCCATGTGATCTTTCCCCTCTAGAAGATGTGGCACTAAATCACCATCTGAGAAGTCAACAGCAGCCATCACCACATTGCAGGCCTATTGGGACCTTCATGCCGACCTTCCCGCCCTCTACAACTGTGAGAAGTTATTTATTTCTATTTTTATCTGTTGTTGACAGATTGCCCAATCTCAGGTACAAAGAGTGGTGTTCTGTCGTAACTGATAACTGAAAATGTGGCATCAGCTTTAGAACCAGGAAAGCTAAAGGCTGGGAAAACTGGCGGGAGCAGCTTAAGATGCTTTATTGCTGTGTACAGGCTAGAGAGGTTGATTCTGGTAAGGGCTCAAAAGATGAGAACTAAAGGAATCACCTCAAATTTCTTATTTTTTTGTGAAATATTAATCAAAGCATTGATAGAAATATGGAGAGAAAAGATGGAGAACATGATGATGTCCCAGTTGGAAACAAAGATTTTAGTTTTGCAAACTAGAAGAATAATCAAGCTAACTGCAAAATGAACAAGAACTGGGCTGAATTGCGTTTGTGGTCTAATGTTTTATAGAAGACAGGTCAGCCGGGCGGTGGTGGCACACGCCTTTAATCCCAGCACTTGGGAGGCAGAGGCAGGTGGATTTCTGAGTTTGAGGCCAGCCTGGTCTACAGAGTGAGTTCCAGGACAGCCAGGACTACATAGAGAAACCCTGTCTCCAAAAACCAGAAAAAAAAAACAAAAACAAAAACACAGGTGTTGGGAGCCGACTTTTAGCAGAAAGCGGCTAGAAAGCAGCTATCAACTTTGCAGCCATCTGGAGCCATATACCCTGATGAGAGACTTGGTTTTTCAGCAGCCTACAACAGCTGAGCACACTCTGACAAATATCTTGTTTATCCCACATAGCTTGTTTTGCTGTTTAGTGACCCCAACTGCATGTAGCACGTGGTAAAATGTCTTCACCTGTGTTCTCCTGCTTGTGCTTATAAATACCCAGGATTTCCTTGTAGTAAGGGGTATAGTAGTAGTAGGTGTAGTGGTGTGTGTATGGTGGAGACAGTAAAGAAGACTTTACTACAGATCCTCTAGCTTGTCTCTGTTCTTCGCATCTCTTCCCCTTCTTCCCCCCACTCTCTCTCTTGCTAGACCCTGACCTGTGGGCCATAGTGGTCCTTTACAGTTTGGCGCTTAACGAGAGGCAGCAAGAACGAGAGATCCAGAGAGGGACATTACTGGAAGAAGGATCGACCGAAAAATCAGAAGGTGATCATGAATCTGCTGCTTCGAAAAAGGTAAGGAAAATGGGGGTGTAGTGGTGTGTGTATGGTGGAGACAGTAAAGAAGACTTTACTACAGATCCTCTGGCTTGTCTCTATTCTTCGCATCTCTTCCCCTTCTTCCCCCCACTCTCTCTCTTGCTAAACCCGGACCTGCGGAACAGAGCGGGCCACTATAGTTTGGCCCCCAAACGTGGGCCAGAGTGCTCCTTTACAGACAGGCTCATTGTGACCAGCATAGATATTTAGTGGAAGAAATTTCTAAGTATTTGGAATGGTAAATTGCTTGTCTTTTCGTTTTGTTTTGTTTTCCTTTGCTTTGTTTTGAAACAAGGTCTCCTTGTGTAACTGGCTCTGGCTGACCTGGAACTCACTGTGTAGCCCAAACTGGCTTCAAACTCATAGAGAGCCATGTACCTCTGCCTACTCAGTGCTAGGATTAAAGGTATATAACCCACACCTGACATAGGTTTTATTTTCTACTTTTCAAGATCCTTTATTATTTTTATTTGTTTGATTGTTTGACTAGATAAACCCTGTTTGCAATGGGCTTTGGGGCCTGAAAAGGCAGGTCCATGGCTGCCAAAAGATAAAGTAGCATACCTTTTGGCTGGAGGCTTTATAATTCTTTCCGAGTACTTCATCAACCCAGGGTGACTGCCTTGGCAAAGATCAGGTTTCCCGCCTTGTCCCATGAGTCTATGGATAGCTCTTCTTGGTTTTAAATTGCTGGAAGATGCAGGAAGCATTTTCTTAGCTTTACTTTAAAGGCCATGGATTAGTTTCGCTTGTGATTGTATGATTAATACGTAAGATCAAATAATAAGAACTCATGCTTTTGTACCCACTTCCTATTAGGGAAACATTAGTTCCAGATTACATGTAGTTTCTTTCGTTGTCACTACTACATGGTGCTTTTCCATTGTGTAAATACGCCACATTTTATTTGTCTACTCTATTATTGATGGGCATTTGAGAAATATCTAATTGAGGTTTAATTACATGACTTGAATACTCATGGGCACATGTTATGATAAACATGCATATACTCTAGTTGGCTGTATGTCTAGTTATATATGCATTCTGTGTGTTCTTGATTTTAATAGGCTCTAGGAAATACTGTTTCAAAGAGAATATAGCAGTTTACAGTCCCAACAGTAATATATGAAAATTTTGATTACTTCACATCTTTATCACTACTTAACAGATGTGACTGATCAATAATTTCCAGTAGTTGGAAGGAGAAAAGAAAGAGAATCATGAGTTCAAGATCAATCTGTTCTTCATAATATATTTGAGGTCAGCCCTGTGTGGTAAGACTCTGTCTCAAAAAAATTAATCATTAATTTACACTGTGGATTTTTAAATAAATAAATTCTTTTCTGATCAGGTAGAGTTCTATAATTTTTTTTTTAGTTATTTCATAATTTCTTGAAAAAGTCTGAAATAAAATCACTATTTTTGGTATAGCTCATGAGATAATTATCAAACACTTTTCTTTCAAATGGTTAACAAGTGTTTTTCCATTTACTAAGCCAAAGAGTACTCCTTTTTTCCCTGTTATTTTTTTTCTTGATGCTTGTTTGTTGGTGATGTACTTCCATAATTGAGCAGTTGGCTATAATGCACAAATTCTTGGGTTCCATTGCCAGAACCTCATAAACTGGGCATAGTAATGAGAGTGGGAGGCTGAGGTGGGATGGTCAGGAGTTCAAAGTCAGGCTTGGATGCATGAGACCCTGTCTCAAAAAACACCAAAAGAAAAGTGGGGATGTGGGTGGAGAAGGAATTGATTTTTTTTTTTAAGCAGGCAGGCCACTGGGAACTTAACCCATGTTCCAGTAACACAAATTAGACTTGTTTGTATTTTTTTTTATTTTTTTATCCTGTTGGGGGTGGGTCACGGGAGCAGTGTGCAGATATGGAGGGTCTGGGAAATGCATGTGATTGAGCTGGTATATGAAGTGAAATTCCCAGAGAATCAATAAAAATATTATTCTGGAAAAAAAACAGAACAAAACAAAAGGCTAGGCATGGTGTCATGCACCTTCAGTCTCCAAACTCAAGAGACAGAAGAAGGTGGATTACCATGAATTTGAGGCCAGCCTGATCTACATAGCCAGTCCATGATGGTCAGAGCTACATGGTAAGACCCTGCTCATCATTCTTAACAAATATATATCTGACAGAATGTTAGTATCTAGAATATACAAAAGACTCAGAAATTAAACATTAAGGAAAATAACCCAGTCTCAAAATGAGCCATAGAACTAAACAGAGCTCTCAAAAGATAAATTACAAATGGCTAAGAACCATTTTTATATGTTCAGCATCCTCAGCCATTAGGGAAATGTACGTAAAACTATGTTGAGATTTCCATCTTACTCCAATTGCAATTGTTAGGTTTACTTTCAATGACAGTGAATGTTGGTATGGATCTGGGAAAGGGGGAAATATTTATTCATTGTTGATTAGGAGTGCAAACTGGTGCAGCTACTATAGAAATCAGCACAGAGCCCCCTCCCCTCCCCCAAAAAAAGGCCAGGAAGAGATCACCCACAAGATCCAGCTACACCACTCTTGGTCACACACCCAAAGGAGTCTATATTCTACTACAGAGATACTTGCTTATCCATGTTCATTGCTGCTCTATTCACAACAGGCAGGAAATGGAAACAGCCTCGGTGTCCATCACCTGATGAATGGTTAATGAAAATGGGGTACATTTACATAATGGATTTTAGTTAGCTATTTTTTAAAAAAATCAAAATTTGCAGGTAAATGGATGGAGCAAAAAACCATTCTGAGTTAGATAATCCAGACCTAGGAAGACAAACATGGTATTTTCTCTCATTTGTAGATGCTAACATTGAATCTTTAGGTACGTGAGTCTCATTTGGAATATCCATAGAGGTTAGAAACGTAGTGAGGGGACATCGGTTGGAGGCGGAAGCTTTAAAAGGAGATGAACTCCAGCTCAGTGATATGAAAGTTTAAACGTGAATAAAAAACAGCAAGGGTTAAAGGGAGGTGGGAGGGGAAAGCAGGGTAGAGGAAGTAATGGGTAGAGATACGTAAAGTAAAGAGCCTTGGAAAAGGTCATATGGAAAACCACTGCTATGGAAGATATCCTAAAATACATAAATATACATATATGAAAAGAGTTAAAACTGAGTTGCCCTATAACAGCGTGACGACACCCTTACTAGACACTACAAACTAACAAATAAAAATGCCACTGCCGGGAAAACTTAACTCTTTTAGAGTTGCTGTCTAGTGAGGTTCCATAGACCCCCAAACATGTCAGGCTATTGCCAATTCTTTTGGTTACCCTCCAGAACTGTATGCTAACTGCCTATTGCTGAAGCCCCATATACTAGAGTCATAGTAAATGGAGAAATCAAGCTGGTGTTTACTTTGAAGCTTCATTCTTACTGGCTAGCTTTCATAGTGCTGGAAGATGCTAAGCTCCCCTAGCAGAGGAGAAAAATAATCACCTAACTTACCTAGCTATGAACCCTAAAACCAATAATAATGCCTGGTCTAGCAAGACATGCCTACCAGTGCAATAGTGGAACAGACATTATGGTAATAATCAATCACCTTTTGATTGCATTTAAGGTTTGCTCCACAAGCTGAAGCTCATATCTTATACCATTATCAAGGCCAAGATCCTATGACTATACAGGTCATAGGCCCTAGGGGAGAACCTACTAGTGTTATTCTGCTAAGTGAAATAGTATAATATACTAATTCCTAATGACTTATTGGTATGACCATTTATCAATCCATCTCTCAATCCTTATAACACAGAGACCAACAACTGGTCAAGGCACAGAGAATAAGATACTGCAGAATGTTCAGCCCTAAATGGAACATATGCACTACTGCCCCTACTCCCAAGGCTCAGGGATCATTGTAGGAAAAGAAAGACCACAAAGATTGTAAGAGCCAGAGGTGGTGGACAACTACAAGGACATGGTAATTTGCGGACACAATAGGACTGTTGATCAGAAGAACTTACAGCAGTTGTGACGGCGTACACAAGAACTATTCAAGCTCAGTTCAGCTCCACTAGCTGAGAAGCTATTGACAATTGATAGCTACTGGGATGGGAAGCGACAGTTTTCTTTACAGGTGTGGCCTCTGGTAGGTCACCCAGGCTCCTATGGAAGGCCAAACATTCAAGAATATATGAGTAGCACAAACTGGACTCCTGTAGGAGGACATAAAGTCGGGTAGGTAGGGAAAAGGAAGTGGATCGAGGAGGAGTTGGAGATGTGGGGGTAAATAGTTCAAAACACATGGTATAAAGTCCTCAAAGAATATTTAAACCGAAGAAATAAAATTGAAAACTTTGCACAATTTTTATACATTTATTTCTGTATTTTATGATGTGTTTGGAGGTTCAAGGACAATCTTTTGGGAGTCTGTTTTCTCTTTCAACCACATGGATGCCAGGGATAGAACTCAGATTTTCAGGCTTTGGGTCAAGTGCCTTTACCCACTGAGCCATCTCACTCGCCCTTACTGGATTGCTGTATATGTTTGGATATGCAGTTTATTTTACTTTTGCTTTTTTCTGAGACAGACAGACAGACAGACAGACAGACAGACACACACACACACACACACACACACACACACACACACCAGGTACTTGCACATATGCACACACTAAAAAAAAAATTAAATGTAATATTAAAAAGCTTTTCATGCTTGTCCCTAAAGACTTTAGGAAAAGTTATTGTCTGCAGCTATGGGTCTTAGCAGCAGAAATAGGAATATGGATATTGGAGTCTCTGACGGGCAAAATGGGGATAGGCTTGAATGAGTAGAGGTCCCTGGGTCATTTGGAATTCAGGGGTGAGGAGGAAGTTGGGGACACATTGTCAAGCTTTACCTTCACCCCAGATTTCTCCTTCAAGTTACTTTCCACTGTGTATGTGTTGGGGGAGGGGCAGTGGAGAACAGCAGTATTATCTTTATCCTGCCTCTCCCCTGAGGCCTCATGGATGCTGGGATGAGAATGTGGGGAGAGGAGTGCATAAGGGGAGAGAGGTGACAGAGAATGTGGAAACTGAAATCTGGGTCCATCAGGGATGGGATGGGAGAGACAGGTTTTCTTTCCAGGTGCGGTTTTAGGCCACACAGGACAAAAAGATATAGAGGCTTTTTGTAGTAGTAATTTAGACCA